>CM072526.1:29690328-30052828 GCA_036898135.1 Oncomelania hupensis
AGATAGATAGATAGATAGATAGATAGATAGATAGATAGATAGATAGATAGATAGATAGATAGATAGATAGATAGATAGATAGATAGATAGATAGATAGATAGATAGATAGATAGATAGATACAGGTGAATGTTGTATACGAACTTGAAGGCATAATGAGAATGGTGTATATATAATATAGATATAAGATATAAGATAGATAGATAGATTAGATAGATAGATAGATAGATAGATAGATAGATAGATAGATAGATAGATAGATAGATAGATAGATAGATAGATAGATAGATAGATAGATAGATAGATAGATAGATAGATAGATAGATAGATAGATAGATAGATAGATTGTTAGAGAGATAGAGAGATAGATAGATTTTTTTAATTAATAGAAGTTTGGTTTAACGCAGCGCAAATGTGAAATCAAGTTATGTCCAGTCTAATGTCCACTTGAGTAGCGCACAGATCCAAGTCATGAAGACTTACTCAGGGCGCTGATACGCTATTTTATGCTGTGTTTATACGCTTTAAATATGTACCTTTCTTTTAATTAACAACATGTTCATGAGTTATTAATTTTGGGCCCAGCTCATATGTGAATATTGTTATTAGGAGGTCGGATCTGTGTTTGTGGTGTGGGTGCGTTTGTGTGTATTTGTCTGTCTGTCTTCTGTCGGATCTGTGTTTGTCTACTTTTGTTTGTCGTGTGTCTGTATGCGCATGTGTGTTCTCGCGAATGTGAGTTTGCTTTGAAAAAAAGGAAAAGGGGACGGATTGCCGAATGGAAAATTTATCTTGAAAACTTTCACAACTAAGGTCATTTTCTTTAGGGGGTGGGGGTGGGGGTAGGCAATAGGGATTGAGTGTGCGGGGTGGGTTAGGGAGTGGGGTGGAGAGAATTAGCTTAAGGGCTGATCGTGATGAAAACAAAGGAAGCAGAACGTTAAAACATTAATCAAATGGCTTTGTACAAAGAGGTTCTGGCAAGCAAGTGCGTGCATCAAGTTACATTTGCAATTCAGTACAGTATAGGGCAAGAGGGAATGAGGTGAATGATGACTGGATGAAAACAATGTGAGAACAATCAGTCATTGATATGAGACGGAAGGTGTGTGTGTTTGTGTGTGTGTGTGTGTGTGTGTGTGTGTGTGTGTGTGTGTGTGTGTGTGTGTAATATAGGCCATTAATGAGTCAATGAATATGAGTTGAAAGTGGTGTTGAGAGAAAATTGATTAAATTTGACAGAAGACATTGGAGACTGGAGACAGAAAAATCAGTGACCGGGATATAGAGGAATATAATTATAAGAAAGTGTAATGGAAAGTACAGAAATGTGAGGTATAAAATCAGTGGAACTTACCACGTCAACGGCGTCACACGCTTCAGGCGTTATTCTTTTGCACTTAAAGATTAAGAGGGAAATTATAAAGAAAGATATAAGCGACAAATGTTGAGCATTATGCTGCTTTGCAATGAAGTAATCGTTCGGTATATTTAATGAGGAAAGGACAATATACAATAAAATGATAAATGTAGAGAATTGCTGTCGTGTTTGTTTGATTTCTAATTTGCCACTTTAACTGTTGATCTTCTTGTCGTCACCATCCTTGGTGTTGATAATTATGTATCGGCGATAGGAATATTAGCCGCTCTGACCGAGAGAGAATAATCAGCTACTGTTATTGTTGTAGTTGTTATATGTACTTACGATGTTGAAGATAGTTGTAAGTCGTGTTGATCTTGGCAGTCGCACCGCTTGTCATCGTTGTCGTCGTCGTTGGCGTTATTAATGTGTAACGACGATGGTAGAAGAGGTAAGTCGTGGGGCTATTGATTCGTAATAATTATTGCTCATTTTGGATGATTAAAGGTTTATTGTGGTGTATTGCAGTGTCATGTATTGTGGTGTATTGTATTGCATTGTATTGTAATGTATTGTAGTGTATTGTATTGTGGTGTATTGCATTGCATTGTATTGTAATGTATTGTAGTGTATTGTATTGTGGTGTATTGTAATGTATTGTGTTGTAGTGTATTGTATTGTAATGTATTGTGTTGTGGTGTATTGCAGTGTATTGTGTTGTGGTGTATTGTAATGTATTGTGGTGTATTGTAGTGTATTGTATTGTGGTTTATTATAATGTATTGTGTTGTGGTGTATTGTAATGTATTGTGTTGTGGTGTATTGCAGTGTATTGTGTTGTGGTGTATTGCAGTGTATTGTGTTGTGGTGTATTGTAATGTATTGTGGTGTATTGTAGTGTATTGTATTGTGGTGTATTGTAATGTTTTGTACTGTGGTTTATTGTAATGTATTGGGTTGTGGTGTATTGTAATGTATTGTGTTGTGGTGTATTGTAATGTATTGTGTTGTGGTGTATTGTAATGTGTTGTGGTGTATTGTAATGTATTGTGTTGTGGTGTATTGTAATGTATTGTGTTGTGGTGTATTGTAATGTATTGTGTTGTGGTGTATTGTAATGTATTATGTTCTGGTGTATTTTAATGTATTATGTTGTGGTGTATTGTAATGTATTGTGTTGTGGTGTATTGCAGTGTATTGTGTTGTGGTGTATTGCAGTGTATTGTGTTGTGGTGCATGTTAATGTATTGTGATGTATTGTAGTGTATTATATTGTGGTTTATTGTAATGTATTGTATTGTGGTGTATTGTAATGTATTGTATTGTGGTGTATTGTAGTGTATTGTATTGTGGTGTCAAGGATGCCTACTCTCTCCAACACTCTTCAACATCTTCCTAGAGCGCATCATGTCAGATTCCCTTACAGATCACGAAAGCACAGTCAGCATAGAGGTAGAGCAATCTCCAACCTTCATTTTGCGGATGACATTGATGGATTGGCTGGAGAGGAACAAGAACTTGAACAGCTGGTACAGAGGCTTGACACCACCTCCAGAGCTTATGGAATGGAAATAAGTGCCGAGAAGACCAAAATTAATGATGACCACAACACCAATGGCATCAACATGAAAATCAAAGTCCTAGGCCAATCCCTCAACACAGTGCATAGCTTCAAATATTTAGGAGCCATTGTATCAGACAATGGGTCCCGACAGGAAGTCCTCTCCAGGATCGCACAAACAACTGCAGCCCTGGCAAGGTTGAAGCCAATTTGGAAAGACATGACCATCAGCCTACATTCCAAGGTAAGACTGCTCCATCTTCCTATACGCTTGCGAAACATGGACCCTCACAGCAGATCTACAAGGAAGAATACAAAGCATGAAGATGAGGTGCGACAGAAGACTTCTTGGCATTTCCTATACCCAGCACATCACCAACGACGAAGTCCGACAGATCATCCATCAAGCCATTGGACAGCACGATGACCTGCTCACAGTGGTGACAAAACAGAAACTCCGATGGTATGGCCACGTCACCAGATCATCAGGTCTTGCAAAGACCATCCAGCAAGGCACAGTGCAAGAACGTAGAAGAAGAGGGAGACCGAAAGAGAAGTGGGAGGACAACATTCGAGAATGAACTGGTTTGAGCGAAACCATCAGGGTTGCTGAGGACAGAGAAGGGTGGAGTACGTTGGTTAAACGATCATCTGTGGTGCCCCTACGGCCTCCGAGTTACGGGATAGGATAGTATAGTAATGTAATGTATTGTGGCGTATTGTATTATATTGTGGTGTATTGTTATGTATCTTGTTTTGGTGTATTGTAGTGTATTGCATTGTGGTGTATTGTAAACAACGTCTGTGATGTTGGGGTTAATCTGCCGTTTTCGTTATCCCTTGTTGATCATGTGTCAGCCCAAGGTTATGATGGTAAGCCGTGGTGGTATTGCAGAGCAACCTCACCTTTCATAAAGATTGATTAATCTGCTGCTTTCGTCGTCGTCGTCGTCGTCGTTGTTGTTGTTGTTGTTTCTGTTATTGATAAAGTGTTACGACGATGGCAAAGATGGGTGAGCCGTGGTGATATTGGTAGCTGGGCCTTTGACCAAGAGGGGTTAACCCGCTGTAAACCGCTGTAATCGTGGTAAAGCTTTATCGGCCGTTAAGCTGTGCCGTCTGTCATCCCGTTGAGAATCCTCCAATGTCGTAAATCTTCCTATCCGACTTATCGCCACTAGCGAGAGTTAGTTGTTTGGAGAGAGCAGAAGTGGGAGAGAGGAGAGAGTGGGGCTTGGCGAGGACGGGGTGTGCGTGGGGTGCCAATGTTTTTTAGAGAGGAAGATCAGGTGATTTTTTTCCTGTGTTTATTTGTGTGTGTGCTTGTGCGTGCATGCATATGCGCACGCGCGTGTGGTGGGGAGGGAGTGGGCGTTCCAGTGTTTTCTTCAATGTTCTACCAGCGAGAGTATCGGTGGGACTAGGAATCGATAAAATGTAGATGACATCGATGAGAAAATAAGAAAGTGACGGTCTGGATGTATCTGTTTACTTTTCTGCCGCATTCCATATGGAATTTGGCTTTCGCTGGGATGGCATAAAATCAGGTGTGTACACTTAACCAGGAGGCAAAGGTTTTTGTAAAACACGCGAAGTAGTCGAGCTTGAACAAAGGTAATATACCTAGGAGGTAAGGCAGTATGTCCTTTATGCAGTCAGAAACAGGGTCAAGTTTTCATTGACCTCTTTCAATGCACATGTAAATTGTGAAGATCATTTCCACATATTTTTTTGCTTTTTTGTGTGGTATCTTCAAGCGTGCATGTGTATATTTATACATTTGACTTATGCATTCTACTACTAGATTGTTGATTGTATAAATCTAGATGATGTCTTACTGTCTGCATAAAATCAGATCACGGACTGTATACGTCTTTCCCTATCGTCGCATCTCGCAAGCCGGTTAACTTAGCTTTTTGATTGATTTCGGAATCTGTAGTTTATTTGTTCTGGAACTTTTGACTTTCTCCTCAACTATGTTGTAAAGGTCAAGCCTGCGTTTGTCATCGGGAGATGAAGAAAAAGAAGTAGAGTGGAGGAAATGTCTTAAAGAAGGAATAGGATTGTTGGGGTATTAGAAGGGAAGAGTACAGTGTTGCTGCAATGCTATGCATGTGCTGAGACCTCAACAATTCTAGAACTAAACCTGGGATAAAAACATCGATTCCTATACGTTTTGAACTGGGACAGCTGTTATTGTATTGGCCAATTTTCTTAGAGCTGCTCCATGCACCAAACCTTCGGTGTTGTTGACATGTTTGTCGCTCGTGAAACCCGCTGTAAATTTTGCAAATGTGATCACGAAAAGATCTAATAACTTCAATATTATTTGTTAACTCTAAAGTTGTTCTTTACATTTGTCATCACATGCATGTAGCATTGCAGAAAATTCTACTTCTCCTTGACTGTACACAATCGTTTGGTCATCTCCAATGCTGAACTAGCGGTGTTTCAATTCCGCACTGTCTACTACACCAATCAAAACCGCATTCATTTGGATACTGCAGGCTAAGTACTAGTATGATAGACTGGATAAAAGAAGCTAAAAAGGACAAGCCGCATATGAATCAACCAATCAGCCTACTGATTGTGGGTTCTCAACCTAAGAAGAAGAAATGAAAAGGATCCCTTTACGCAATCGAACGTTAGCTGACAAAACATTAGTTTACAACACCACAACAAATTTACAACACCACAAAAAAGTCCCCCCAAAAGTATTTAACCTTGGTTAACCTGCACCATCCGTGTATTCCAAATATTTCTGCACTTAACCCCAATATTATGCACTGCTATACAATGCAGTACATTACTGCCCAATACAGTGCAATACAATACAATACAATACAATACAATGCAATACAACTTTTTGTGTGATGAAATGGTGCCGAGTGTGACCAGATGAGAGTGTTGTATGTGTATGTAGCTGTTCTGATAAGACGTTGTTAAGGACGAAATCCACGTAGTTTCACTTTTTCCTTTCCACGGATGATCGACTGGGAGAGTTCTTTATTCCCACATGCCGTGTTACCAGACTGTCCATCTTCAACAGTGATGTAGAGGTTGATCATCAAAGCGCTTCGCTATTGATAGGCTTTTAGCGACCGACCATTGACACACGTTTTTTGGGCCTTTAGCTTTATTTAGCCTGAGTGTTAAAAACAATGTGGAAGACATTCTGGTACAACACGGCTTATGTGCTTCAATGTAGAGATCTAGTAGGTTTGCGCGCTGTGGAATTAGCTGCGACTTTGCTGAAATGCGGTCTTTGCAGAAAGTATAGGCAAAGATCTCAAAAGTTTTCAGATACGTTGAGTCAGTTGGGGTTGTATAGAAAATGTTTCTACATGCAAGATTCTGAGATAAGACTATGATAAAACTAGGTCAGCTGTTCGTGGTGAAGTTAAGCAAGACTTTTTTTTTTGGGGGGGGGGAGGGGGGGGGGCAAGAGGGTGAGGGGGGCGGGGAGACATTATGGGAATATGAGATGCCTTTGGGGCCGTGTATAGAATGCTATAGATAAGATTCTGAGATAAATCTTAAGACTTCATGGTAAGGTTAGGAAAAGTCTTCATTGTTAAGTTAAATTAAGCAAGACGTTTTCATATTATGAGGAAATTAAATCTGTTTGGACTGTGTTCAGAATGCTTCTAAAACTACAAGATTCCGAGGTACGGTGAGTCTGAGATAACACTTGAAGGTGAAGTTAGATCAGGTCTTTCTTGGTCAGGTCTTCATTGTAAAGCCAAACAAACCTTTTTGATATTGTGGATGTATGAGAAAAATGATTTGAGTGAGGATGGGTAGAAAATACAGGCGAAATTGCGAGATAAAGACTTAAGCCTTCGTGGTCAACAGATCAACTTTATGTTGTTGAAGTTAGATAAAGTCATTCTGGATAAAGTTAGGCCAGCATTGCTCATTACACAATTTATATATATATATATATATATATATATATATATATATATATATATATATATATATATATATATATATATATATATATATATATATATATATATATATATATATATATATATATATATATATATATATGTGTGTGTGTGTGTCTATATCTATATATATATAATTCTGTAAAGAGCTTCTACGAGAGAGAGAGAGAGAGAGAGAGAGTCGGGTGGTAAGAAGTCTGCGCCGTCTTGCTTGAGCTCTCACTTTATCTCTTTCTCACTTTTATATGGAAGAACTGGCTTAAGGCCGCCCCGTCCTATCTACACGTGCAGGCTTCTCTCTCCCGTCTTTGCCGTGCTGATCCTTCCCAATTCTAGCTGAAGAAACGCTGCCTTAATCCTCCCAGTCCTGATCCGTGAGCTTAGTACCGCGTTATCTGTGAATATACAATTACAACGGCCAACCGTCTAATCCGCACCTTCTACACCGTCCTGCACTGTCCTCTCTCGTGTCTGGCGGGTGTGGACAAAGAGACGGCGACGAAGTGATGGGCGCAGTATTGTTTTTTGTAAGAGTAGCACGTTGCAGTATTCTTGCAGAAGTAGCCTTGTTCAGTGCTGTCTTCTTATACGAGTCGCGGAGTGATGAGGGTCATTGATTGTATCTTTACATGAGTTTCATTTTTGATAATGACAGGAGTTGTTTATTTCAGTAGTAGTCGACTTTGTGTAGTAACTCGTTATGTACGATGGTTCACTTGTACACACACACACACACACACCCACACACCCGCACACACACACACACACACTGTCCCACTCGCCCACCGCACACGGTAGCAGCACTTCAACAATCCGGCCATTATTGGCAAAAAAGCAGGTAAACAGGTCAAGATAAAGTTGTCTTATCATTTTGGTGAAAAAGACATTAAAACAAACAAGCAGGTAAACACGCGTACATCTAGATCGACTGGGGTGACTTTCATTTGTCCTGGCCGCCTGACAGTGCGGTTGATGTTGCAAGTTGATGTCTTTGGCGGCTTGAGTTATCATGATTTGTGCTTGTGCCTTAACCTGTTAGGAGGTACACTATATAATAACTTTACTTTATATTGTTACATCTTCGTCCTTGTTTAATCGTGGTCGACAGCCGTTGCTTTGTAGAGGCTGAGCCTTGCCAAAGACTTCCATTGGAAGTAGTAGAAGAGTCTCGGATTAGGCGTCTCCGAGAGGCTTTGGGCTTGAATGGGGGATAAGGCAGGGATAGGATCCTGTACGACTGCTATAGTAGTGGTCAAGATAAGCAAGTCTACAACTTCGCGGCGTCTATTGTCATAAAGTTTAGAAATTAAGGGTCTCGCTCTAGCGTCATTCGATTTCTAGACTTGCGATGTTTCTGCCGGCTCTATGCCTAAAAATCGACTGCTTCTCTCTGTCGTTATGGTTTCTAGTACCACAAAAGACACTTTATTTCTTTTAAGAATTATAACTGTCGTATATCTAATGCTATTAGTATTGTTGAAGAAAAGAGCAGCTAACAAGTAAACGTTAATTGTATGCAGATAGATTGTTGTCGACAATAGCGTTGGAATTTGAGAATATGATATTAGTTCAAAGGTTAGTTCAAGTTTTATCGACATATGTTACATTCTCAGTTTACACTCCAGTTCAAAGTAATTTCGAGGTAAAGAGCAATAATGGATTGGATTTAGGCACTGATTTTATTAGTTTGTTTTTAGGAACAAGTCCTAATCCAAGTAAACAAGAAGTCAGACAGGAGATCTCCAGTTGCGTCTTTGATTACAATTTATGGTTCTTCGGCTTTGCTTTAAATAAAATTGGACTGTGGACTTGGATTTGGCCATTTGGAATGAAACACAATTTAGTGTGGTACTTGTAAAGTTGGTTTGGAAATGGGATTGATGAAAATAAACGTATGGGGAAAAAGGTAATTTATCCCGGTAGAGTTTTATAGGGGATTAGTTTGCTAAGGTGCTTTCCATAATGTTCTCCGCCGTAATAAAAGCGTTAGCCGTTTGAAAAGCTGTTGCGTCTGACCTTGCAAAAATGTACTAGACTTAGATCCCCAGTCATGATCCCTCTCCTAGACGGCCATCTTGGAAGCCGTGCCAAGGGAGGGAAGTAGGTGCGATTGAAGGATTGTGAAGTGATTATCTTCCCTTGGTCTGAGGCGAAAAGCTGAAGACTGCATGGAAGAAAAGGGGACTCAATCTGGCAAAGTAAGCCATGACACAGAGTGCTATAAAAGATTTCTCACGAAAGTAGTCGTAGATAAATTAAATGTTTGTTTTTTTAATCAAAACCAACGAAATTTATGAAAAATGTGTACGAATAGGGTGGTTGATTATAGTCGATGTATTGTTGTATACAAAGGAAGTATCTTGAAAGATTAGGGAACAATGGCAAATAAGATGTTTTCCAGTAGAGGTTTGCAACTCTTGGTAGGAATAATAATAATAATGGAAATAATAGGGAATAATAATAATAATAATAATAATAATAATAATAATAATAATTATTATTATTATTATTATTATTATTATTATTATTATTATTATTATTATTATTATTATTATTACAAAGGAGTATTTATTTAGCGCTTTTCATAAGTATAAATCAGTTCAAAGTGCAGTAAGAATCACAACTCTGGCATTTCTAGTGTACTTTTTCCAACAGTCAGTACATAGTAATGCTAAAGGTAACTTTATGTGCCTTATAACTGAATTTTCCGCCGTGGGGGTGCCGGGCGTTTCAGTATAAATAGTATCCCCACTTTCTGGAAATTTAGTGCTTTAAATTCCCACTGTTGCTGTCTTTCTCCTTTGTTCTTTCTCATTTCTACTCTGTTCTATCAATCTACTATACTATCTTCTTCTTCGCTAGACCAGTCACCTACCTTTTTTATTGAAAACTCTTCCGGGACAATACTCCTCATTTGTATATGTGGTCTGTTGGATCAGCTTGGGAATATTGGACGCTTTCTGCCAGGTCACTGGGGCTTCATATGATGTTATTATTTAGCAATGTAGGCATTTTATATGTATGTGTTTTGTTGAATGATGTTTGTATTCTATTTTATTTTTGTAAACGGGGGCTCGATAAATTAGAGTATAGCCTCAGCGTCCCTTGCGTGGATGTCTTTATTGTAAAGTGACCGGCTGGTAGATTGACTTCAGTGTTACCACTAGGGTTGTTTCGGCAGATCTTTTATGCGGATCAGGGGTGAGACCTCTTTCACTTCTCTGGTCCTGATTTGGCTCGGAAGAGTCCGCTGGACCTAAAGCAATAACCATGTAATGTAATGTTATAATTGAATTAATAAATATTAAATGTAACCCTCTTCTGACTTTCCTGCCGATTTCTGTATAGTGATGCTATAGTTGGATTCGTTGTAATCCTGTATGAAATATAATTTGATTGCAATTCTGTATGACGTATTATTATATGATATGTGCCTCTTGTTTTTTTTTTTTAAATCCTGACTCACTATCTGCTCCTCTTTTGTGATTTTGATACAGCGTCATCGGCTTTAGAATGCGAAGCTAAGGGTAGTTAATCCTTCTCACACGATTCACGGCACAGTATCGCTTATCTCCTTTGCCGTTCTTCATCTTCTGTCCCTTTCGTCCAGTCACACAGGGCTGGATTAGACGCAAACTGAATATTAGAGACCGTAAATTCTAAGCATGAAAGAGAAAATATAGATCCTATGCTAGTATCAAGCCTAGAGGCCTGAGCGATCACAGACACTCAGGGTGGATTAAGCGCAGAGTAGGATTAGGTGAGCTCAGATAAACGCTGTCTGTTTGGAGGTCGTCTTTCACAACAAATACTTTGTTTAACACAACCAACTACCAGCAATGTCTGTGTTTTATAAAGCATCTTAATTTCTGTGAAATGTGTGCTAAACCCGTGCAACAATTAACAGAAGTATCATGTTTATATTCCCACAGATGGGTTCCAATATGTTTTTGGTGTTCCCACAGCTCTGTATTTTTAAATCTCTTATGATCCCAAATCTCTTTAACATAAATCCAGCTCTGTACCCCCAAATCTCAAGTAGTTCCACAGGTTTATATACTTATTTTTATAAAGCTATTTCAACAAATCTAGCTATATGTTCCCACAGATTTGTAGTTCACGCTCAAACAGCTCCAGCTTCACGGATCTATATTCTCATATCTGTGTTCACCTTTTAGTTGTGGGAACTTACAGTCGTGCACGTGAAAACCGTTGGAACATAGACACGCTTCCTCGGTTAATACGGGATTTCCGTGCATTTAAGAAAAGTAAGTTTTGCAAACCACTAGAATTACTTATAGTTTGTTGTGCTAAAGAAAAGTAAGTTTTGCAAACCACTAGAATTACTGATAGTTTGTTGTGCTAAAGAAAAGTAAGTTTTGCAAACCACTAGAATTACTTATAGTTTGTTGTGCTAAAGAAAAGTAAGTTTTGCAAACCACTAGAATTACTTATAGTTTGTTGTGCTAAAGAAAAGTAAGTTTTGCAAACCACTAGAATTACTTATAGTTTGTTGTGCTAAAGAAAAGTAAGTTTTGCAAACCACTAGAATTACTTATAGTTTGTTGTGCTAAAGAAAGCGTTGTCGGTATTGTTTACTATCGGTTTGAACATTCAGTTTTAAGTAAACAAATATATAAAATAAAATAAATAAATAAATACACAAATAAATACTACCACGTAACCTCTTCTTATCTCTGAATTACTGGAAATATGATTTATTAGTCCAAATGATGGTTTAGAAGTCCCTCATAGAGGTCCATCATAAATTTAAGAGTCAATCACTTAGAAATAAAGGCTAAAAAGGGTGCTTTCTTGCTTTCTGAATCTTTGCTCCTTTCCGATGAAAATCCATGATTTGAACCCTTTAGGAAAGTGAGAAGGCTTAACTCCCGCCGGAGAGCGTGGAAATTGAAAAAGCATGTCGCTGTCAAGTCCTCACCGCTCTCTCTCGATCTCTTTCTCTCTCCTCTCTCTCTCTCTCTCTCTCCTCTCTCTCTCTCTCTCTCTCTCTCTCTCTCTCTCTCTCTCTCTCTCAGGGAGATTAAATAACCAAAAAGCACAGTTTGAGGCTATTGCTGCTGGAGTACCGCAAGGATCGATTTTAGGGCCTTTATTATTTTCTGTATATAATTGATCTTCCCCTTCATATTTTTACATCGTGTGAACTCTTACATTCCAAGAATACAAAAATGTGTAATTTAACTACATAAATGGCCTGAATGTAATCACATGACACTTAATCCACACAAAACAAATTCCATGCTAATTACAACGAGACTAAAAAGGCAAAGTTGCTCTATGAAACTCCTTCCTTTAAAACTTTGCAACAAAATAGTTGAAAAAATTCAATGTCATAAACTTCTTGGCGTGATTTTAGATAATAATCTGTCTTGGATGCAACATATTTTAAATATTTGTGAAACTATTTCTGGACAAACTTATCAATTATTATCAAGGATTACACATTTCTTAAATGTGCATTTTCGCAAACTATTTTGTTCGGGACAATTTAATCCATATATTGATTATTCTTCAACTGTTTGGGATAATGCTAGTGGCAACGCCATGAAGCCTTTAGTTAGAACTCATGAACGTGCAATTACAACGGTTATTCTTAAAAACAAAATCTATCAGAATGATTATGAACAGATCAACATAATACCTCTTGCCAACAGATTAAAATTTAATAAAGGAATTTTCATGCTCAAAATCCTTTCTGGTAATGCACCCCCTTATCTTTCTTCTCTTTTTTTTTCTAGAAAAACTGCCAGATTTTCTAACAATCTAAATATCCCATTTTTAAGGATTGATCTGTTTAAAACCAGTCTGTCATATTCAGGTTCTATTTACGGAATAACTTTCCAGAAGTTCTCCGAATTGCAGTCACTAAATACACATCTTTTAGAATACATCTTTTACAACACATCAGAAATGAATTAATTAGCTACTTAATTAAAGAACATTCATTACATTGTTTTAAATAAATATGTGTGTGTGTGTGTGTGAGTTCGCCTGTATGTGCGTGGGTGCACATATCTTGATTATATTGTTACATTATGATGTTATTATTATAAAGTTACATTATGATGTTATTATTATAAAGTTATTTTGTTAAGGGAACGATGTAAAAAAAAAAGCACACCCAGTGCTTATTCTTTTACCATTGTTAGATAAAATTGTTATCTTATCTCAGTGCGCCAGTGCATTTTTGTATTTTCTGTGAAGTTTTGAAGAAGGAAGGATGGAGAAAGATAATAATATTATTATTATGAGGAGCAACAGAGAGAGGAGGGTACCAATGTGGGATGTAAAGAAAAGGAATTCGATGAAGAGGAAGTGGGAGGAGACGTTTAAATGTGGGACGTACTCGCATTGTCAGCCCATTCAGAATATACTGAAATTGTTTGCCTTTGACTAACTTACATGTGCTGAGACTTTCCCTGTGATGATGTACATAGGAGTTAAGGGGGGTGGGGAAAGAGAGAGAGAGAGAGAGAGAGAGAGGGAGAGGGAGAGAGAGGTATGATAACGGAGCGATTGGAGAGAGATGAAAACAGAGATTGGAGAGAAATATGTAAAAACAGAGCGATTGGAGAGAAAGAGAGATGAAAACAGCGATTGGAGAGAGAGAGAAAGATGAAAACAGAGCTTGGAGAGAGAGAGAGAGAGAGAGAGAGAGAGAGAGAGAGAGAGAGAGAGAGAGATGAAAACAGAGCGATTGGAGAAAGAGAGAGAGAGAGAGAGAGAGAGAGAGAGAGAGAGAGAGAGAGAGAGAGAGAGAGATGAAAACAGAGCGATTGGAGAGAGAGAGAGATGAAAACAGCGATTGGAGAAAGAGATGAAAACAGAGCGATTGGAGAGAGAGATGAAAACAGCGATTGGAGAAAGAGATGAAAACAGAGCGATTGGAGAAAGAGATGAAAACAGCGATTGGAGAAAGAGATGAAAACAGAGCGATAATTGGAGAGAAAGATATGAAAACAGCGATTGGAGAGAGAGAGATATGAAAACAGCGATTGGAGAGAGAGATATGAAAACAGAGCTATTGGAGAGAGAGATGAAAACAGCGATTGGAGAGAGAGATGAAAACAGCGATTGGAGAGAGAGATGAAAACAGAGCGATTGGAGAGAGAGAGATGGGATGGGGGGAGGGGGAGTGGATGAACCATGCTGTTGTAAGTATGCGTGTCCCTGGTACACGGAGAGATATCACTATAATGCCGTTATCTCCTTGTAATACAGTCAAGACCAGGCACAGCTACTGCAGTTCTATAAAGCTGCTGGTGTAATGATTGCATCTTACTCCCAAAATCTTCCTCAGTCTGTTTCCTCCACTACACATTTTTAAAATACTTTTGCTTACACTTTATTGTCCATTTTTATCGGGAAATTCTGGGCCGCATACCCTGGGGAAGGCGTAGACCTAATATTAGTTGTATTTAGAAATTTTGCTGGGGGAGCAAACCGGAGTACCCGGAGAAAACCCCATAGTCGTTGAACGAGTCGAAAGTAAATAATAATGCAGAGGCAGAGGCAGGATCGATCTCACATCTGTCAGGCACCATTGGTTTCTAACCTGTGGACAAGTCAAGTTAGTCCCGCCTTAGACCACGCTGTTACACCCTCGCACCTCCTCTTTCCTTCCTCGTCTCTTCCCTGCCTCTCTTAAAGTCTACGTCCCCTATCTCTTCTTGTCTTCCTCTCTCCACCTCTGAATTGCGACACCTGCTGGGATAACGGCTGTAACATTCCCCGATACACCTGGAGGGTGACAAAGCGAGTCGCATCCCTCAGGTCTTAACCAAAGCTGTCTTAAGACGCGGGCATAAAACGCCCCCACAACCCTTGACTCTTGTTTTATTGACCCCCAGCGTTTGTTCCTGTGCACTTACTAGTGCTAACTATTACTATCAATACTAGGATTCCTCACACACACACACACGCGCACACACACACACACACACACAAACACTAGGTGTTTTTTTCCACCCATCCCCACACCCATCTTCCCTCCCGCAATTTGAGGAGCTTTTTCTCTTCCTCCACACGCGTATCCCCAACCTCAACCCCTCAATTTGACAATTACGGGAATGATAGAAAAGAACACCTTCTCCCTTATCTGCTGACAGAAGTTTTATGTTGTTTAAAAGATCGATTTTAATACCCCATATAAATATGGTCCAGGCTTCAGCCTCTCTTCCAATGATTCTCTTCATCCAATTTCATCTCTCTCTCTTTCTCTCTTTCTCTTTCCCCCCCCTCTCTCTCTCTCTCTCTCTCTCTCTCTCTCTCTCTCTCTCTCTCTCTCTCTCTCTCCGTGTCTTCTCTCTGTCTCTCCATGTCCCTTCCTTCTCCTCGTCGTCCTCGTCCTCTTCTTCTTCTTCTTCTTCTTCTTCTTCTTCTTCTTCTTCTTCTTCTTCTTCTTCTTCTTCTTCTTCTTCTTCTTCTTCTTCTTCTTCTTCATCTTCTTTGTTAGAACTAAAAGTTAATCCATCGTCTGTTAGTATCATATTTCACCTGTCCCAACTTATCCACCTGCGTTTTATATAAGAGGCATTGTAGGTCACTTCTGAGACTGTGCCTTGTACAGCATTAAACTCCCATAACAAAGCTTAAGCGAGTTAAGTGGGGCCTTTGTTTTATTGTTGTGTTGCCGGTAAGATATTTAAGGGACTTTTTGGTGTGATTCTCTGTGTGTTGTTGTTGCTGCTGTTCTATTTGCTTGCCTTTCTTTCTCGTTCTGTCATTCTCTTTTTTCTTTTAGTTCAGTTCAGTTTAATTTTAATTTATTTAGTGAGCAGAAACTTCTTTTAGGCAGTGCACACAAATAGGCACAGCGGGTTGAGGTATTACACATACAGAGAACTTGGTTGCCAAGTTAAATCCTTTGCTTCCAGTTCTTCTTCTTCTTCTTCTTCTTCTTCTTCTTCTTCTTCTTCTTCTTCTTCTTCTTCTTCTTCTTCTTCTTCTTCTTCTTCTTCTTCTTCTTCGTGTTTTATTTGAGGGTCCACAATCAACATATCGATTATTCCTTCAGTTAACCTTGTTCAGGCATGTTGGAAAGCCGTTTCAGTTATAGTTAAAAGTGTTTACACAGTCGTAAAGATTTTGTTAGCTAGGGGCGGCCGGTGCCTTCGCTATTTTATTGCCGCCTGTAGAATCGTTTGTATTAAGATCTATCTTGAATAATTTAGGTGCGTCCCTTTCACTAGTTTTAGCCCAGTAATCTCCTATTGTACATGTGAGTTAGAACTTAAAGTAAATGTTTAATAGTTTGACGTGAGCAGGTATTTGTTTTTCTGCACTCATAAAACGTTAATGTTCAGTACACTGCTGTGAGTTTCATAGAACGGCGGTAAACAAGTAATTGCCATAAACAGTAACAGTAGTCCCAGTTGTTGTTGTGTTTGTTTGTTGTTGTTATTGTTTTCTTCTAAAAGCCCTGTATTCAACGGTTTACTCCAGACTTAGACTTTTGTGGAATATTATAGCTGTGGGATCATAGTCGTGGAAACATAGAGTTGTGGTAACATAGACATGCTCCTTGAGAAAGGTAGGGAGAGAGAGAGGGTGAGAGAGAGAAAGAGAGAGTGTTAACGGGAGGAAGAGGAGGGAGAAGAAGATTTGGGATCAGCAAAGCATCAGGCTAGTCAGCGTGATCCAGGGGCTAATCTTCGGGCGTGAGTGTTGGGATTTCCATTCTTCTCTCCCCTTCGTCATATATCTGCTTGCACGATCCTCACTGAACCTCTCCAGCCAGAAACCTGCTGGACACGCACTGCTTTCCTCACTCTCTCTTTCCTCCCCTCTCCCTCCATCACCCAAGCACCCACGCTGACCTCACCCCTCGACAATGACAAAAAGAGAGGGTGCACCTTCATGCCAACCGCTCGCACGATATGATACACGGGGAGAGAGAGAGGGAGAGGGAAAGAGAGAGAGAGAAGTCGAAGTCGAAATCTTTAATAGGATAATAGCATTAGGTCCTATGGACCTGTTTTACAGCTAGTCCTTAATAAACAATGATGAACAAACAAAATAATTAACCCAAAAAATTATTTTAAAATTTACATATACCTTAACTTCGGTATTTTAAAAAAAATCACTAAGCATATTAATGCATTTTAATACACATACTCTCACCCTTCTTCCCCTTCTCACCCCTCCGCACACACACACGCGCGCGCACACATAGAGAGAGATAGAGAGCGAGTGTGCGTGTGTGTATATGGATATATACACGTGTTGTGCTTGTATTTGTTACTGTATGGCTTATATTGCATGCGTGGCGGAGAGATGACAAAAGTTCAGTTTGTGGTAAGAGGTGTTCTTACCACATTATAGTGAGTCATGCTAGGTGTCACACCGACTCTTAAAAAGTTACAGCTAAGTTCAGAAAGAAGATCAACGTTAAGTACTGAGTTACAAAGTTCGCGACAGTAAGATGAAATCTTACGGGATCGCCACCGCCAGACCTCACGGGTTCAAACCCCATTCTCTGCCGTTTGTGAAGTTGTGAAAAGCAGCTACACATCAAAATGTCTGGTGTCTTAAAGCCGTCTTTAGCAATCTGTTGTTTTTGAAAATGAAGGGATGTTAGTTGTGGGATGGCGGTGATGGGTGTTAATGCACACCCACCTCCACTCCACCCTTCACTATCTCCCACTCTCAATCAACATCTCTCTCTTTTCTCTTCTCTTTCTTTCTCCCCCTCTCTCTTCCTCTCTCTCTCTCACACACTCTCCCATTTCCCCATTCTCTTTCTTTTTCCCCTTGTCTCCATCCCCCTCTCCTAACCCCGTCCCCTTGCTTCCTATCGCCCTTCCCCCACTCTGTCCTCCATTTTGCAAGGGAGCGGTTAGACGTTGGGGCAGGAAGGGCGAGCGGGATGGAGTTAATCTGCTTTGTCACAGAAATGGGGGCAAAAGAAGACAGATGGCGGGATCAGCGGCCTAAGCCGCTTAAACTTAGGATCAACGACTAAAATTAAATCGGAGGGGCAAGGATTAAATCCCTGAAACCCCAAACCCCTGTCCCAGCTTCATCTGTCCCTTAACCTCCCCACCCTTTAACATTGATCAGAAAATTTGCTTTCATAAACTTTTCACATGGCCGGACATTTTCCGCATTCTCTTCAGTATTTAATAATGGTAAATTAAAGAAATAGTCAAACTGCAGCAACCACACTCACACACACACACACACCTACACACACACCTACTCACACATACACAAACACACGCGCACGCCCACTCACACACACATACTCACACATACACAAACACACGTGCGCCCCCACTCACACACACACACACACACAAACACGCACAGCAAAATGAGCTTTGATTTCATTTTATTCTTCTAAAATAGTGATCTTCTTAGATCGACACGCTTCGAATTGGATTGAGCAGTAGGTACGTGTAGCCTATTCACTATTCTGTATTGTTATTAATTCTCTATGGTTGGAGCTTTCTCGTCAACCCAGACCAGAAGTATTAGGTAATAGTTAGATCGTCTGATGACGTGATACTTGGCATATTCTTATTGATGTATGAGTTATTTTGTTTAGGAAGTTAAAAAAACAACAAACAAACAAAAACACACACCCAGTAAATAAGCATACTTTAGTTGTAATTGTACTATGTCAGTGGATAGTAAAGTGATAGTACAGTTGATGAACAAAAAACTTACTGATGTATGTATGAGTTATTTTGAAGCCTTTTTCAATCTTGGAGACGGTCGTTGATGACACGGGACTGAGTAAAGGGCGCTAATCTCGGGCTACCTTCCAGGCTGCCGGCAGGTATTGTCTCCCTTTATCGCCTTCTTTCGTCAAAAGTTGCATTTTGTATTATTTTAGAAGACAGGCGACATGGACAACAGTCCGAATTTCAGACGCCATCGATGCTCGTATGGTATCAGGTTAGCTTAATTGAAAGTGGGTGAGATAAGGGATGTCTTTTAACCTCTTAAGTGCTGTCGCTGTGACCCTAAGAGAGCAAGAGACATTGAAGAGGCAGGTTTGAGTTCTGTCGCAATAAACCGAATAGATTTCTTAAATGTTGACAATGAATTCGAGTTTGGAGGAGGAAAAAGTGAATGGAGAGAGGTTATTAAAAGTCCGCCAGAGGCTAAATATGTTGCAGTTTCAAGTACAGCATTTTCCTTATATACATAAAAATGAAATAAAATTAAAATTGTAAAAAGCCATCTGCGGGTTTGCTCCATGTAACACAGAAACCCAGCGACCGCCAACTTCTCAAATACTCTTTAGCAAAAAAGGAGAGAGGGTGATGTGCAATGGGTGTAGTAGGGCAGGAGGAGGGAGAGAGGAGTGTTACGAGAGAGGTATCAAAGTGCCAGCATTATCCTGGATTATGGTTAGATCGTCCTAATCCGCCATCTGTTACCTGAGGCCACCCACCCACTAACCTCTCTTCCTCTCATCCCCCCGCTCTCTTTCTCCCCTCCTCTCTTCCCCCCTCCTCTCTCTCTCTCTCTCTCTCTCTCTCTCTCTCTCTCTCTCTCTCTCTCTCTCTCTCTCTCTCTCTCTGAATATTGGTAAAGCGGGTGGCTTAGATGGCATTCTGCCGGAGATGTTGAAAGCTGGCAAACAAATTACAGTCAACTTTCTTACTTCTCTATTCAATGCATTTTTTGAAAAGGGCCAGTATCTGTCACAGTGGGCTAAAGCAGTTATTGTTCCTATATTCAAAAAAGGTTCCAGAGATAATGCAGACAATTAGAGAGGAATCTCCGTATTGAGCGCTATTAGTAAATGTTTCACAGCCATTTTAAATAAACTTTTGTATAATTGGTTAGAAAATGAAAATAAATTTCTTGAAAATCAAGCGGGTTTCCGAAAAAATTATTCCACCATAGATCACATCTTTACTCTACACTCATTAGTTCAGAGCACATTAGCTAAGAAAGGACGAAAATTGTATGTGGCTTTTGTAGACTTCACAAAAGCATTTGACAGTGTTTGCCACTCTAGGCTGCTCGAAACGTTACTGACCAGTGGGGTGGGTGGCAGATTCTATCATGTTCTTAAGTCCATGTATGTATCCTTGAAATCATGTGTAAGAGTTGACAGTCGATGCACTGCGTTTTTTGACTGCCCCAAAGGAGTCCGTCAAGGATGTGTTTTGAGTCCGACTTTATTTTCAATATTTATCAACCAGCTTGCGGAACACATATCTGCCTCGGGTCCACATGGTATTCAGCTCTTACCTAGTTTAATGGAACTGTTCATCCTTTTGTTTGCTGCCGATGTAACTTTGATAGCAGCCACACCTGCAGGTTTACAAAATCAACTTGATTGTTTAAGACAGAGCTGTACCAGTTTAAAACTTGAAGTAAATATTGATAAAACAACAATTATAATACACGTATTTCGGAAGGGGGGATTTTTGTCAAAATTTGATAAATGGAATTTTAATGGAGTAAATTTGGATGTTGTCAATGAATATTGCTATTTGGGTTTGTTTTTACCACTATGCTAAATCATAGGATCGGTACAAATCATTTGGTTGGGAAAGGGGGAAAGGCTGTGTTCAATTTGTGTTATTTGTTAAATAAATTAAAGGAGATCTCGAAATATTCGATTCTAAAGTTCAATCAATTTTGCTGTACTCCTCTGAAATATGGGGCTTAGGTCGATTAGATAACATAGAGAAAATTCATTTGTTTGAACGTACAACATGTTATTAAATGTAGACAACAATGGGAAAGGAACATGGGTGTCTAATATTCGGCAGATACCGGGTAATTGTGGTTTCAACTATGTTTCGCTTAAACAGGGTATGGGGAACATTCATTCTTGTTTGAAACAATTCAAAAACAGACTACAAGACATTTATAAACAAGAATGGTTTGCTGCGATCCGTGAGGGAGGGTGCTATGATGTTTCTCGATCATTTAAAACTGAATTTGCAGAAGAAACTTATATTGTCGACATAGATATTTACTGCTTCAGAGTAGCCTTATCTTTACTCCGTTTCGCAGCAGTTCTACCAATCCACAACAATACCCACAGATACGACAACCATGGGGGAACGAAGAACTGTACCTTCTGCAAAACTGTTCTTGAAAATGAACACCATTTTTTATATGAATGTCCAATGTATGCTGACCTTAGAGACCGGTTTCTATCTAGTCGACCTCTCTCAGTAACCTGTTTACTTCGATGGAAAGACCCAATTAAGGTCCGTTTATTAAGCAAATATGTCCATCATGCTTTTTTGCGTCGCAAGAACTTGTTAGGATAAGTACATATATATGTGGTTTTTTTAATTTAGCTTCTTAAGTTGTTATATCACGGATGGCTGGCATGCGTCTCTGAAAATTTTGGATATGAATATTCATCATTGGAATATCAAAAGTAACAAATAGCAGATAATAGATTAAGAGGAAGAAGAAGAAGAACAACAACAACAGTGATAATAGTAATAGTAATAGTAATAATAATAATAATAATAATAATAATAATAATAATAATAATAATAATAATAATAATAATAATAGCTACCGTTTTAATAATAATAATAATAATAATAATAATAATAATAATAATAATAATAATAATAATAATAGCTACCGTTTTTATACAGAAAGCTCCTTCTTATAACTCTTCTGTTCTTAATAATGTATTTCTACGTATTTTCTAACAGCAACATTCATCTATTGATTATATATTTTTTGCAATTGCAATTGCAATTGCAACATGTTTGCCAACGCTTGAATATATGTTTGCACGTGTGTATGCAATGGGCCAGAAGCCGTTTATGCATTAAATTCTCTCTCTCTCTCTCTCTCTCTCTCTCTCTCTCTCTCTCTCTCTCTCTCTCTCTCTCTCTCTGTCTCTGTCTCTCTCTCTCTCTCTCTCTCTCTCTCTCTCTCTCTCTCTCTCTCTCTCTCTCTCTCTCTCTCTCTCTCTCTCTCTCTCTCTCATCTGAATGTTGATGTTAACGTTCTGAAGGATAAGTACTTAATAATGGCCAGCTGGAGGGATTTTTTTAAATTGTTATATGCATGCCTTTGTCAGTTATTGCTGTTTTTGTTCATCAACTGTACTATCACTTTACTATCCACTGACATAGTACAATTAACCCTAAAGTATGCTTATTTACTGGGTGTTTGTTTGTTTGTTTGTTTGTTGTTTTTTTTTACTTTTTATACAAAATAACTCACATCAGTAAGAACAATTTATTATTTTCAGGTTTAGAACAGATGAATATTGCCGAAATAACAGTTAATGTTCTTGTTTTCTGCTGTATTTATTTGTGCTATTATACATTTCTGATGTCTTTTTACAATAAATACTTATTTTTATTATTATACATTTCTGATGTCTTTTTACAACAAATATTTATTTTTATTTTATACATTTCTGATGTCTTTTTACAATACATTCTTATATAGCGCACTATTCGCCTCGTGGCTCAAATGCTAATGGAACGTGAAATGCTTAAAATAGTTTGTTGCAGTAGGCTCAAACCCACGTACAATTGTGGTTTTCTGTTTATCTAATGCCTGTGTACTGTGTTTTGTAATGGTCCCTTCGTACCACAGCCTTGTTATGTCTAGTTTTTATTCATCAGAACTAATGCAGTAGCATTCTTTTAGACAATGTCAACACACACAAGCACAACTAATTAGCACAACTATTGATCATTTATTATTCATCAGAATAAACGCAGTAGCATTCTTTTAGACAATGTCAACACACACAAGCACAACTAATTATTGCAACTATTGATCATTTATTATTCATCAGAACTAACGCAGTAGCATTATTTTTAGACAATGTCAACACACACACACACAAACACAATTAATTAGCGCAACTATTGATAATTATTATTTATTTACGTTGATACGAATAGCTCAAAATTTCATTGGCAGTGTTTTTTGACTCACACATCTGTAGTTTGAGTTTAGGTATTCATTGTAATAATTAATGTGTCATACATTCTAAAATGTTCGTGTTAGAATTTAAATAAGTTTATTTGGTCTTCTTAAAATAGATTTAGTGCTAGTTCGAACTGGGTGTGAGATCTAAATGGAAACCACGTAGTCATCTACAGACCCGCCAAGTCCCAACACACACACACACACTCACACACACACACACGCACACATTCCTGACTATACTTCTGTTGTCTTTTTCTTATTTTCAATTTTAGATTACTTCCCTTCCTTGATCAACTTTGATTAGCTGTCTTATTGGCGTGCCTTTGTCGATTGGCTGGCTGATACCACGTGCTAGCAGGCGATTGGTTGATTATGCGGCATACTCTAGTCAATTACAGACGGAATCACGACAGAATTTTGTCTTAAGGGCGACCTGATAATAATTCCGCCAAAATAGAACAAGTCAAATTTTACCACACAATTTTTATTTTATATATGTATATCCTCATAGATAACACAGAGACGCATCTTCAATGTGACATTTAAAGTCATGATTCCTTAGATTGCGAAATCCGTACAGGTAATTATTACTCTAACCCAGTCAGCGGTGACCTCGAACAACACCAGTCATCACACACTAAAATGTTCCCAATTTTGGCTTCACAGGACTGGCCTTACCTATCCTAGTCCTATCCCGTAACTCGGAAGTCGTTGGGGCCCCACAGATGATCGTTTAACCAGCGTACTCCATCTTCCTCTGTCCTCAGCAACTTTGGTGGCTTCGCTCAGTGTCAAGCCAGTCCTTTCTCGAATGTTGTCATTCCACCTCTTTTTCGGTTTGCCTCTTTTTCTACCTCCTTGCACCGTGCCTTGCATGATGGTCTTTGCAAAGCCTGGTGATCTGGTGACGTGTCCGTACCATCGGAGTTTCCGTTTCTTCACCACTGTGAGCAGGTCATCGTATTGTCCAATGGCTTGTGTGATGATCTGTCGGACTTCGTCGTTGGTGATGTGCTGGATAGAGGAAATGCCCAGAAGTCTTCTGTAGCACCTCATCTCCATGCCTTACTCTGTCTTCATTTGGCATACCTGATGCAACGACTGGCACTCTATATCAATTGTCTTGTATGGACGTGTTGAAATAGAACTGAGGGAAATATATACTCTCTGCCTGACTGTCTGTCTGTCTGTCTGTCTGTCTGTCTGTCTGTCTGTCTCTCTCTCTCTCTCTCTCTCTCTCTCTCTCTCTCTCTCTCTCTCTCTCTCTCTCTCTCTCTCTCTCTCTCCAAGTCTTCAAGTATGACTTGAAAAAATCTATGCAAACATTCTCAAATCGCATCACTGTCACATGAGCCTTCACATGGCTTGAGGAGTTTTGATTGATGTTAATTTATGCATCTTCTTTAGCGCGAGACGTTTCCTGTGAGATGTTTGCTTTGATTTTCCACGCTGGGGTGTCGTGGACGCCACTGTAACCAAGACGGAGTGGGTGTAGAATCAGCAGCTCAAGTTTATGATGACGAATAATCCAGCCATAAGGATAATGACGTGACCTTGGGTGAAGACACACAAAAAAAGACAAGTCGGAAGACAGTTTAGACAAGATATATAGACGGAAAACAAGCTGTAAGAGAGAGAGAGAGAGAGAGAGAGAGAGAGAGAGAGAGAGAGAGAGAGAGAGAGAGAGAGAGAGAGAGAGAGAGAGAGATATCTAATAATGGAATGTTTAATTTATGTTGGTTATGCACCTCAATGGATGTAATACTCTGATTCTTTTGCTACCATAGACCTATCTCATTTTACCCGTCTCATCCCCATTTCTTCATTGTTATACCCTTTCCACACCCAACACCTCTGTTTCTTCTTCAAGCCATTAACACTGTTTTTTTCTTCATCAAAGTGGTTGTAATTTGCGCGAAACTTTTTAATCACAAATAGCCAAATCAGATTTGGCGCAGAAAGGGGAATAATTCGTTGATTAGCCGAAGACGGTCTTCCGCGGAGAGAGGAATAATTCGTTGATTAGCCGGAGCCGTTGTACGCGGGAAGTCTCGTTGCGAGAAGTTATTAAGCTCCGATAAGACTTCAAACGATGAAAGCGGCGTTTGGTGTCGTCCCTCGACAGATAAGCTGGTCTTTTACAACCTGTTTCACCGCTTTCACCCTACGGGGGTGACTGGGTGTAAGTCGCTTCGTCGTCAATTAGTTCCACTGATATGCCGCGCAGGGTTTATAACGTTTAACATACACAGTTAAATTGCATTTTGCAATATAGAAGACTGAGAAAGAGAGACGGGAATGGAGAATGAGTAGGGTAAAATAACCTATTTGATTGTTATTCATGACTGCGTGCTTTTTAAGTATTGTATTATTTAAGTATATTTTATTTGTATTTGCTATGAGGAAGTTGTATATGGGTGAGAATAGTGAGAGTAAGTCACTAAACGTAAACTGTCTGTAGTGGGAGTAGGTCATTAAACGTAAACTGTGTATAGTGGGAGTAAGTCACCAAACGTAAACTGTGTATAGTTGGAGCAAGTCACCAAACGTAAACTGTATATGGTTGGAGCAAGTCACTAAACGTAAACTGTGTATAGTGGGAGTACGTCGCTAAACGTAAACTGTGTATAGTTAGTGCCAGTCACTAAACGTAAACTGTGTATAATGGGAATAAGTCACTAAACGTAAACTGTGTATAGTGGGAATAAGTCACTAAACATAAACTGTGTATATAGTGGGTGTAAATCACTAAACGTAAACTGTGTATAGTGGGTGTAAGTCACTAAACGTAAACTGTGTGTAGTGTTTGTAAGTCACCAAACGTAAACTATGTATAGTGGGAGTAAGTCACTAAACGTAAACTATGTACAGTGGGATTAAGTCACTAAACGTAAACTGTGTATAGTTGGAGTAAATCACTAAACGTAAACTGTGTATAGTGAGAGAAAGTCACTAAACGTAAACTGTGTATAGTGTTAGTAAGTCACTAAAAGTAAACTGTATATAGTTGGAGTAAGTCACTTAACGTAAACTGTGTATAGTGGAAAGGATTTGTTAAAGTAAGAAGGTGCAGCTAAAGTTTTTTTCTCTGTTTTACCGAGTGCAAGATTACAAATTTGGTTTATCTGATACTGAAAAATAGTTGCTTAAAGCATATATATATATATATATATATATATATATATATATATATATATATATATATATATATATATATATATATATATATATATATATATATATATATATATATATATATATATATATAAACTCTCTAGAGATGGGCTGTGATCTGACAGACAATTTGGTTCAGTTTTGTAATTTTATATTTGCGTGATTGGAGAAACCAGTGTAAAGTTAACATTAAACAAGTAGACTCTAAGTAAATACAAAGACTATATAATTTTCTTATCTTTTTTATTTCGTTTTTATTTATATTAGTTACTTTTTTTAAAATTTCATTTCTTCAGATGATCTGGGATTCCGCTTAAAGATGTTGATGTATGCTTTGTGTTACAATTAAAACTAAAAGTACATTCCTTCTAAAAAAAAATTTAATATCAAAGGTTAAGTTTAAAATACAGATATTCTGCAACGAACTTCCCATGCTATATAGATAGAAATGGACATATAAGATGTTATACCAATACATTAGTACATAAAACAATCTTTTGTTTTTTGTATTAAAAATTATGGTTTTGATTATTACGGTTCCTACCCTTTCCTACCTATCCTATCCCGTAACTCAAAGGTCGTTGGGGCACCAGATGATCGTTTAACCAGTGTACTCCATCTGTTCTCTGTCCTCAGCAACCCTCATGGCTTCGCTCAGTGTAGACAGTCCATTCTCGAATGTTGTCTTCCCACCTCTTTTTCTGTTTCCCTCTTCTTCTGCCTCCTTGCACCGTGCCTTGCAGGAAGGTCTTTAATAAAATTTAAATAAATATATTACGGTTCGGCATTGGATATTAAGACATATTTTATTGTTTATTTTATGTTATGTTATGTTGTTTTTCAATTTTTATTTTGCTTGTCGTATTCATACAAACACGTCTCTCCATAATTATGTTTTATTGCGGTTCAGTGAAATTTATATTTTTTTAAAACTTTCCTTTCATAATCCTTTTTAAATTTGCTTTTGTGTGTACAGTTGTGTATTCTGAATCATAATCGCCACGGTTTTTCACATTGATTTTTAATCGTTATGATTGCTTTCTGTTGTTACTGGTGTGTTTGTGTGTGTACGTGTGTGTGTGTGTGTGTGTGTGCTCGCGCGTATGTATGTATGTGTGTGTGAGCGCGCGCGTGTGTGTGCGCTCGGTTTATGGCTTAAAGACGTAGTTAAAAATAAAGATTTGTCGGCTTAGATTTGATTTGTTGGTTAAATCCGATTCTCCCGTTTTAATCCTTTGAAATTTTTGCGCATTGAATTTAATTATTTTTGTGAAATATAGAAGAAATGCTTGAAGAACAAACAATCGGGTTTTTTTCCTACCAAGCCCGTTTTCTTCTTCTTCTTCTTCTTCTTCTTCTTCTTCTTCTTCTTCTTCTTCTTCTTCTTCTTCTTCTTCTTCTTCTTCTTCTTCTTCTTCTTCTTCTTCTTCTTCTTCTTCTTCTTCTCGTCTCGTCTCGTCTCGTCTCGTCATCGTCGTCGTTATTGCCTATCGTATTCAGTGCCATCATAACCGCCTCCCTTTATTTCCCTTCTCTTAATACTGAAGCCAGGGCTTGAAGATGTTGAGCCCTAGGATGTTAAGTTGTTATTTGTAGATGACGTTAAGAGGTTGAGTTTAATTGTCCCGCCATTCCTGTAACGATTATGGCCACGTTGTTTGAAAGGGTTTCACCGTTATCTCCGTCATAAAGTTTGTATGAACGGGAATTACGTTTGTTCTTGTACTCACCTTTCAGTTTCTAAACACTAAGCAATTACACTTTTTGATTCACAATGTATTGCAACAATGTTTATCTGTATCATTTATTATTTTTCAAGTCTAGATATGATGCGATTAAATGGATCTCCCAAACTCCTTATTTTCATTTGTTTTGGGGAAAGTTCCTAGGGTTATGATTTTTGGAATTTGCCACATAAAACAATGGGGACATACATAAATGTCAACGAAAGGAGAAACTTTGTATGGGTAGAGGGTGGAGGTGGTTGTGAAAAAGGTCAAGAAGCTTAAGCTAATGGCGCTACACAATTATTTAAATTAAATATAAATAAATCTAAAATAAATTATACACACACCCAGACGCTACATGGTGAACAGAGGGATTTATTTTTTTCTTTAATGGGGGAAAAATATTTTGTTAATCATAAATTTTTTTTTCCTTCCAAGTTTCTTGGTGTTTTGGTTTAGTTTGTTTGTTTATTTGTTTGTTTGTTTAATAAGAGGAAGCGAGCGTTGTGGCCAAGTGGGCTAAGGCGGGACTAACTTGCCTTAACCACAGGCCAGAAACCAGTGGCGCCTGACAGGTGTGGGTTCGATCCAGCATCGGGGCGTTATGTTTCTCCGAATATTATTTACTTTCGACTCGGGCAACGTCTCGGGGGTTTTCTCCGGGTACTCCGGTTTGCTCCTTCAGCAAAATTTCAAGATCACAACTAATGTTAGGTAGGTTGGGTTTGGGCGCGCCACAGGCTGCGACTATGCTTTCCCCAGGGGAGGCGGCCCAGAATTTCCCTATGAAGGGACAATAAAATAAAACAATTAAAAAAATAAAGATGCTATGAAACATGGAAATAGATAAAGAGGTTAGGTAGCAGGGATTCTATTACAGTTGAAGCGTGATGGCGATGAGTAGGCGAAGGTTGCGGAAGAGTGACCCAGTATGTGCTGAGGAGTGAGTAAGACTGCAAAGGGAGAGAGAATAACAGAGTTATGGGTGTGGGGGTGGGATTAAAACCTGAGCGAGAAAGGAGTGCACAGGAGATTGAAGAGTGTACGAGCAGAGTGAGAGTGGGACTGTGTGGGTTTGTTGCTAGTCAAGTGACTTTCGCCTGTTTCTAAAGTTTTAAGTCACTTTGCTTAAGTGGCTTACGGACAGTTTGGGGGATTGTTCCCTTTCAAGGATTAAGTCACACAAAAAAAGCACACGCCAAAACTTTTCGGCGTAAAAACTTTGTGAAAAGTAATTGGCATACTTTTTTGTTTGTGTAATCTCAATCCCATGACCATTGTATGGTCACCCTCTCTCCCCTCTCCTTTCCCCTTTCTTCTCCCTAGCCCAGCCCATCCCTCTATCCACTCCATCTCTCGGTTTTTCTACTTTGGCCCCTAGTCCTCTTCCTTACTCATCATCATCATCATCATCATCATCATCATCATCATCATCATCATCATCATCATCATCATCATCATCATCATCATCATCATCATCATCATCATCACAGTTGTTTTCATCAATAATTGAACAGAGGTCTAGTCTATGCACGCACGCATTTGATCGCACTTACTCTAAAGATCCTGACGCGTATGTCCTAGACGGGTGAGCGCAGGTTACACAAATACAGCCAGCAAGCACTGGGTTTGCAGGGTTGTGCTCAGTTATCTATTGCATCAGACGATGCGCCAAATGCAGCAAGTTGGCGCCTAGGGCGGTTTGAGTTACATCCTGTGTCGGTCAATGCCGCCACTCGCTCTTCAATTGGTAAAACACTATGTAAATAATAATAATAATAATAATAATAATAATAATAATAATAATAATAATAATAATTTCTTCTTCTTCTTCTCTCTCTCTCTCTCTCTCTCTCTTTCTCTCTCTTTCTCTCTCTCTCTCTCTCTCTCTCTAATTGTAGCTTTTCTTCCCCGCTTATCCTCACGTTTTGCTGTCTCCCTTTCTTGCCTTCGAGTCCTTCCCTCCATTCCACTCCCATTCCAGCCTCCCCTCACTCTCCCTTTTCTATTCCCTCCACTAATTCTCGCCCTCTCATGTCACCCCTTAACCACCCAAAAAGAGAGATTGTTGAATCTTCTTCCCTCATCTCTTCACACCCCAACCCATCCCATTCCTAAAAAGAAAAAAATGTTAAGTGAATCCGAGGGTCTGATCGCCTTAGCGAAGGCAGACGTAACGATGATATTATAACGGTACGGAATCAAAGCCGACAGCGGGCCAAATCAGATCTAGGTTGGGCACAATAGGGCTGCCTGTCAAAGCTTTTGACAAATACTTCTTTTGCCCACTGGCTTCCAGTCTCAGTGAGGTTTCGTTTTTCACCTTTTGTGTGTGTGTGTGTGTGTGTAATTTCTTGCTTGTGGGTTGGCTTCCTTTCTCCTCCTCCCCCTCCCACCTCTCTTTTGTTTCCCTCTCTTTATTTCTCTGTTGCTTTCTTTCTTTCTGTTAATTTTTCTTTCTTGCTTGATAGCTTAGGGTTTTGTTTCTCGCTTTGGATATTGATTTTTTTACTCATTTTTCTTTTTATATTTTTCCTTCGCCCGTCTGTGTTAATTTTCTAGTTTTCCGTAGGTAAAAGAAATGTAACAGAAATGTTTAACACACATAAAAGTGATTTTTTTTGGAGGTAGTAAAGATGTTTTGTATTGTGGTGTAGTTTGGGTGGAAGCTAATGACGCAAAAATAATTTGATTTTAAGGGATTTGTTTTTTTTTAAATATAAAATTAAAAGCTTGTTTTCAGTTGTTAACGCACTCTCTTAATCAATCTGACACTATGCAACTCGTTCCGCACATATCACAGTAACGGTTTCACTTTTGAAAAATCAAAACCTCCCTGCCGGAGAGAGAGTGTGCTGGCGATTACAGGGATCATTTCGTTTTCAATCCCAGAGTGGATTGCAAGAGTCGCGTCCCTTGACGTCAAATCGTGAGCCGCTTACTTCCCCAGATTCAGTGAGACGATGATAGGAAAGCTGCTAGAATTGGTGGAATCAACTTTTCAATATGTCGCGAGATTGCAGTGCCAAGCTAAGCTGTGGTGATAGGATAGGGATGTATGCATGTATGATTCCATATTGATATACACTACATAAAGATACGGAAATACGGTGAAGATCGGTTATACCCATGCAGATGGAGTCCTAAAGTTGACTGGAATATATCCGAATGTTACTGTATTTATCATGCTTTTGGAGACAGGTAGGGAAAGTACCCACAACCATCCTAATACATAGCTTGAAATAGTTGCGAAGTCTCCATAGGCGGATAATTATGTTTTTTTTTTTTAATATGATATGAACATTCATTAAAGGAGTTTTGCTCTGTGTGTGTATCTGTGTGTGTGTGTGTGTGTGTGTGTGTGTGTGTGTGTGTGTGTGTGTGTGGCTAGGTAGAAACGTCTTTATTCTGACATACACTTGAACCTCTTTGTACTTTCTTTTGACGGACCCCGTTATTTTGACGTCAAAACAGTGTTTCGTTAAGGTTAGGGCTGTGTTAGGCTTAGGGTTAGGTTAAGGGTTTGGGTTTGGGTTAGAGTTATAGTTAGGGTTAGGGTTAGCTTCACAAAATGGACACATTTGTAAAAATGTCAAAGTAACGTATGTAGAGTTTCATGAAAGTCACCACAACGGCGTTTCTGCACGGTTGTGTGGGTGGGTGTGGGTGTGTGCGTGTGTGGGTGTGTGTGTGTGTGTGGCTAGGTAGAAACGCCGTTATTCTGACATACACTTGAACCTCTACGTATTTTATTTTGACGGACCCCGTTATTTTGACGTCAAAACAGTGTTCCGTTAGGCTTAGGGCAGTGTTAGGCATAGAGTTAGGTTAAGGGTTTGGGTTAGGGTTAGCTTCAAAAATGGACAAATTTGTAAAAATGTCAAAGTAACGTATGTAGAGTTTCATGAAAGTCATCACAACGGCGTTTCTACACGGTTGTGTGTGTGTGTGCGTGTGTGTGTGTGTGTGTGTGTGTGTGGGGTGTAACCAGCTTGTTGCATTTTAAACAATTCCTGAAGCAGATAATTATGCTAGTGTTTTCCAGATTCTAGGCACATAATATTAGATTCTTCTGCCTTATAACTCTGAAGCAGAATTCTGTTGGGTGAGATACAATATCGAGGACTTGTGTGTTGGTTAGTGTAGGAGGAGGTTGAGAACTCGGTATAGAAATCGAGATTTGATGTTGGGTCGTTGCAAAATAGTGTAATACAATAAATGGTATTAAGACTAAAGTTTGAGTACTTGGAAAGAGGGCTTCTTCTTCTTCTTCTTCTTCTTCTTCTTCTTCTTCTTCTTCTTCTTCTTCTTCTTCTTCTTCTTCTTGCGGAATAATTCGCTATAGGAATGCAGACTTTAATTTGAGTAGTTGCGGAAGTGTAGACTAGACTGACTGGCAACAGAGATGGATTGGCCTACTGCGGACAAAGAGAAGTCATAGTTTGGGATCATAAAGGTGGGCAGACTTCAGGGAGAAAGTCCGTGTAGGTAACAATCAGATCTAAATTCTACAAAGACAAAAGTTGCGGCAAATCGTCTCAAAATGTCGCGCGAAGCCTCTATTCCCCTCCCACTTCCGCTACCTCTCCCAAAAGGGAAAGATAGGGATGATACACACAGTCTCACTCTCTCTCTCTATCTTCCCCCCTCCCCTCCCCACAGAGGAGACAGAAAATAATGCTGTTCAAACACCAGCTATAGTGATTTTTTGCAACTGATGTGAATGCTTTGATCGCTACTGCTCTGGAGGAGGCCACTGAACAGTGGACTACATTGTGTCTAATTCAGACGCCCTTAGTTCATCATGCGAGAGACCGTCGACCGGGATTGATCATAACAGACTACTCTTCAAAGAAAAAAAAAGGCAAAAAATTAGTAGTATAAGCTGTTGGCCACCGAAAGCGGGTCTTTGGGAATTTGGACAGAGATCGAGAAAGAACAAAAACACAAAATCAAGCTTCACTCAAACGAGGTTTAAGCCAAAACGAGGCTGCGAAGCGAAACAAAAACGAAGCTGAACGTCGCCAGATCGAGGTTAAGACAAAGTAGGGGAACTAATGCAAAGCAACCAAACGAGAACAAAGAAAAAGTGCATCGACTTAGCACCAGCGTTCGAGTCTGACTTGTTGGAAATGATAGCTTTGTCCAATACAAAGCCACTCAAACATGATAGTCTTTTTTTTGTTTATCGCCATTTCACCCCCCCCCCCCCCCAACCCCTTCGCTCTCTCTCTCTCTCTCTCTCTCTCTCTCTCTCTCCCTCCCTCCCTCCCTGGTAACCTCACTCTCTTTCTCGTTCTGATCGGAGGAAAAAAAAAGCATTATTTTCGCCAGCTCAGGGACGCCAGCTGTGTTGTGGAATTGGTCATTGCTACCAATAAGCAAGGCTTGATGACTTGTATGGCTGCTTAATAGGTTTGGGCCCATACTTAGCACACGGCCAGAACATCACCGATGCGATTTATTAACAAATAATCCCCTCTAATCTTATTATTATAATATTTGTGTCTAGTATTACTTTTCCTACATTGTTCTCGTTGTTTTTTTCTCGCTTAATTTTTATTTTTATTTTTCTCTCTTTTTTATTGTCTTATGCTGTAATAAAAAAAAAGAAAAAAGAAGTAAGATTTATCAAGGAACTCGATCATTCGGGCGGCAGTAAAGAAACAATCCTTTCCCTAATGAGGTGGTTTCTTAAGCAAAACACTGTTTATTATCAACACAACAACATCAGACAGCATTTAGGAGGGATAGTTATTTATATGTAGAATGTATATACTTGTTGTTGTTTAAATGGTGTGCTGCGCTTTGGACATTGTTCAATGGGATGAGTAGCTTAGCTGCTTAAACGTTCCACGTAATTGCATTTTTAATGATCAAATAAAAGTCTTCACCATTTTGGGTTTGTTTTATATTCTCTTGTGTGTTTTTCCTTCCCACAGTTGAAACAAAAAATATCAGTCGTTTATTGTAGGCATGTTAGCGGAATTTTTTTGTTATATCGAGAGAGAGAGAGGGAAAGATAATGTGTGTGTGTGTGTGGGTGTGTGTGTGTGTGTGTGTGGGTGTGTGTTTGTGTGTGTGTGTGTGTGTGTGTGTGATAGAGGCAGACAGACAAATAAAGAGAATGGAGAGAGTTGCGATGTGGATTAGTTTCTGGTCTTCCAGCGAAATAATCTTCTTCCTATTGTAAGAAAACCAAAAGATACATTTTTTTTCTTCACTACATTTTTGCCTTTTTTCTTACGTTTTTACCTTTCCAGTGACAGAGTCTCTTACAAAACGTGACGTTTCCAGTGATAGAGTCTCTTACAAAACGTGACGTTTCCAGTAATAGAGTCTCTTACAAAACATGACGTGAGTCTCTTACAAAACATCATAATTATTCTTGAGTTATGTGTAAACTCGCTAAAACCCTTACACACATTTTTTTTTAAAACTGGGAGCAGAATTAATTGTGTCAGTTTGTGGTACATATTCAAAGAGAAATTTGCGTAACCCCGTTTGTTGTAATACTATCCGTTATTTATAAGTTTCCACGTAAAACTGTTCTAAATAATAACTAGTATTTCATAGTATTTTAATACTTCTGTTTTCATTAAGCATGGCATCTGCGCGAATGTTTTAAAAAAAATTGAAGTTGAGATCTACACCCGCCATTGGCGATGGCATATAGGTGACAGAGTGTGTGGTAAATGAATGTAGCAAGAGAAATTAAGATCAGATGCAATAAATTATTATGAGGGGGGACATTATTTGAGCATTTACTGCGCCAATATTACGATAGCAAGCGAACTTAAATTTAAAAGAGTGCGCATGTGTGTCTGTGCGTGTGTGTGTGTGTATGTGTGTGTGAGTCTGTGTGTTCGCGAGTGAGCGTGTGCATTTCTGTATTGCTTCTGTGTGGGTGTCCTTGTTAAATGTGTGTGTCTATACATTTGATGTTTTATGTGAAAACTTCTGTTCTCGGTACATGACGTCTCCAAGCAGGCGCTGTCCTGCAGTGTGAAGTGTCGGGATTCGATCTAAGGTCTGTCCCAGGGTAGAAAACCAGCATGAACGGCGATGCATAGTAGAAGACAGCAAAAAGTCTAGGACAACACCTTCGTTTTCTGCTTTAAAAAAAAGATAACTGTTATTGTCTAGGACAAGTTGTGTAGGCTTGTCCATTCATTAGTCTCTTTGCCATCGCATGTTTTCGTTACGTTCTCTCACTTGTACCCATTTTAATACAATCATACCTGTGTAATTGTTCTGTGTGATATCCACCATTTCATTCACTCCCGCCACACAACTCGATGCCCAATCCAAATATTAAATTATCATTACTGGCTGTTTGTCTATGTCATTTTTTTTTACTTCCTGGGTATTTAGCAATGTAGGCATTTTATATGTATATGTTTTGTTGATAATTTATAATGATGTTTGTATTCTATTTTGTTTTTGTAAACGGGGGTTCGATAAATTAGAGTGCAGCCTCAGCGTCCCCTGCGTGGGATGTCTTTATTGTAAAGTGACTGGCTGGTGGAGGGCATTCAGTTTTCCCACTAGGGTTGTTTCAGTAGATCTTTTATGCGGATTGGGGGTTGTCCGGTCCTGATTTGGCTCGGAAGAGTCCGCTGGACCTAAAGCAACAATTATGTAATGTAATGTACTTGCTGGGTTACGATATTATGAATTTCTGGCCGCCTCATCGGCCCTACCTCAAGCACTGCCCCACCCCCCTCCACTCCCATCCCAACTTTCATCACCCCCATTCTTGGACCGTTGTCATTCCTTTGCCTCCCTGCACCTTACTCCCTTCCCTCCCTCACCCCTACTATGTATATATACAATACGTATTCATTGTACGTCGATGTGTGTGTCTCGCTCTCACTCACTCCCGCCCAACACACACTCTCTCTCTCTGACACACACGCACACACACACACACACACACACACATACATGCTATACCATCTGCTCATGTCTACTCACACATCACACACACTGTGCGTCTCTTCCTGTAGAAAAACTGAAGGATTGTGGGATTAGTGCTGGTCTTTGGCAGGGGAATTAATTGCCAGGGGAGGTAAGCGGTAACAGCTCGCGCGCTATATTGATTGCCAAGGGGCGTAATCTGTGGCTTGGATCAAGGGCGGATTATCGGGCGACATGTGCTGCTGAACGAAGTGTCGCCTCTGGCTCTCGTAAATGTGAGGGGGTGGCAGAGGAAGGGGGTGGTGAGTTGCGTGTTTCAGAGTAAGGACGAGAAGTTGGTGTTATTGTAAGGGTATGGGGGAAGTGGGTGAATGACAATTGAGAGGTCAGTATTGAAGAAAAACCGTGGCCTTTTTAGAACAGATATGTGGTCTGATGCATGTTGTCCTAAACAAATTATCACAGACTATAATAGCCGTCCCAGTTCTGAGCGTTGTAAGCGATGGTTCTGTCCCAGGTCTAGTCCAAGCCTTTTTTGTCGTCTCAGTCTATTCAACTTGGCAATGATGAACGTAAAAGAAAGAAGGAATACAGTATTGAAACATGATTTGCATGTGCTGTTGCTGAATTCAAGGGGAAGACCAGCACCACTGTCATTCTATGCCTTTGGCTATTGCCTTTTATGAACAGCTTTAAATGAGGGTCACGGCGCTCGTCTGTACCAATAAAAATTGTTCCCGTTAGAAGTTGTTAAGGTTTCAGTACTAGGATTTCAAAGCAAAGGCTAAATCTTGGATAGAAGCGCTGTGATTCCTCCAGTGTAACCATAGTTCAAAGTGGAGCAGTAGTGCAACATTTGCTGAAAATACATTACACAACGTGATGGATGATGATGTTTCTAACGACGGGGTACATAAATGAACAAAATCCATTTGCCGCATTATTGTCGATGAATGCGGAAGGATTGCGGCAAACGCTGGCGAAAATCTCTCTCTCTGGTGCGGTACAGTGGCGGGGATTGATCGGGATTTTTAGTTTACGATGTCGGCTTTAATCTCACCGGCTGCTGCTGGGATTTGCGGCTCAGTGGTCCGCTGTTGTACCCCTCTCTCCCGGCTGATCAGGAGTTCAGATCCCCAAATCCCACACGGACGATTTATTATAAAGCCAGAGACGCCATGGGACAGAGCTATGGGACAGTGTACACTCCATTGACATGCACTCTTCCTACTATCCTCATTCTTTTCTTCCACAGCTCACATCTCTTCTCCAACCTCGTTGTCGTTGCTCTACACAAGTCATTACACACACAGTAACAGTGCTGCATTCTTTCATATCCTACACTGTTCTTTTTTAAACTGTGGAATGTCTTTACAAACATTTTTAAAGTTGAAATATTGTTATGTAGCGCTCTGCAAGATCATTGAGCTGCCCAAGGAGTTGGCAGAAAACAGGATCTAACTGAAGGCGTTTAAAGCGCCCACTTGGAGCGTATGGTGCCCCTAATGGGAGTTTTAGTTTACCATGATATGTCATAATAATGATGCCAGTTCTTTTGTATTTAATTTGTGCTACATGTTTTGTTTCTTCAGCTGTGACGCTGGGTCTGAAGGCTGTAAGTAAATGGAGTGTCGTTTGTGGTGATGATATTGATAAATAAATACAAATAACATTCACAATAATATCCAATACCCACCCATTCCCTTATAGCAATTTGGGAAAAGGAAAGTAAAAGGCCTTCTTTATAAGACAATATTGTGGTTGTAGATTGTAATGAAGTAACTAAGTAATTCAGTTGGTGGTAGCTGGTAATCAAATTAAGCATCACCGCATTGCCTATACCCATAAACCTTTGTTGACGCTGTTTGTTGGAACTATCCAAAATCATGTACTTACAAGAGCGTTGTACTATCGTAGCAACGTAGAGTTTTGTTTTGTTTATAGACCAAGACGATGTTTGTTGGTCTGATAAAGATATTATAGTCATATCTAGAATTATTCTATAATTCTTGCAACTTCGCAGCTCGTGTGATATTATCATCAATAAGAAATCTTCGTATTACACTTCCAAAAAACGCATAGCTTACACTGTATAATCCCCGTTTCTAATCCTACCAAAACTTGTTTGATTCAGGGAGTGTTCGTTTGAAATATGTTTTAACAGTGTGGTTTTGCTGTGGGTTTGAAAACGAGTGAAACTATTTGGTTTGTTTGATGATTGTATCAGTGATGCTAAGAATAATTTGTGTTCTCTTTGCTTTATAATAATTGAAAAAAAAAAGTGATACAGAAATACTTGATGTTGGTTTATGATGATGATGATGATGATGATGATGATGATGATGATGATGATGATGATGATGATGATGATGATGATGATGATGATGATGATGATGATGATGATGATGATGAACCATTATCGTCATAAAATGAAGACGATTGAACATGTATGTGTGGTTTGTACGCCACCCCTATTCTAACTCTTCCTTCTCTCCTGCTCAACCCCTACTTGTTATTTTTTTTAGCTACATCCTCTTCACCTAGGGGTAAGTGCAACACAAAACAAGGGTCGTAACCCCTCACGTCTGTTGCGGCTCGTGTCCCCGGTTACTTCCCTTGAAGTGGTTGGCCGCTCGCATCAGTTCTCTAAGCCTCTCATTCTCTCCCTTGTTTTAAATTCTTCAACCTAGGATTACGGTACTCCCCCCTCCCCCCTTCTCCCCACTTCTCTCCTCTCTTCCCCTTTCCCCCTGCCCATCCCTCTCTCCTTTCCCACTCAACCCCCTCTCCTCTCCTCTCCTTTCCCAAACCCGCGACCGAAGTTGTCGCATCTTTGCTTAGGACGTCTATTTCTCCGTCACCTCCTTCTCATCTTTTCCAACCCTCACTCCTCCTACCTCTATAACCCACCCCAACCTTTTCTACCTCGGTCTAGATGTGTCCCGTTCCCCCAACCCACAGTCTGTAATTATGTAACATCTTCACATCTCACAGTTTTATACAGACTAGGCATGTTTTCTTTCTCTAGTTCAAAAGTTCTGTATGCAGAAGTGCGTCGTTAAAATAAAAAAAAACATATTCAAATTTACTTTTTTTACTGACTTGAAAAGAGGTAGCAAATTGTGCTTTTTAATGGCATGTTACATTGAATGATGGGCTTTTGATTTAAAAAAAATAATAATAATAAAGAATTACGCAACAGGATGACAAGTATTATTGAGCGGATTTGAGAGGGTTGGGGAAATACTGTTGAAATATACATATTCTGATGTTGGAATGAAACGGAAAACTTGTAGTCGTAGCATTTATTGCTTTCGAAGGTTTTGAACGTCAAGATGGCTTAGAGAGGTTTGGAATGTCGTTTGTAACGTTAAAGTGGGATGTTTTAGCCGGAAAACAGCTCCACTTAAAATCACAAGCCGAGGCTTAAGCGAGCGGAGGTTTTAAGGACCGACTTTGACGAGAGTTTGAAGACTGACGCTATGAGGACGCATCCAGAGCTTCACCCAGACCATCAGTCATTTATACTGTGACCCTCTCACACTAAATGTGTAAAGTAACTGTTGTTATAGAGTTATTTTAGCAGTTCAGAGGGCTACTCAAGGTGCTGGCCAAGTCGGAAACTATCTAGCCGACCTATTTTCTGTATCAAGGGCAGTCCTGGACGTCTAGTCCACCACGATCTACCTGTTAATCAAAAGCCCTATTTATTTGAGCATTTTACCTTCCCCTGACTGGGTTCTTTAGAATGTGATGCAGCGACACGAGGAATTGAAAATTTCGTATAGACGTGGCAGAAATCGTTTTATTTCGTGAGAATATAAATCTTCCGCCAGCATAGAGAGCCAAACCCGGGTTGTCCTGCACGCCACTTGAGCGTTCTAGGTACCCTACCATTCCGTGGGTCGAAGATCTGTCAAGCCTACCTGCGTGTCCTTATCGTGCCTGATATAGCAAGAGGCGCTGATACTCTGACTGATGTGGCAGTTTAAAATCTGGCAATCAGTGGGACTTGCAACAGAAATGTTTTCACGATCACGGATAATGAGAAGATATAAAGACTGGGTGGGAGGGAGAAAGAAGAAAGAAATGATGAACAGAGAGAGAGAGAGAGAGAGAGAGAGAGAGAGAGAGAGAGAGAGAGAGAGAGAGAGAGAGAGAGAGAGAGAGAGAGAATGTAACGATCGGTTATAGGGAACTAGGACAGAGGAAAGTATGTGCGTGTCTTTACATGATTATAAAGCAGTGAGGTTGGGGATAAGGGTAGGAAGAGAAGGGAGGGAGAGTGAGGATGGAAAGAGTAAAGCAAAGCTAGCACGATATGTGGGCAAAAGCTGTGGGCTTCAGGAGATTGGTGTAGCAATTAAAGTAAGGAAACCGTGGACATTTTTTAATAAGATGAGGACGGGCGTGGTAGATAGGACAACGGACAAAAGGGAAAGCTTGCATGGAAGTAATCCAAAGCAGTGGTTCTCTTATAGCGCGTTTTCCAACTCCAAGAGATGCTCACGACCCTGGCCGAAAGAAAGTTCTAACTTAGAACGTCACGCAGCTTGCTGAATCACTGTCGATAAATATGCAAGAGTTGGAAGACAATGAAAGGTGGGGCCGGGTAGCTCAGTTGGTAAGAGCGTCTTGCTAGTAACCGAAAGGTCGCTGGTTCGAATCCCGGATTGGTCAACGTGTGATCATATTATTTTCCCCTTTACCAACAACTGGCCCGCTGGTGTCAGTATAAATCGGTCCAGTAGTCACCTATATGCGAAAGTGTCGTGTGACTACAAACAACAACAACAACGACAATGAAAGATTTGAGGCGGGGTAGTAGCGTAGTGTTTGTTTATTATTACTTTGGTTTAAGGGGGCGGGGAGGTGGGGGGGGGGAAGAAGAGGTGAGAGGAAAGGGTTGTGATGAATGTGTCCTTTACTACTTATATGTGTAGAGCTTTGAACTAAAGTTCAGATTTTTATTCTTAATAGAGGAAGATAATTGAGATTGGGGAAATCGTCAGAATTCAGTTCAATTCCACAAAATAGCTGTTGGTCGCTCTCGAGTAGCGCCCCACTCAAACTGCAGAATATAGTAAGGCTAGGGTTGGATGAACGATGGAAAGCGAAATGGCGATGTATAGGTGTGAATGTGGGCAGTGACTTGAAGAGGCAACGTTGTGGGAGCGGAGGACGGGGTAGGTAGAGATATATGTTAGCGCTATAAAGACCCAATAAGGAAGCTCAATGTCAACTCTCTTCCCATTTTTGTGTTGCGGTTTGCTGGCTTTAAGGCGGACGCAGCGCTATTTCTTCTTTGGCAGCGCAGAAAGTCTTCTTTGATAGATACACAGCCATTTGCACACGAGCTTCTCTTTAGCCTCCGCCGTATCTTGCGCAAATATTTGTTTTCTAACGGTTTAAGGAACTTTTTTTCTTTCGTTTCTCTTTCCTTTCGGCGGTCCCCGGGAAATGAGATCTAAATCCCCCTAGCCTAAAGTCGAGCTAAGTCTGTGCAAATTCGGCGGCGGTAGGGGATAAAGCGCAATAATTGCCGCATTAGGGTCCAAGCCATCTTTCTCTCTCTGTCTCTCTCTGTCTCTCTGTCTGTCTGTCTCTCTCTCTCATGCGCGTGCGCCCGCTCGCCCACACACACACACACACACACACACGCACACACACCTACAGACCTTCCTTCCCTCCCTCCCTCTTGTCTTCCTGTGTCCTCGTCTTGGTCTCTTTTCGCGACTTCCTCGTCCCGCGTCCCAGCTTGTTCCCCATCGTTCTATCAGCCCATTCAAAGGGGGATTATCGAGCCAATTTCAACGACGGGCAGATAACCACTCCTTGATCAAATCCTATTAAGCTAGAAAGAAGTTGTGCTGTCACTCCCCATCCAGAGAAGCTTGAACAGAACCGATAGTTACATGGTACCACTAGCCAAATAACGACCCGTTGGATAGAAAATGTTGGTATGACAGGATAATATTTCTGTACGATTACAGTTTATTGTCTTCGTTTCTTTTCTTTCTTTCTTTCTTTCTTTCTTTCTTTCTTTCTTTCTTTCTTTCTTTCTTTCTTTCTTTCTTTCTTTCTTTCCTTTTTTTGTTTCACCGTTTCTGTCTCTTCTTTTTTTCTCAGACATCAATTATCTTCCTCTTCCTCTTCCTCATCCTTCTTCTTCTTCTTCTTCTTCTTCTTCTTCTTCTTCTTCTTCTTCTTCTTCTTCTTCTTCTTCTTCTTCTTCTTCTTCTTCTTCTTGATCCTTTCTTGACAGTGGCTAAGAACAGAAGGCTTAATTGTGAGCGGTATTGGCATTTAACCGGACTAGAAAATAACCGATCGTCACTCCCTTGTTTTATGTGCGAATTTGGAAAGTACTACTTAGGAATAATCGCTTACGTTGTAAAAGTGTTGTCTGCAACCCTCAGTCTAATATAAGGATATTAATCTGGGATTTTACGCTTTCTGTTTTAATTTAGTTGTTCTAATACTGCATTATGAAATTGCATCTTTCTTATGACCGAAATTCACAAGAATGTTACAGCAGCTTTCTGAAAATTCAACTGAAGTTTATTAACGTTCCATGAAAACTAACCCTGTGAAAGTGTGCTTCACATATGGTATAATCTCTGGTGGAACTGTACTAGAAATAGATTTCTTGAGAAACATGACTCCTGACAAATGGTTATTGCTGAATGAATGATGAAATAACTGCAGTGTACAACTTTAAGACGTCAAAATGTCACACTAACGACGCAGAGCAAAAAAAGAAATGTTTGTAGTCTGAGTCTAATGTCAGTTTAACGTTCTAAAGCATCAACCAAACAGTTGATTTTGCGATTAAAGTGCGTAGAGTACATGCACGAGAATTTAACTTCGATAACATTACGTGTTTACAAATGTAGTGTATAGGTGTGTGTGTATGGGGGGGTGTGTGCGGGTGTGTGTGTGTGTGTGTGTGTGTGTGTGTGTGGGCACACTTACACAGTGTTATCTGGACAAATCAGTGACCATCTACATAACTTGTATTGACATGCCTACTTGTTTTGACGTCAGAACAATGATCCGTTAGGGTTAGGGCTGGGTTATGGTTAGGGTTTGGGTTAGGGTTCGAACACTTCAAAGTACTTAAAAAAATGGGGACGAAATATGACCCATTGTCAGCACAACGTATGTGGCGTTTCGGGAAAGTCATGATACTACTGTGTAACCTCGGCTATGTGTGTGTGTGGGTACGTGCGTGAGAGAAGTGGGGGGGGGGGGGGGCAAAGAAGGGTTACAAGTTTCTTCCACGTGGTTTTCCTTTTATTTTTTCGCAATAAGTCTGACAAATACGTGAAGTTTGATCCTGCTGCAGAAACAACACACAAAACAAAAGAAAAGCAAAAGACCCTGTAGTTGACCTGAGCAATCACAAAGAAATAAATGGGACGGGGAGAACAATTATCGCTAAAGATGATACCCCCAGCTATGGTCTTTGGTCGTTAACGCCTCCTAGCCATCATCTCCTTCAGCGATAAATCTGACTTAGCCTACAAGACGAGTAGCCTGGTTTTAATATTTCCTCTTTCTTCTTCATTCTTTTGTTTTATTTCGTTCATCGTGTGTGCATTGTGGACATATATGCGTGGCTTTTTTTTTTCTTCGGTGTTTGTTTTGTCTTTCTTTACTTTACTTGATTCCTTCCTTCCTTCTTTATTTCTGGTTGTGTTCATGTTTCTTCTTCTTCTAACGGTCTCTTTGTACATCTACCAGTTTTAATTTGCAAAATAATATCAACGATGAAGTCCGACAGACCATCACACAAGCCATTGGACAACACGATGACCTGCTCACAGTGGTGAAGAAACGGAAACTCCGATGGTATGGCCACGTCACCAGATCATCAGGACTTGCAAAGACCATTCTGCAAGGCACAGTGCAAGGAGGTAGAAGAAGAGGGATACCAAAAAAGAGGTGACAACATTCGAGAATGGACTGGTTTGACACTGAGCGAAGCCATCAGGGCTCCTGAGGACAGAGAAATATGGAGTATGCTGGTTAAACAATCATCTGTGGTGCCCCTACGACCTCCGGGTTACGGGACAGGATAGGATAGGAATATCACAGTGCTGTTAAATCACTTTATATGTCCCCTAACTACTCTTCTCGCTCCCCCTCCCCATCCCTCCAATGTTTGTGTTAGATTAAGATGTTTATTGTTATAACGTTATTTTTCTAATTCATTGTTATTGTTACAAGGGCAGGATGTAAAAAAGTGCACCCGGCACTTACCCTTTTAGCCTTAAAAAATAAAATTATCTTATCTTATCCCTCACTCCCCCCCTCTCTCTCTCTCTCTCTCTCTCTTTTTTTTTTCTCTCTCTCTCTCTAACCCCGTGTCGAAAAAAAAAATAAAACGATATCATCCGGCTACAATAGCATAAAGGCAGGGATGAGAGGGAGCAAAGTCTCCAACATGGGCGCATGATGAAGCACGGGCTATTTGTCTGTCTTTGTGCATTTGCGACCAGGCATACATCTCTTTTCTAAACCCTGACGCAGCTAAGCCGACCAGCCTACCACGTGTCAACCGTCTACCGGGAATTATGAAGGCGCATTTGAACAGGCTGCACGACGAAGATTGTGCAGACTCAAGGTTATTTTATGAAAAAAAAAAGGGTAGCGATGATGATGATGATGATGATGATGATGATGATGATGATGATGATGATGATGATGATGATAAAGAAGAGGACGACGAGAAGGAGGAATGTGTTTGTGGTGTCAATGATGATGGTGATATTGTGGTTGTGGTGGTGGTGGTGGATTAAAGAAGTGTTGGTAATTTCAGTCTTGTATTAAGTTTTGTAATTGTCCAAAAACAACGATGCTAGGACTGTTGGTGTTTGATAGTTCATTTCTACCTCCCGTGTTTTGCCAAAAGTAGTTCAAGGTGCAAATGTTTTAACCATAGAAAAATGTTGCATGCGGAACATGACAGACAAAGCGGAGAGGTAGGTGGTGATAAATGTAGGTGTAGAGAGAGGGGGGAAGGAGGGCCTGAGGCGGAGAGGTGGAAGTTGGGAGCTGAAGATGGTGATAGAGAAAAGACAACCACAGCTAAAACCACAGTGAGGATGAAAACAAAAAAGAGAAAAGTGATCATACGATGACTATTAGTATTGTCAGGGATTGTGATTAGTGTCAGATGGGAGCGAGAAGCCCGAGTGCTATCAAACGGCACTTAGACTACACTGGTCTGTCACATGAAAAAGAGCTCTTGGCCCTCAGGGACAGCGTTCGGCTCGTGTCGTTGGATGGAGGATCAGCTACAGCTCCAGGTTTTGAAGGCGGGGAGGTGGATGAATTGGAGAGAGAGAGGGGGGGAGGTAGGTAGGAGAGTAGTGTGACAGAGTGAGAGTGGATAAGAGAGAGAGAGAGAGAGAAAGGGTAGAGATATTAGAGTAAAGAGACTGAGAGGATGAGAGAGATGAAACTCAAGAGATAAAAGGATGAGAAAAGGGGTGGGGGCGGGATTAAGACTCAAAGGAAGGAAGGACTAATGCAGTTAAAACAGTTGTTTGTCACTGTTTGGAAAGTTGGAACCAATATCATCCTACTAACTACCTACCCACCCTCAGCAGAACATTTTTTTTAATTTTTGAGGGAAATTAACAAGAATTGATCGACCTAGGCGGGAATGTAAATTCCGTTATTCCATATACAGGGGCGCTTTTTTTGCGCAAGGGATATATGACTTAACACCAGTCCCCTACCCATAAGCATTCTAACCCCGCCGCTTGGTGACCTTACAAAATAGAAAAGGGTTAACATTTTGTGTAGGCCATGTCTACTATTAGAATTTGAAGGAATTGAAGGGAAGTTGAGTCATCTGATGCATGTACACGATTAAGAAGACAGAGAGAGAGAGAGAGAGAGAGAGGGGGGGGGGGTCATTATGCTGACATAGGCTGATAAACTTGTTAACATTGGTAGTGAGGAGAAATAATGAAATTGATTTATTAAAATTGTCTGAGTTTGGGATAAGGGCGCAGAAGAGAGTTTTTGTTCTGGAATTGTCACAGTAGGCTAGTTTGGACCCAGCACTAAGGCTTCACGCCTCAAATAGTTCATCCTTCCTTGGCCTTTGTAACTTAAAGTTGATGCCTAGAAGACGACAGAAGTCAGGTTGTTCTAAGTATGTGTAGGGAAGATTCTCACTAGGTAGGCAGTGACATCATCCAGCTGACCTATATCCGCAACCCCCGCATGAGGGTGCTAAAGTGTCACGGGAAATCGCGCGCTTTAGTTGACCACAGCGTGAAGATAGGTCAGTCTGTGTTAGTATCTCACCTGAGAAGGACGCACACGCTGAAAGATCTCTCGCAGAAGACTACGCAGGTGACGGGTGAAACTCATTCATCGCAGTATAGCCATAGCCTGACATTGTCAAAAGGGTAAATGATCGATCTTTTGTTTCACTGCGATTTATTGACATTATTATTGGATTATGTTTGTGAAGTCTTGCCATTTTTTATAATTGTGAATGTTAGTAAAACTTTGCTTGACCACGTGGTTGACCACGCAACCGGTTTTCGAGACCTCGTGGTAGCCCCGCTGACCAACTGTTACTTACTGAAACTCCTATTTGTATTTTTGCAGACCAGTGGCTGTGCTGGAAAAAGTGTATATTATTAATTACTTCTCCCTGTGTTTATTGTAGCCATGATGTGTGTGTATATATATATATATATATATATCTGTATAGGTGGTTGTGATTTCAACAGAGGGCTGTTTCTGCCATCAGTGAGATGCTCTGCACACCCTTTGTAAACAAGGTGTTGCAGAAACTCGTCTTATGTTTTGTAGACGAGCAGGATTGGTCCGCGGCAGGAGATAGACCCCATTGAAAGTCATCCCAGACATGCGGCCTGCAAAAACAGAGCATCGAGCACTGAGCTCCGAAAGCCCAGTAGTCAACAAACAAGACAAGGAGACAACAGCACCGTACCTCAACAATACAGCTAAGTGCTCTAAAAGAAGTGCACGAACACTGATCTATAGGGACTGTGCGATAGTCCACTCTTCCTGAAAACGAACATTAGGCAAAACCAGAATGAAGCCCAAGGATAACACAGTAGCAAATATCGAGAACAGTAGCAGAATAGATCCATCAAAGATCTACCCATTCTCCAAACCACTCGAAGTGACCTTTGGACTGTTAAGTTAATCCTAGTTCTATTACGTTTTGGACATTTAAGTTAGTGTATTGCTTAGTTCATTAGATATAGAGTAGAGGAAATAAATGTGTGATATTTACTGTTAACAAGTGGCTTTAAAACCTATGTTTCATAGCCGTGCGAGAGCTAGTGTGTCAGTGAATCTTTTACACGTTTCTCCTTATCTCTGTAACCCTATCTGCACACAGACCGGACTAAACATATAAATGTATTAAGATTAGTCATGGGGCGATTTAACTAGCCGATCCCCGCAGACGAAAGACGAGTGGGTAATAGCATTCCATTGTGCAGAGCCCAGCAACAATAGAACCCACCGTCACAGGAATCAAACTATGAAAAAATGATTGGATTTGGGGAAGCATGTTTTTTATATAATGAAATAGGATAGGATTGGGGCTGCGGATCACTTTTATGGTTGCAAGCAGTTGGTGGAGGGTGGTAGGGGAAGTTAGTGAGTAGGGGATGCGAGTGAGCTGTTCCACAGCTCCCGTATTAAGGGGAGATAAGTCCATTTCTGTGGTGACTTGACAGGGGCAGGTAAGCCCATTTGGGGGCTTACAAGACGAGCAGAGCTGTGGAGAGCACAATGCGATTAGAGTGGCGTCCTTTAGCCCTGTGGCGTTGTGGTCATCATAGCCTCGGGGGTTGAGATGGGGGCTGATGCATGGCGTGATACGATTTAGTTCTTTGGCCCTCGGGCTTTGTTGTATGGAGAGCTTAAAATAATCTCTACACCTATAATGATACGCTTATTTCTTGTTCTATTTTGGAAATTCATACTCCGAGATGCGCTTAGCTCGTGATGTATGATTGGATGTTTCTTTGTCTGAGCAGCTTAAAAAGTTATCTGCAATAGAGACTGAAGCACATATCCCTAGATTTAGTGTCATGGAACATTTTTTAAATGGTGGTACAGTGGAAGCTACTATTGCTGTAATTTGTTGTTGTAGTTTTTAGTCTTCTTCTTCTGTTTTTTCTTCTTCTGTCCTTCAGTGATACTGGATGTTATACACTCGCTTTTCCCAAATCACCAATCAGGCTCAAAACGTGGCGATCTGTACCAATGTCTATGGCTATAGCTTCCATGTTTGAGTGATAAATGTTGTTTACGTCAGAGTGTAAAGGCAGGAAGAGGCCATGAAAATTAATATACTGTTTTGATACGCCAAACAGAAGTTTAGTTAACATGGGACTTAACTTGAAAACATATTGAGTGACGGACACTGTAGTCGAAAAAGCTTTTCGAAGACGACACAAAGTTGTGTACATGACGGCAAAAAAGTGGGTGATCTCAAATAAATATACAAGGTTCAGTTCATTGTTATGTTTTTTTTAAATAAGGCTTCTTTCTAATCCTGGGGCGCTTTTTTTAACACACACAAAATGTTAATTTAAAAAAAAGACCAGACACCTGTCATTTTATCTGAGGGGTGGGGCGTGTGGGAGAAAGAGATACAGAGAAGAGGGATGGGTTGGCCATCATAGACCGCTCATTCACTGACTGCCAAAACAGGTTAGGATTAAGGACAAGTTCATCCCTTACTAAGCTCATTTTCACCTGCCGCTCCGTCACGTTGATGCTGATGCTGCTGCTGCCCACAGGGAATGGAGTGATGGTGGTGGGGAGGGAAATGGATGCAGGAAGGATGTTGAGAGGGGATGAGGCTGGGAATTTGAGAGGAGTGCAATGCTGAAGAAAGGGGGTGAGTGAAACAAAGAACTGACGTAGCAAACGGTTAGTTTTCCGTGGTGCGTATGGAAAGTGTAGTTTCTATACAACCATCGCATTGAGTCTCTTCACATCCTGAAACATCGTGTAGCTTGCACCGGTGTGTGCTAGGATTAGTCATGTTTTAGCCCTCCTGATGTATGTCGTAAGGCCATAGAAAAACGAAGGGCTTGCTTTTTGACGTCCTACCCATCTTTGTACAGAAAGAGAATAGATTCAACTTATAATGTATATCTTGAATTGAATATCTACGTATCACTGTGTTTTGTGTTCCAGCCTCCATGCCCATCCGCTGTATCGTGGAGCAGGTCAGTGGAGCCGTGACCTTTGACACGACTTCTTGTGATCTAACCTCTGTGGAACAGGACACCTACGCCATCTTGCCCACTAACACTCCGCTCCGCGATCTCGTCCCTGCGGCGCTAACCAGGCTGGGCTACTCCCCCTCTGATTCCATCTCGGCTAAGGGTGAGTTTGACATCATCTCTTTCCCGTTTCCTGTATCTTTTATTTTGAAATTTTATGTATATTTTTAATCTGGTAGTTTCTCTATGTCAACTAATTGTGATTTTGGTGCCAGAACCAGGTTCAGTGTAACATGCATGAAGTATGAATTTGGAGGCGGTTTGAAGTCCCTTATCAGCTGTTGTAGCTTTGTACAGGCAATAAAAAGGTTTCGGATTAAAACTCCGTTTTACTTCTGCTTTGGTGTTTTTGCATTTACATCACAAGTTTTGGCGATGAATGTGCGTTTGTTGTGTATGTAAGTGCGTGTGTAACATGTGATCGTGTATGTTGATTACAGATCGCCGCGCTTTGAGTCTGATGTATTATTATTATTATTATTATTATTATTATTATTATTATTATTATTATTATTATTCGCGTGCTTTTCTTCTTCTCACAATTTTGTCAGCGCTAGCGGTTCTGTACAAACACGCAATTCTGTTAGTTCACGGATGAGCACTCAAATTTAAAGTGACAGATTTTGTTTGGCTGTTGATTCCAGGTGCCATCCAGCTGAAGAATTGGAAACCGTTATCATTTGATGTCATCACTGACGATAAAGCGGCCACAATTGACGACATCCTCAGAGAGCTTAAAGAATATATACTTCGCATTCGACTATCCAGGTAAGTAGAAAGATGTTAGACGAAATGGTTGGTTGGTGGCTTGGATCCTTTATTGGTTGGCTAGATTCTGATTCTTAGCTGCTGATTGATATATGCGACTAGTGAGAGTTTCTTAATCTGTTAGAATAAGCTAGGAATTGCGAATTATCTTTTTTATTCCAAATTTACAAAATCAAATTTATTTTAAATTGCCTTAAAAGTACGGGGTTTTTTTTGGGGGGGGGAAGGAGGGGGGGGAAGTATTTTTTTTACATTAAAAAAGGAGAGAATTTGCCATTTTACATGTACCAAAATTTAAATGTCAACGACAACGTTGATTTTAGTTCTAGAGTACGTAACTAGGATTTAACCTTCCGGAAACGTTTATATGTTTATATTTAGCAACTTCCGTGTATGGAAATCCCTGTATTCAGTTGTCAGTAATTATGATTTACGTACCTGCACTAGTCTTTATTCGTTACCGTTTTGGGCCCGCCTGCAATTAAACGCTTCTCTCTGCATGGCATCAAGTATCAGTATATCACAACGGGAAAGCATGATCATGTATGATGTGTTCAATAATGGTGGTATTTGAAGTTGACATATTTGTAAGGCCTGCTACATCTGGTCTAGGTCTAGTGTACTGGTAATTAACCATTGTCTAAAGGAATGTTGTATTTGTCATAGTTTTTTCAATGATATAAATTCTACAGTAGAAGAAATGAAGTAGATTGCTCTTAAATAATGCTTATCACTAATAGCTGCTCAAAGCGCTAAGACAAAACAAGACGTTAAGAGAGACTATAGTGGATAAGGCCTCCTTTGAGATTTTAGTGGGGAAAACCCTTTAGGTTTTTTTTTTTTGTTGTTGTTAACATTGAAAGAAATACGTTTTCCATTCACAACATCGTGAGGTATACATTATTTTCTATATTTTATTAAGTCCTAATTTACAATGATTAGAAAAGACTGCTGAAATGTAAAATGTACAGAAATTATTTAAAGAAGACCCTTAATGACCTTCAATTTCTCTTTTCTTTTTGTACTGCTATTATCACTTCTTAAACAGTATGGAGAGAGAGGTTAACATTTGAACATTTATTGCCTTCAGACTATCAGCCCATTCGGCAAGGTGGGGCATACAACAAAAACCGAAAACGAAGCCGAGATTGAGGTCGAGATGGATCATACCCCAAAAGATGACATGGACAATCCACGGCAATTACGATTACAGTCTTTTTACTCTTTAATCTTGAATAGTTTTAGTAGTCAGATTACTTTAATTTTTGGTGTTTTGGCAATAGACAGTCAGTGGTCAATGGAAGAGTAAAGCAGACACTGGAGCCGAAGAAGTGGTTGATGAGGGCAGTCAGAGGCCAAGGTCTCGTTCAGCATGTGCTTGCAGCTGGTAGGTACAAATAACGATATGTTGTCCTCGCTTCAGGCTGGTCATTCTCATGCGTTCCTCCGCCAACATTTTCTTGGGTTGCTGTTTTACGAACCAGGGCCCGGTAACATGAGAGGGCGAGAAAGGTCGCACGACTGCCAACCACGCCGTCGGAACGGCGTATGACGTCAAAACGAGTAACATGAAACATTTTGACCGTCGCCCGACGTGCTGTCGAACGACGGAATTTGGTAAGACCGCAGTCGTATGAACAGCCACGACCGTGACCGTCGGTAGGCCAGTTTTCGCGACGGTCGTTTGACGACAACAACAGTGGCTGCTATACACAGTTTACGCAGTTATAATTCCAAACAGTCACACAATGCATACGTTTACATAATATGATTTACTCTCTGAATTGTTAATATATAGCTTTACAAACACATTGTGTATTTTATTCATCTACTTTGTTAATGAAATATCCTACGTTTCATTCTTGGTAAAAAGCCTATATAGTATAGCGTCCATTAATAAAATGCATTAATATAATCAATACTCGTAAATTACAACAACAGAAATAATAATAAGTAATTTTGTATATTAAATAAATTAGTTTATTAAAAAATTTGGGGGTTACTGCAGTTCTATTCCGTAGCATAGAACCAGCGGAACAATCCCTTCATCTGCAAAAACAATACACAATTTTATTGTCAAGTGAACGCACAAGCATTTAGTAAACGCTGCAGCACACTATTACACTAAGAACTGTACGCTGATGACCATGTTGAAAAAACAAATGCAATAAAAATATAACAACATTTTGTATACAGGCTTATTTAGTAGCCAGTACTCTCACCCTATATCGTTAGTAGAAAGGTAAATAAAAAATAAAAAATCATATTGAAAGTTGTAAAGTTTGGAGTTTTTTACAACGTGAATTCTCTATGAACTGACACGGCACGCTGTCACATTCGTCAGTCATGGATTCACATCCACCTGAGACAGAAGCAAAAGCATCTTCATTAATAAAGTATATACAAACAAGTTGCTTTAGCTTACACAAATAAAAAAATGCAATTACTATTTAAAAATAGTTAATCGTTGATTCAGAACATAAAGGCAAATTGTGCTACAATCACAATTTCAGAAATAGTAATACTTCTACTATGATTGATAACAAGTGTTCAGTAATAACTGTATACATAGAAAATGCAAGTGGACAATAGTATAATCATCATGAGATGATACTGATGTTTCTATTCCGCCTCGTATTCTTCCACGTGACTACCTGTATTAGTACTAATTAATATACCCATAAGATAAATCAACATTTAACAATGCTAGGAAGAGCTTTGTTTCTGTATACAATTTTTAAAAAATCCACATACTCACCCTTGATATTTGATAGTGTGTCAGAATCATGTCCAATAAGGTGATCTAATACAACCTCCACACACTACGGTTTGTGGGGTGGTTGACCGCCGCCTGTCTTTGGTGTAGTTTTTATCCATTTTCGAGCCACGCTCTTCATATCTCTAATTTTTTTTTGTAATTGAAATGGAGTTTCTTTTAACTCCGCCCGCACTAACGTGTGTCAAAATTTCATCCCATTGTAACCTTTTTTTTGCATCTGTTACCTTTGTGCTGTGCTTATCTTCCAACAAACTTTTGTTGGGAATATACATTGACAGTAGTTTTCTGTCATATGTGTCCACCATGTTGATTTCTTTAGAGGATAGTTGTCGGTTGTCGTTACCGGAATGCGTCACTTATGTAAAAATAATATCACAAATCAAATATATATATTGTACACAACTACACAAAAAATAGCCCCTCCCCTTGCAACAACTAATTAGGAAAAATTAAAAATGTAAGAAAATGAAAAACAATCACACTAACAAATCTCTTACAATAGACTAATAACTTTAACAATCTTGTGGGTGGGGTGGGAGGGGAAAAAAAATAAAAGAAAAAACTTGTAGTCGAACCCCATCCTAACAAATCGGTAAGATGAAGCGTTCACCACTGCGCCAACTCCCAATTATTTTATTGCGGAGTAAAATATCAATCATATTTGTCTTATTCTTCTTCGCTGTCACAGTCGTGTTATGCTTGTCTTCAACTAAGAGCTTGTTCAGGATGTACAGAGAAAACTATTCACTGTATTATATCTTACTATAACAAAGTAGTGAGGAACTTTTTAAAAACTCGAATAGTCCGGAAGTTGTTGCGATTCTAAATATAGTATCACGATAGTGCGGTCGTGCGACAAAACAGTCGCACGGCTGAACCCACGGCACGCCTGCTCATGTTACCCCTTCACTGACGGTCAAGCGATCGACCGACTGTCTTGTCGTTCGACTGTTTCGTCATGCGACTGTTCGGTGGCGACAGGCGCGCTCATGTTACCGGGCCCAGGAGTTGTAGCTGTCATTGTTTCTTTCAAACTCCAGCACCAGATCATCAGATTCATACAAGACGAATTCTCTTTTCTCTCTAGTATTCAGATCTGTTTTGTCGAATGCAACGTTTAACTTTTAGCCGCCTCTGCACTATGTCAATTATTGTAGCCACATATTATTTCACAATTTTGGCATTGTAACCAGCTTTCAGGCTTCGACTGATACTGCTGCAACATTAGGCATGGAAGGTTCGCTTGCAGTTTATCCGAATGCATCACCCACATCATCTGGTTGTGACGAATTCAAGTATCGAGTGACAGCAGAATTGCATTCCGCTCTACCTTTAAGCTGGTGTTTGTCGCTGACGTCGCACGTGAAATCCGTCTCTGGTTGTGTAGGTTGATAGCGTAGGCCTGTTTTCTTCATAATTCATAACATCATCCGTAGTGCTTAAAAATAGGGGCGTGTCGCCGACACAAGTTGTATGTTTGTCACTTGCCTTCACTTCAGGTGCCTGTGGTTGTGTTTGCTGCAGTCACTGTGTGGCACGTTCCTGATCATGCTTTAGCTGGCTGGGTGTTTCTTTCTATAGTGGACGGACGTAGGCCTACTGTTGTCTGTGTGATGATATTCTGGGGAAGATACGTTTATCTTACAAGGGGAGTAAGACTTATAGATGGGGCGTTAGGCTACCTCTATCAGCCGTTCTTTTACCAGAATTCCAATGCGGTGTGAGAGACTAATCACGGTGCTTGGTCACATAAAATTTATATTTGTTCTCGGGTTTTAAAGTATCGTTTGGCTCACATTAAGAAATGCTTATTACTAGTCAACGGACTAGGTTACTTTTTTTTTGCTGCACTTTATTATCCCTTTCTATCGGGAAACTCTGGGCCGCCTCCCCCGGGGAAGGCGTAGTCGCAGCCAGTGTGTTACACTCAATTCGATGTTGGTGTTTTTCTATCAGTATCTGATTCAGCCCCGATGCTTGAAATCCTGATAGGTGTAACTGATTCGTTTATCCACGCAGCCTGCTCACTCAGCAGCAACAAGGCGAAGTCTTCGTATAAAGTTTTCCACTTTTATTCAGCACACATCAACAACTGCATACAATCGCTCAATCGCTTTTCCACTCTCAAATTTTACTTTCCAACTCACTATCAACAACACCACTCTTTTCACAACACAGTGTGTCCATTATATATTTTTTCTCTCAACTCGAGATGACCTCAGGACGTTCTAGAACGACGCGTTACAACCAATCAGAATTAACTTCGTCATCACTGTTTTACGTCATACAACCTGCCTTTCTGTCAAAAGAATGTTCTCAAATATCCCGAAACTTCGATCGATAGTAAACAAGCAGATCTAGAGAATTCTCCAATAATATCGACTAACGAAAATTATCAACGTTTGACAAAGCTTCTTCTAACAACAATGCAAACTCAAATCAAAGGTAAATACACTCTATTATTGCTTGCTTTGCCAAATAAAACGAACAGATCTATCGCGCGCGCTTCACACATAATATCGTGCACATTTCACACGCACCATCATGCGCGTTTCAACGTAACATAACCCCCCACTCAAGAAGAAATTTACTTAATTTCTTTCAACAACTTTGAAACGTAATGCACAAATAAAGTCTTAATTCTGGACTTTCTGAATACTGTCATTGTGATCAGTTCATTCACACAGAGTCAATGCTCTTCCATCCGCAAGTCCATCTGGATATTGTCAATGTTCACATCCATCTACACAGTCAATATTTTTTCATCCGCAAGGAAACGACGCCCTTGTCAGTTGCGGTTTGTCATCGGCCCAGGGTCAAAGACGATAATCACGTGGGCTTTCCTGGAGTCAGTGCATCCTCCGTTGTCTCCTTCTTCCGTCGGATGTCCGACGCAGTCGACGTTGTCAGCTCCCATGATGCACTTGCTGGGTCTCGCGATCAGGTTGGCTTCTTGAAGACGGTGGAACAGCTCCCTCAAGGTTTGCAGATGCTCTTCCCAGGTGTGGGTGTGGACTAGCAGGTCGTCCCAGTAACACACGACGTTGTCCATCCCTTTGAGCATCTTCCTCATTCCTCTCTTCAGGGTAGCTCCGCTGTTGACCATGCCAAAGGGCATCCTAAGGCACTCGTACGTCCCATCAGGAGTTATTAAAGCAGTCTTTGGTATGTCCTGTTGACGCACGGGGACTTGCCAATAACCCTTGCTGCGGTCAATCTTTGAGAAGATTTTACTCCCCGATAGTTGGCGGAAGAGGTCTGCTGCGGTAGGCATCGGCTCAGGGTCGAAGACGGTGATCTTATTAACCTTCCTGTAGTCGATGCATACTCTGTCCCGTCCTTCTTCTTCACGACCACGACAGGGGACGCGTAGGGGGAACTGGACTCCCTGATGATGCCCATCTTCAGCATCTCATCGATGTCTTTCTTCAAGGATTCGCGGGCCTTGAAAGGGATCGGGAAGGGTCTGGATCGAACGGGAATATTTGAAGTGAGGTGGACTTCATGTTCGACCAAAGTCGTAGAGCCTGGGACATCGCTGAAGCTATGGGGAAACTCGCCCATAAGGTCCTTGAGCTCAATCTTTTGACCTTCCGTCAAGCCTGGTCCTAGCTTAACATCATCGATGCCTTCTTTGCTATGGAAGTCTCCCAGTTCCAACAGTTCTTCGCTGTTGAAACTGTCGTCGATCTCAGCTGCTGTTGCTACGTGTACAGTCTCTGGCGGCCTCTCCACGTACAGCTTAAGGAGGTTGGCGTGGTATATCTTTGAATGCTGGCCGACCTTCACCTTATAGTCGTTGATCCCCACCACGGCCTCCACTTCGTACGGGCCTTTCCACTGCATCAGCAACTTATTATGATCACTAGGTAGCAGCACCAGCACTTTGTTGCCAGGTTTGAACTTCCTGTTCACGGCCCTACGATCGTAGTAGTGCTTTCCACAGTCTTGGGACTTCTTCAGGTTTTCTCTGGCTATCTCGAGAGTCTGCTCCAGCTTCTCCCGTAGCTCAAACACGTACTGATAACTGTTCTTCACCTCTGGGGTGTCTACTTCTTTCGTCCACAGTTCTTTTAGGATGTGCATCGGCCCTCGGATGGTTCTTCCGTACAGCAGCTCGAACGGAGAGAAGCCGGTGGACTCCTGCGGTACTTCTCTGTAGGCGAAAAGTAGGGCGTTGATGTAGCGATGCCATTGTCTGGGCTGCTCGCTGCACAGTTTCTTCAGGGTGGACTTCAGCGTAGCATTGAACTTTTCGACAAGCCCGTTGCACATCGGATGGTAGGGTGTCGTAGTTAAATGCCGGATGCTCAGCAGTCTGTTGACCTCCTTCATGCAGTCAGAGACGAACTGCATCCCGAGGTCTATCAGAATTTGTTCAGGCACTCCAAGTCTACTGAACATGTCCACCAGTGCCTCTGCTACAGTTTCAGTGTCAATCTTCTTCAGTGGCACTGCTTCTGGGTACCGAGTCGCATAGTCCACTAAAGTCAGTACCCACCGATGACCTTCTTCACTCGGAGGTCTTATTTCGCCGATTAAGTCTAAGGCCACCCTCTTGAAAGGTCGGTCGATCAGAGGCATCCTCTGCATAGGCACTTTCAGGACCCTTCCTCGAGGTATGGTCTTCTGGCAAATGTCACATGATCGGCAGAAACGGCTGACGTCCGCATGAAGTCCTGGCCAGTAGAACACCGCCTGGATTCTATCCGACGTCTACTTGATACCCAGGTGACCTCCCATGATGGAGTCGTGAGCTACTTCCATCACTTGGCGCCTTAGTGGTAACGGTACCAAGACTTGACGTAGTGGTTTCCCTCCGTTGACCCTCGGGTGCTGGAAGATTCTGTACAGGATTTTGGCCTTCACCTCAAAATAGACCGTGCCACTGCCCTTGGTCACGTGGTCTTTGCGGTTCCTGTACTTGTTTAAAGTACTATCAGCTTCCTGGAGCTGGATCAGCTTATCTCTGTCCACGATGGCAGCTTTTGAGTTGTCGGCGACCTTCAGTGGCGTAGTCGTCTTGTCTCTCTTGGCCTGGGCCCTGGTTGTAACAGCACCGACGATCTCTGGTCGGCAGGGCTGAGCCGGAGTAGCCACATTGTCCCGTAGCAGTTCTGCAAGGTCTCCATCGGGAAATGGCAATGGATTCTCCTCCACAACTTCGACACGTTGGGTTGAGGCAGGACTCCATTCTGAATCGGGGTCGTCGGGTCGTCTCGCGCCGTCGATATTCCCGATCATCAAATCATACAGCGGCTTCTTCAGGCAAACCGCTTCGACTTCGCCTATGTAGAAAGGGGTGCTGACATGAACTTTCGCAACTGGCGCTTTCACACATTTGCTGTCGGCCATAAGTGTCCATTTAGAATCGCCAGTGAACTGTTCTTTAGCGATTAGATCTTCTCTGACGATGACCCCACTGCAGCCAGAGTCTCTTAAGACAGTCACTACATGATTTCCGACGCGTCCCTTGGAAACAGGCATGTTCTGGACGGTCACAGCTGCGCTAGCGACAACGGGGATGGATTTCCCGTTGGCAAGGAGAAACGCGCCCAAACCTTACCTACCTAACATTATTTGTGAATTTTTGCTGGAGGAGCAAACCGGAGTACCCGGAGAAAACCCCCGAGATGTTGCCCGAGTCGAAAGTAAATAATATTCGGAGAAACATAACGCCCAGATGCTGGCTCGAACCCACACCTGTCAGGCGCCATTGGTTTCTGGCTTGTGGACAAGGCAAGTTAGTCCCGCCTTAGCCCACTTGGCCACAACGCTCACACAATTGGTCTCAAGAGAAGAAAAACTAGTAGACACACAACAATACAAATAGAATGACACCAGTCGTATGTATGTGATTTCAACTTTTATATAGTCAACACAAATTCTAACATTACTTCATTTAAATGTAAATTAATAATTATTCAATGTGCTGGGTAATTTCTTTAGCAGTTCTTCTTCATCACTTGCTAAGCAGTTCTAATATTGTTCTGGTTTTCGTAATCTAATAATATTGTTCTGGTGGTCGAATATGGGTCCGAGGTGGGTTAGGCTCAGTTTGCATTTGAGGGAGACTTAGCTGCAACGCAGCGGCGTGTGCTTGAGTCCGTCGATCAAGTTGAGGGTTCTTGCCTCTCAGGATGATCGGGTGAGTCGTGTAGCTACGGGGCTGGACGTGGCGAGGTAGATTCTAGATGATCTTTTTCTCTTCCACGGGAGCAGCATCATGCGTTGACTCCACAAACTGTCCCAGAGCTGAACTGTAAAATTCAAAACTCTGGCTACAATATTCTATTCAGATATGGGTATGCGGTACCCTGTGCAAAGATTCTATAGCATCAGACACCTGCTGAGTTTCCCATATGCACATTTCAATCCGAATCTTAAGGTTAAGATATATCGATCAACCTGTACAACGTGTAAGAAACAATAATCGGTTTCTGTAAATATATATATAACATGAACATACTAATAGATGGCAATCAATATTATATATATATATATATATATATATATATATATATATATATATATATATATATATATATATATATATATATATATATATATATATATATATATAAACATACACGTATCAAAACTACTAGTGTTAACTTTCTGCTAGTCTCTGGGAATCGTGAAACCGTCTCTAGTCTTATCACTTTTCTTGATGAGGCTGAGGCGTTATGGTTCAATGCAGTTTGTTCCTTTGACCCTAGTGGCTTCGTACTTCGTATTCGACCGACGAGCTAAAGTTTAAGGTCCAGGGATATGCAGGGGGTTCTACGTCCTTAGACCAATCATTTACTTCTCGTTCTAGTTACTCTCCCTCAGACGGGACTACATGTGAATCTCCTTTTTGGAAATTCCTCTCCTCTGTCTTACTTGGGAGACACGCTCGGTTACGTTTTGCCGTCGAGTGTTAAAGCCGAAACAGGGTAGATCCAGTAGAGATATGAGTCGCATAGGCTACTTATCGCTTAAGAGACCCTGGTCATATTGGCTGAGTAAGCTACTCGCAATCGCTAAAGAAAGGGAAGTCAGCGGGAGTGGACACCATTCCCGCGGAACTGCTACAAGCAGGAGGAGGAGCGATGATTGATGCCCTCACCATTATCTGTAACAAGATCTGGCAGAGTGGGGAATGGCCTATACCATGGACCCAGTCACTTGTCATCACTCTTCCCAAAAAAGGTAACCTTCAGGAGTGTGAAAATTACCGCACCATCAGCCTCATCAGCCATCCCAGCAAGGTCCTCCTGAAAATAATACTCAACAGGTTAAAACCCCAAGCTGAACAAATCATAGCTGAAGAACAAGCAGGAGTCAGGACAGGGCGAAGTATCACTGAACAGATTTTCAACCTCAGAATAATCTGTGAGAAATACCTACAGCACCAACAACATCTATATCATGTGTTCATAGACTTCAAGAAGGCGTTTGACCGAGTCTGTGTAGTGTTGTCTCTGCAGCTATTGGTAATCCAGCAACTGGCATTCTGACGGCAAAGTGTTGTCTCCGCTTATTTTTTTGTCACCCTGTTCGGTTTGCGGTCCGACCTTGACCTCAGAGAGAGAGAGAGAGAGAGAGAGAGAGAGAGAGAGAGAGAGAGAGAGAGAGAGAGAGAGAGAGAGAGAGAGAGACGTTTTATTGAATAAACACAAAACAGGTTGACTTCAGTAGGAAGGATTGGGTGGGAGATTCAGCACAATCATGTGAACTCAGATTAAAAATGACAACATATACAATGAAAATAAAATTACCAAAAAACACACTTACTTTACTGTACATTCCATAGTCAAAAGCTCACAGAAATAAAGACATTTGTTACAAAATCCAAGAAAAATTAAATACCAGAAATAAGACTACAAAATTCCAAACTTAGATGACAAATTAAATACGAGAGAGAGAGAGAGAGAGAGAGAGAGAGAGAGAGAGAGAGAGAGAGAGAGAGAGAGAGAGAAGCGAAGAGGGGAATGGAGGGTGTGGAGAAAGTAACCTAGTGGACAGATGGAGGAAGGAAGGGGTGCGAGAAGAGAACCTCAGTTGTGAGGGAGTTAGATATAAAGTGGGAGAGATTGGGAGAGTTATAGATAAAATGGGAGAGATTGAGAGTTAAAGTGGGAGAGTTAGCGACAGAATGAGAGAGATCGCAAGATGAAACCAGACAGAAATCAGTTAAACATCTCTTGCTAAAAACAGTGTGCTTGGGATATATTTTATGTGACGGCCGGAAGTCCTCATGACCCTCGTACTATATAACAGGCAGACGGAAGAACTAGGTGAGGAGTGATTAATAATCGAGTTCTCATGATTATTGTTTTTTAATATCTGCATGTCTGCACCTGCTTCGTCACTTTACAAATACGATACTCTTCTTTATGACAATTAGTTGCCACCTGCCAAGACTTGCTAACAACCAGTTAGGATAGGTGTTAAGGTCACTGGTAGCTCTTAAGGGCGTCCCTAAATTCCTGTTCCCCAAGTGCCTGCCTCTTTGTAGCCAAAATCAAATAGAGGCCTTATTCCCTTATTTTATGCTTTGTAATCATTTCTTATTGTGCCTAACAGCTAAAAGTCAAATATTTATGTCCGATCCCAAAGTGGGAAATAACTATACTGTTGCCATTTTGTGCTTTGCGTTTGTTGTGTTGTTTTGTTTGTCTTTGAGCGAGAGAGAGGGTGGGATGGGAGAGAGAGAGAGAGGTGCTGTGCTACATGCACGCACGGAATTTCATATAAATGTGTGTGTGTAGGTGTGTGTGGGTGTTTGTGTGTGGGTGTGGGTGTTTGTGTGTGTGTGGGTGTTTGTGTGTGTGGGTGTGTGTGTGTGTGTGTGAAATAGAGAGGTAAGGACAGAAGATCACCACTACTTCCCATATTATCAGGTCAAGGGGTTATAGGCGCTTCGGATCTACTCTTTCAATTACGAAAAAGGTTGCTTTTTTCTTCTGGCTCTTTGAACAGTGTTTCCCAATGGAAAATTGATCGTGATCAATGTGAGGTTGTCATTGTGAAGACTGCTTGGTTCTGACTTGTTTCATTGTATTGCAGCGTTCAGCTCTGAAGTATTATTAACATATGGAGTGTATGAAGACGTTCATAAATATCCTACAAACTTCCTTAAAGGTCAACCACAGTGCTCGGTCAAAAAGTTTCTGCTGAAAGAACTTTACTAAATAATACCAGATACAAAAAATTCGGTAAGCAAAGCTCTATCGTTTAATAGATATCGATCACTGAAAGTGGGATTTCCTACCTGTAATTAAGGCTAAGGGAAGTAATACTCTAAAACGCAGCTATCGCTGATCTCCCCTCGCAGTGACGTCAGCAGCTGTAGACAATGGCCGATTGCGAAGAAGTTACAAGCGAGACAAGCAGTGTTTCTTCACTCGATCTGTCGTGTTACAGCAGTGCTCTCTTCTGTTAGAAACGAATTCGACCCCCGAGTACTAATTGTAATAATAAACAAATAATTATACGAGCTAGACCCGTAAATACATAACCTCTTGCGTTCCCTTTTCTGAAAAGCTCCTCTGACTTTCCTGACACCCGGCAAGTGATAGCAGACGATGGATGTGTAGTAGCCACTGTGACTGTAGACTGTAGTTGAAGTTGAAGCAGTACTAGTAGGCCTACTACTAGTAACTTGAATCACTGTTGCTGTTGTTGAGGCTTTGGATCGTTGGAACAGAGATAGGCTTTAATGTCTGTATTGTTTTCATCCCAAAGCTCCGCATAAAAGTGGCACTTGAGGGGTAGCAGTCTTCAGCGAAGTGTTTTGCGCAAATTGCTGACGACGCACAAATCTCACCCACTTATTTCGCACTTCTTCGTTTTTTGGAAACCTATGCAATGTTATCCCATCCGCTTGTTTGTTTGTACAACCTCCAACGGCACAATATAGGCCACTGCTCTTCGTTTTGGTAGAGAAGTTTTTTGTTTGTATGTAGATTATAGTCACACGACACTTTCGCATATAGGTGACTACTGGACCGATTTATACTGACACCAGTTGTTGGTAAAGGGGAAAATAATATGATCACACGTTGACCAATCCGGGATTCGAACCAGCGACCTTTCGGTTACTAGCAAGACGCTCTTACCAACTGAGCTACCCGGCCCCTGGTAGAGAAGGGGCACTATCGGACTCTATATTGTCTCCAGCAGTTGACGTCACGAGCCATGTGGTCACGTGAGCGGGCTTTTCGAAGGTGCAAAAGTTTATTCGAAGTAGATTTTATTAAATATTAAAAAAAAGGCAGTATTTTTCGGAAAAAAGTTGTTTGGCATGTGACTTCTTTTATTATGTAGATATTTTGTGCTCAATTTTATATTTCAATGATGTTGACCTTTAACCTTTTCAATACCCCAAACTTTATTAGCATTTTCAACGGTCCTAAATAACTGACCTAGACAATAACAGCTGTCCTATTTCTGAACACATTGTAATGGATGTTTTTTTCTAAGGTTTAGTCCCAGGATTCATGTTGTCTCAGCTCATGCATCACAGTGTGCAGTCTTTGATAGTGTGGTCGCACTTCACACATTAGTGAGTCGTCCTCGGACTTGAGTACAGACGCATTCTTTGCTTTGATTTAGCAGCAGTAACATTTACAGCTTAAAATATTTAATTACTTTTAATAAACGAATTACAATTATAGCAATGATATATTATAAGTAATTTAGTTCTCAAAAGTAAAATATTATTAATGTATAGTTTTCGAACTTCATTAGCGATTTAGTTATATAAAGTTACAGAAATATAAAACTCATTTATGGATCTCTGGCGCAGTATTCGTTTGTGGTTAAAACACTTGTATACGTAATTGTACTCATACTTCATTCTCACTCGATCGCTTATATATGATCCTGGAAGTCATGTGCCACACTTCTTGTTTAAATATTATAATATTTTTGAGCGGGGAAAAAGAGCGCACTTCTAACTGCGGTATTTGGTATTTATACTGCACATCACGTAACTGTAATATAGATTATAGAGCGGTGTAGAACACCATTATCATTAATATTATCATCCCGATTTGTCAAAATGACGTCACTTGTCAGACGTGGAAGTCTTCCTTGTTTGTTTGTTTTTTGTGTGTGGTTTTTTGCCACGTTATTGTCCCTTTTTATGGGGAAATTGTGGGCCGCCTCGTCTGGGGAAGGCGTAGTCGTAGCCTGCGGCGCGCCTAAATCCAACCTACCTAATATTATAGGTGTTTTTTGACATTTTGCTGGTGGAGCAAACCGGAGTACCCGGAGAAAACCCCCGAGAGGTTACCCAAGTCGAAAAGTCAATAGTATTCGGAGAAACATAACGCCCAAAGGCGGTTTAAGCGTGGGTGTGTTTGTGTGTATTGGAGATAAGGGCTGAAGGTGGGATGGAGGGGTTGTATCATTTTATTTGAAAATTTCTTATTCGTATATTTACTTTCATACTCCGTTTAATGCCAAATTTCACCGATGAGATCTAGGGATGTTCGTTATATTTAATGTAATTTTCGTAGAATATGTGTTACCGCATGACAAAACCCGGCTAAAGACGCCAGGATTGATTCGCTGCTACAGCCGTAAAACACTAAAAATAGGCTACCCCATCAATTTTAAGATTGTTGCCTCTTTGTCTTTATTTAAGACTTTTCTTTAATATCCCAAACGGATTTTGTTCAAAAATTACTAAAACATTGTTTATTTTGTTGATTTTGATAAGGGTGTTGATCACACCTTGCTAAAACAATGGCACTAATTGACCTCCGATACCCCAACTTTTCTTGTCCGACTATGAAGGGAAATCCCCAATGTGGATTGATATATAACGTCTGGAGAGTGAAAAGTCCCTATTGCTACTACTTTTTGGTACATAAAAGTGTGTGGCGTATGAATTTTTCATGAAATTCCTTGTTCCGAAGCTTGCTTGTGACACAAGTTGTGTTCGAATGTGTCTCTAGCCAGGTCGTGAAAAACTGAAGTGTTTCCTATAGATTTTCGACGATTTTTAGTTCAAAGTGAATTTTGTAATGTAGATAAACTCATCATACATCTATTTCAAGTGTTTTCTTGCAATATTTATGTTGCATTTGTTAGAAACAATTTGTCAAAGTAAGTGACCGATTCTTCTTGGAAACCGGAAGTGATGGCTTCGTCTTCAGCGTCAATAGATGTGTCGTCTGCTAGAGTAGCTAGGGCCTTGAATCGACCCGGTTTTGCTTCTGAAGAGCTCCAAGACCTGCTTTCAGACTATTTTTATGATGGTGCCAGTGGGAACTGGGATGAGGATTATGATTCTGACGAGCCGAAGCTTGATCCCGTTAATAAACTATACTGTTTGTTTTCATTCAATGATTCATGTTTCGTAGGCCTCTTCGCTATTGGCGTGTCTTTAATAATCCGTCATTCTACTTGCATAGATTTAGGTAAAGGTTGAAAAGGCGATATCAGTGAAAGAATTACAGTATGAGTGTGGAAAATATTTCAGTAGTATATTTTGTTGGGTGGAGGTGGGGTGGGGTGGTTGAAAAGGTAAGTAGTCTGGCCTGCATTCAATATTACTAGCATGACAAGTTGACTATGTTCTCAGTATTTATTATTGTTGGTTTGTCTGTTTTAGGAAATGAACATGAGGACTATTTACCAAATTACTAGTAATTAGTATTTGTTTTGATATTTGTGCTTATTTAAACTTTATAGAGCAAAATGACATGTTATTTTGATTTACACCTGTGACGCGACAGATTTATTCGACGTGCGGAAGGGAGTGGAGAATCGGGGAATTATTAAAGCTTGATTATTAGGATTGAAAACTACCTAATGAAACTTTTGTTTTCGGTTTGTAATCTTTGTTTGACTATTTGAACTGAGCTGATGTAGCTGCTTGCAATTAAACAAAAGATTACTTGACGGACGAGGGATTTAAGAGGGGGGGGGGAGGGAAGGGGCATTATGATAGGGTTTATTTTAGAAAAATGATTGATTCAGGCCATGTTCTTGATATATTATTATGTGTTTGAGTTATAATAGACTTGCTAAACACTTGTTTGTTTTATTTCTAATATGTTTAAAAACACTATGCATTATGGATGGGTACAGAATAAAATTGTGCGTACTGTTTTAATTTGTTTATGTTCAGTATTGTGTGAATGGTGTATAATGTGAATTTTCTCATCTTATCTCAACTCACTGCCATATTGCTGCCATCTTCCTGATTGTTTTGATACCAAATACATGCATGGGAAAATTCTGGTTGTGAAGTAATGATCATTTTACAATTCAAAACTTTGAAGGCAATTTCTGGAAATTAGCCCCCGAGAAAATAAAATATTTAAAAAAATCATAAAACATCAACCAATAAAGATAAAACAATTCTGTTTTTTGCATTTTGAAGATTATTTTTAGTACTTTGTTAATAAATAAATAAGTAATTTTTCATATTTTGACACTTTAGCCTGGTTTTCTCATGCTGCAACACATATAAGTCCCAATATAGTACACCACTTACGCGCAAATAGTTTATGATATAGTTTATGATCTAGTTTATGTACACGTAAACCGAACGAAGGACTTTGATTGCTACAGTCAAGTGTTAAATTGCGTTGTCATTCATTTCCACTCGTATTTAACGATACTGATAGGTAAAGCGTATTTTAAACTCCATGTGAAAGAAGGAAGAGAGTGTACTTTTAAAACATTAAGAAGAATATACACAATAATGAAACCATTAAAATTAACACCTCCCTTACCCCCCCCCCTCCCCTGCCCTTCTCTCTCTCACCACCCCTACCCCCCCCCTTTCATTTTCTCCCCTCCATCTCCCATACTCCCTCTCTGAATTGAAAAATGACATGTTTGTACGCATTGTTTGTGTGCAGCCAGCCACGACAGAAGTCAGTGGAGGAAATGAAGGAGAAGCTACTGCAACTGTTACTGAACACTTCTCACTCCATGTTGGTCGAGAACGGATGCCCTGTGGACAAGGTAAAACCTACGTTATTATTTCTGTCATCTTTTCTAACCATCAAAATTGCCCAAAAAAGCTTCCAATTTCAGAGATCGCCCCTATGGTAATTTTAATTATCTATACTGTTGTTAATTACCTATGCAAAAGTGTAACCCTGTTCTGACGGTGTCCTGTTTGGAAGTTTCCACATAGGGCACTTGATGTTACGTTTGTGCAACTATGGGAACAAGTAGTTTGGATTTAGATGTACCACTATGAAGCTGATCCTAAGAAAAGATAAATTCCTAACGCCACTCTCTCCTACGACCAAAAGTTTCTTTATAAGAAAAAATTAACTGTTTACTTTCTAATAACGGTTGAAAAAGTAACTGGCTTTTCTTTTTTCTTTTTTTTTTCTTTTTTTTTTTCCAGAATCTTTTGATGTCACTATCTAAGGGGGAGAACTTTTCCGACATTCCAGAAGGGGTGGTACAAAGATTTGACGCCTGGTATTCCTCTCATCTATCGAAGAATCCGAAAGTCACACATCCAGCCACTGCAGTCCCACCCTGTGTGGGGGAAAATCTGTGCAAGAGAGAAAGAGAGACTGTGGAAACAACTCACAGAGTGATCAAAATGGAGACAGATGTCACCCACAATACTCAGCCATCAGTCACATCCGATATTAAAACCGTATACTCATCATCCTCGTCGTCGTCATCCATGTCGTCCGTATCGTCTCCTTTATCTTCTTCGTCGGTGGCAGCGCTACAACACTCACAGCTTTTCGTGGCCAACGGTGTACACTACACGCATAGCGCGTTGCAGCCTCAGTCGCAACAGGCGCCAGTCCCAGGCTCCAACTTGCAACCGTCAGCCCAGAATCCCGTCCTGGCCCCGAGTAAAACCCGCATCAGAACCTCTTTTGATCCCGAACACGAAATCCCCAGATTGCAGAAGTGGTTCCAGATCAGCCAGCATCCATCCCGCGAACAGATGATGAGGTACATGCACGAGCTGAACAACCTGGAGTCACGCAAAGGCCGCCGCCCACTGGATCTGACCAACATCATCTACTGGTTCAAGAACGCCAGGGCTGCACAGCGTCGTGCCAGTAAGACACAGGACGACTCATTCGAGAACGAAGAAAACGTCGATGTCAGCAACGGCGGACACTCCACGCCAGTGCTGCCCTCCTCTGGCGGACTGGGAGACGGCGCCGTGCCGCCCTACCTACCCAACAAAAACGCAGTCTACATCGTTCCCTACCCCTTCCACTCATCACACTCCACCTCCGCCACACCTAACACCCTCCTCTCTACCCCTGACCCCATGGGCGACTCCAACGATGAACCGTGCGACCTGTCCATCAAGAAACTGAGTGATACCACCTCCAACCAGCAAGACCTCAGGGCTATGCCAACGGGCCGCAAGCGGTCAGAAGAATGTCTGGAGAACGGGGAATTGTTGTCAGGGGGAGGACGCAGCAACAGCAGCCACTGTCGCAAGAGCAGCCCGATCAGGAATGGATACGCCAAGAGCGATCATGACGATGAGTACAAGTACTTCAACGGCCATGACAGCAGGAAGACGTCCACGCCGGTGTCCAGACGAGACAGAGAGTCGTCGGCGGAAGAGAGGAGCCGGAAGCTGATGGAGAAACGCTATCAACCATTTATGACAGAACAGGAAGAGCGAGAGCAGCGTCTGGTGATGGACTTCAAGGAGGAGGGCGATCTTTCCGACCCCGAATCCTGCCATTCCAACGACACTGACGGCGGCAGGCTGAGGATCCAAGAAGACGAGGAGCTGGACTATGTGGCCAGGGCCGAAATAGGTCTGAGCATGAGCCAGTTGGGGGCGACGTCGGAAGCCAGCATGGCTGCCCTGTCACTGGCCCAGATGTCGCAGTCTCAGGCTATGCTGTCCCCCATTAACCAGCTGGCCATGTACTACAGCCTGCCCCACCGCTACTACCACTCCGCCCCCTCTCACCCCACTACCCACCATTCTCATTCACAAGCCATGCTGGCGGCGCTCAGCGGCTCATCCCACATGAACGGGCACGTGACGTCAGCAGCCGGCGGCAGTCATCACGGCAACTCCCACAGCAACCCGCAGTCCCCCGCAGCTTCTGGGAATCGCGCCACCCCCATTCAGGCCCCCTCCTCCCATACCGGCATGCACTCCCAGAGTCGAGAGCGCCCGACCGAGACCCGGAAGCGGCGAACCCGAGTATTCATTGACCCGCTAACTGAGATCCCGCGTCTGGAGCAGTGGTTCCAGGAGGACACGCACCCGTCCGCCTACATGATAGATAAGTACACGGAAATTCTCAACACCGCCGATTACCGCAAGAAGTTCCCAAGGCTGGAAGCCAAGAACATTCAGCTCTGGTTCAAGAACCACCGCGCCAAGGTCAAGCGGCAACGTTTGGGGGTTGGCGGCAACGACTCGGTCTGTAACTCTCCTCCTCCACTTGGCGGTAGTCGCAGCCAGACGCCGCTCGCCATGATGGCTGGGGGTCGTGAGGAGTCAGGCTGTGCCTCGGGCACCTCTTCCTCCTCACCTGACAAGCGCGACGATCATGGCCACTGCGAGGATGACGACTTGGAAGAGGGAGAGCAATGACTGTAAGGCCCATTTTTATTGGTCATCGATTTGTTTAAAAAAAAAAACACACCAAAAAACAATTCTCACTGGTAATTTCAGACGTAACTTGTTGTGTGGTCGATTTGTCCCAATGTGATGTGGTGTTATTGGTTAGTATTGTGAATTACATATCTACATGATTTAGCAGTAAATAGAGGCTTGACTGATCAGCACAAATGTAATTTTATTTGTAACCTAATGCATACATTCTGGTCTGTGTAGAAAGTTCCTATTTCTGTTTTATCGAACTCGCTGATAACACAGCCCTAACTAGTAGTAGTATGCATTGCTTTTTGGGTCTAGCAGACTACAAAGAGCCGAATCACAACCACAAACACTATTATAGAAGCACGCTTATCTAAAAACAAAAGCATTAAAATTTATAACAGCTCTAACTGAAGTTTGTTTGCTTCGTCCAACCTAGGACTAACTGATATCTGCTCACTCCGGGTTTCGTGATTAAGTAACCTGAAATAATGTTTTCTTGTGAGAGGCAAGTCCGCACAAAGCCTCAAGCATGTTACTGACAAGCACAGTACTTTACATGAATCATTAGCATCAAAATAATGCACTCGCATCAAGTAACTGTTCATTATTGAGATGCTAAAGAATACATGGAGTACAGTAATAGAGTAAAACAAACAATGAATGAGTTAAAGTTGTGTTTTAAACAATAAGTCTGATAATAATTGAAGTACTGGAACAAATTTTGCTATTAACAGGGAGCAATCTTCAGTTAGTCCATTGGCTAAAAGGCTTGTGCAATTCACCCCGACAGCTATTGGCTGTAACTTACGTAATTATTGACTAATAAGAAAGCCGAGGCTGGGGTTTAATTCTTGATTGGTCCAAATCAAAACATTGATGCGATTGAGACATTGTGGATAGTGTTGACTGGCCCTTTAGTTCAAGACAGTTCGTACTGTCTTGTGATTGGCTGAGACCTGCGTGATGCCATTATGTAGTGTGAGTTGTTCGCACGGTCGTTATGTACATTTTAGTGCAAGGCACAATGAATGCCTTGTGATTGGCTGAGATGATGTGTCGCGTGTGTGGATTGACATTTACTATCATTTGTGAACTGTCGCCTGATTGGTTCACAGATTTGAATTTATTTTGATTGGACCATAGACAGTTCCCAACAATCTGTTTGTTTGATGGACTGTGTATAATATTCAAAATGGCTGTTGTATCCGTCCTTGAGTATGTGCACATACTGTTCAGTGAATACAGCCTCCAGAAGTCACTAATACTGATGTTATATTGTGACTGTACGAATAAGTATATTGCATATAAAATGTGATGTTGTGATTTTTGTTCTTCTATATTACGGTTTTATTTTCCATTTGGTATTGTAATGTTTCTTTTCACTTTTTTGTTTGTTTGTTTGTTTGTTTGTTGTTTTTTGGGAGAGTGGGCTATGGGGTGTTTGAAAGAAAAGAAATGAATATGTCCCTTTGTCTTTTTCGCACATAATATAAGTGATATTACTCTTTATATCATCGTGCAGCATGATATTTCCTGTGTTTTACAGTTTTACGTTGCTGTGAAATATTTGAATAGACCACGTGCATTGGTCTTCTTCCTCTCCTATCCCCAACACCTTCTCCACAAAGCTTTTTTCCACTTCTTCTGTTTCCTGTCACATCTCCTTAGCTCTCCCTTCTCTCTCATCCACCTCCTCTCTCTCTTTCTCTATCTCTCTCTCTCTCTCTCTCTTTCTCTCTCTCTCTCTCTCTCTCTCTCTCTCTCTAACTCTGTGACCGTTATTGAATTGTTAGTATGCACAATGGTTCAGTTCAGTACATAATAAAAACTTCCTCTTTTAAACTACGTATGAAATCTTGGTGGTTTTTCTATGTTATTTCCCTTACTTTTTTTAAATTTTTTTCTATCTATGTCAGGAGATGCTGGTAATTTTACAGATCTATCTAAAAGATCTGTCTCTGATTTATATAAAGTGGCACTCTGCTTAGTCCATTGGTGTTAATATTGGAAGTTTCAGTTTTTATATAGACTAAATATTATATTTCTGAGATAGTTCTTAAGAAAATATATAATATTTCTCAATATTCATAACATATATTATTTCTCAGTTTTTCATTAAAAGATACGGTTATTTCTCAATTGTTACTTAGGTAATATTTTAATTGTTCAGTTGCCCCCTCCCTCACTCCTCCCCTCTCCTCCCCCCTTCCCTTCCCCCTCCTACCTCTTCCTCCCCCCTCCTTTCCCTCCCGCCCCCCCAACCCCTCGAGTACGGTCCCGGAGATCTCTGTATAAATAATATCCCCACTTTCTGGAAATTCAGTGCTTTAAATTCCCACTGTTGCTGTCTTCTTTGTTCTTTCTCATTCCTACTCTGTCCTATCTACTATATTATCTTCTTCGCTAGACCAGTCAACTACCTTTTTTTGGAAAACTCTTCCAAACCTTCTAATTTGTGTTAGATAGCTGTTGGGTCAGCCTGGGAATATTTGGCGCTTTCTGCCAAATGGTCACTATGATTATTATTTAGCAATTTAGGCATTTTATCCAAAACTTCTAATTTGTGTTTCTGATGGGTCAGCCTGGGAATATTGGACGCTTTCTGCCAAATGGTCACTATGATTATTATTTAGCAATTTAGGCATTTTATATATCTATATATCTATCTATATATCTATCTATATAGATCTCTCTCTCTCTCTCTCTCTCTCTCTCTCTCTCTCTCTATATATATATATATATATATATATATATTGTTGATATTTTATAATGATGTTTATATTCTATTTTGTTGATGTAAACAGGGTTTGATAAATTAGAGTATAGCCTCAGCGCCCCTTGCATGGGATGCCTTAATTGTAAAGTGACCGGCTGGGGTGCCGTCTTCAGTGTTACCACTAGGGTTGTTTCAGCAGATCTTTTATATGGATCAGAAGTGAGTCCTCTTTCAACCAAGTTGTGGTCTTGATTTTGATGTCCTGATTCTGATCTTTGCAGTCCGCTGGACCCTGTAATCAATGAATAATTAACTAACTAATTGTTCAGTTTGTATATTCTTTAGCATCATTTTAAGCCAAATTTTCAAGTATTTTAATGGCTTCCTTAAATAAGACTTTTTTGAAGAACTTTTAAGCTTAAAAACCATCATGTTGTTTTTTCTCATTCTTTCGGTTTCTTTATTTCATTCTTTTCTTCATTTATTTAGCCAATTAGTCAATTATTCTTGACTCATAAGAGGAGAGGTGCATGTACTTGGTCTAAGTTTAAAGCACATTTTTTCACATATCTTTCTTTCTTTTCATTATATTTCTTATTTTGAAAATTGTCAATAAAATTTGACTGAAGGAGATAAACTGCGAATGTTAGTTGTTGTTTTGTTTTTTTTAAATGTTATTGGGCATATTGTCCAGTCCTGTTAGATATATGTAATTTATATTTATTAAATATATAAATTGCCTGTCCTTAATACATTTTGTCTTTATATTAACAAATGGCAAGACAGTTTTTAAGATTATGTCAGTTTCCATTCAAATCTGTCATGGTGCTGAAGAAGGTGTTTGGAAAAGCGCCAAAAGGTAAATTGAAGTAGAAGTTTCTCAGCCTCAGTAAAAATGTTTATTCTTTGTATTATCATGTTTTTAAGGTTGGTTCGTAATGTAATAGAAACATAGTTCCGAGTCCCTGAATGTTTGTTTCTTTGCTGTGAAAAAAGTTGCTGGCAATTTCGATTTTTTGTTTAAACAAAATAATATTAAGCATATATATTATTATACAATTGAGGGACGCATTGTAGAGTGCATAGTCATAATATGATTGAAAGGTTGCCCTTAGTCCCCGATTCATGTTTTTAACTGCTGTGATTAAATCCATGAAAGCCATATCCAAGCTATTGTGTTAGCTGGTAAGTTATTGGTTTAAATTGCGCATTTTCATATGTCCTCACTGCATACATTTTTTGTGAGATATGGCATAGAGATCTTTTGCATAATTTGTGCTTTTATCATTGTAACAATGTTACTCTAGGTAGGTCCACAGATGTTTTATTTTGTCATAATTTGTGACATTTTAAATTATTAATTTATCTTTCAAATTAAACGGACAGTTATAACAAGTAATAGTTTTTGTTTGTGCTATTAGCCTAATTTTTGAATATGTGTGTTTGTGTTTAAATTGCAGTATTTCTGTCAACATTTGAAAACAAAGGCAGATATAGTAAGAAATGTTGTACATTTACTCTTCGGATTAGTAACAAAGAATGTTCAATTTCGTTTGAGGGAAATGAACTTTAAAAATGTTTCCCACTGGAAGTGTTGGGCAGGCATTTTTTTATCTTTCAACTTTGTTCTTGAACTGGTCTGAAGATGGGTGCGCTATAAGAGAAACAATCTTTACTACTTTTCTGCAATTTATATTTTCCATGTTTCAATTTTTTTCAAAGTTAATTTGCATATACACAAATGTTAGTTATGTTGCGGCTTGGTCTTCAATGCTTATGTGTGTTTTGTAACGTTTTTAAGCTTTACATTTAACCCAGAAAGAGAACAATTCAGTGTTTAGAGGGTCCACCAGACTGCCAAGAGCCCAATCGGGACCACAGGAGAACAATGAGGAGTTTGATATTATGTTGTGGATGGTGCTGTGGCTGATGTAGTTTTGCTGACAAAGCAACAGGAATAAACATTAGCCAAAATCGCTGCCCTTACCCACACCCACAAAATCCAAACCCATTACTTTCTGTGCAGATATTTTGGTCAGTTACAGTTTAAATTATTGAAATTGTTACTGCACAGAAAAATTTCATGTTCTTTGAAAAGTTTTCTTAGAGAAAATTTTATTTGCTTTGATTTTCTGCATACACTTAAACTGTGCAGATTATTTGGAAACGTTGTGGTCAATTAATTTATTGTAATTATTTCTTAAAAAGCTTGCTTGTTTATTGACATATTGTATTTGATTTAATTACTACGCAGAATGAAATTGCTTTTTAATATCTCCATTTTACTGTGCTCCAAGAAATGAGACAGAACTTTCTTTCCTCCTCCTCCATCATTTTCCTTTCCTCTTCTCCTCCTCCCATGATGTGGTTGATATTTGCAATATGTCCACAATTACTACACATTTAAATGCTCATCTGCTATGTCCGTTGTGTGTTATTGTCACCACTTAATTTCCGATTTGTATGCATAAACATGTGAGGCTTTTGTTGTCTGTTTGATATAAACGCATGAATACTTAACCATAAGAAAAATGTGTTGTGACATGTTATTCTTGGTGTATTTTTCATTTTATTTTACATGTTGCCAGTTTGAATAATACTGCACAGTTCAGTTGTAATTGTTTGTGTGTGCAACAAGATGATTAAATCATCTTAACATTTTTACAGCAGGGATTTTGAATATCCTTAATATATTATGACATAATTTTCAATTGATATTAGTCCCAACAAGCGTAATAATAAAAATGTGAGTTTCGACGATTTTGTTCCTTTGTTATTTTCTATATGTTTGTTGGTGTTGTTGTTTTGGTGTATGGTTGAGAAAGGGGTTAAAATGTTAAACTGAAGAACTAATTTGATGTGTGGAAAGATTACGTTAATGCACAACTACAGCAATAATATATATTGTTGTTGTAGTACATTGGCGTAACACTTTGAGCTTTTTCTTATTCTTTTAAAATATGAAATGAGCCTCGACTATGTGCTTTTATTTGTTTGACGTTGTTGATGAATGGTTTGAATGTAAAGAAAACCCACTTTGTTATACTTCTAGTCATTATCAAAATGCAGTTTCAGTGTTGATTGTACATAAGGGTGAATTGTATTGTTGATAGGTACGACAGAAACTATGATGGTAAATTCTTACCCTCGTGTTTGCAAATCGTTATCAACACGCAAATGTCAAAATAAACAAAAGTCACTATTGTACCTAAGGGCGCACATTGTACATGTTATCACCAAAGTTGATGTGATTTGATTTGTCATGTATAGAATGTATGAGTTGATTGTCTGAGAGGCTTAATTCAACATGCGATTTTGCCTTGAAATTCATTTAATTTAGTTCAAACATTAAAGTACTAGGGGGAAATGTATGGAAAGATATGTTTTACATATATGAACGGGTGTTGAATCTGGTCACAGGTAGCAAATGATAAAATGCTTTATTGTATACACTTTATGTGTAACTTTCTGTAAAGTTGTAGGTATCCGTTGGTAGGGTTGGGAATATTTTGTTGTTTCATTTTGGGGTACAGATTTAAATCCATGAAAAGGGAATCTGTTGCACATTTCATGTCATTTCTTAGGCTTATTTTGATATTAACACTGTCATATATATTTATAGGGATCCCCTGTGGCGTTGCCAGGGGTTTCAGTATAAATAGTATCCCCACTTTCTGGAAATGTAGTCCCCCATGGGGGTGCCGGGGGCTTCAGTATAAATAGTATCCCCACTTTCTGGAAATTTAGTGCTTTAAATTCCCACTGTCGCTGTCTTTCTCCTTTGTTATTTCTCATTCCTACTCTGTTCTATCAATCTTCTTCGCTAGACCAGTCACCTACCTTTTTTCTTGAAAACTCTTCCAGGACAAAACTCCTCATTTGTGTGCGAGGTCTGTTGGATCAGCTTGGGAATATTGGACGCTTTTTGCCAAATGGTCACTGGGGCTTCCTATGATGTTATTATTTGGCAATGTAGGCATTTTATATGTATGTGTTTTGTTGATATTTTATAATGTTTGTATTCTATTTTGTTTATGTAAAAGGGGTTTCGATAAATTAGAGTATAGCCTCAGCGTCCCTTGTGTTAAAAGTCTTTATTGTAAAGTGACCGGCTGGTGGAGTGCCTTCAGTGTTACAACTAGGGTTGTTTTGGCAGATCTTTCATGCGGATCGGGAGTGAGTCCTCTTTCAGCGAAGTTGTGGTCGTGATTTTGTGGTCCTGATTCGGCTCTTTGCAATCCGCTGGACCCTGTAAGCAATGAATAACTGACTACATATTTATAGGGGTGTGGGATCTGAGGTTGGGTGGGTGGGATAGTGGCAGGCAGAAGATCTAAAACAAGAAATGGATTAGTTTCATTTTGATGGTTCTCCTGGGTAGAGCGTTTACAGAGAGATGGCTAAAAAAAAAGTTTAAAATATGTCTGAATTTGGTCTCATAGTACCGTATTACATATTTCTGTATGTTCAGAAGTTAGTTAGTCATTGTTTATAGGGTCCAGCGCATTGCAAAGAGCCGAATCAGGATCACTGTTCAGAAGTAGAAAAGTTATTTTCTTGGTTTTGAAACATTGTTAAGTATGAATGAAAGCATTGTGTATATTTACGGAAGCTGTGTGTGCCTATAGCTATTTGTCTTTTGTGTGTGTAGAAAACTGTGGAAGTGCCATTTGTAACGCATTAACATTTTCAATCGAGATTCTATGTACATGTGCACAATTAACAATTCTTGTTTGAAACTTTTGTGTACAACCTCAGTCAAACACCTATATGTGTAAAAGATACAATCATTTGTGTCTTCTTGTGCGCTATACTTTGTCAAATCAGTGATATTGTTCTTATTCTATACTGAATGTTAAGTTGCATGCTTTTAAAAAATATATATTTATGTCTCTTGTTTTTTCCTTGAAAAGCATACTCACAAATTACATAATTATGTTGGAAATTTGGTTTTAGTTATTATTATTTATTTTTTATTTCATCATTATTATATTATTATTTTATGTCTTAAAGATTTTTTGCAAAGGTTTAATTTTGTTGTTTTCACAGACGTTGAAGAAATAACCACAAACTGTTTGCTGTTTTTCTTGTCATCACTATTATAAATGTGGTGCTAGTTAAATTATTGAATAATTTTCACCATAGTCTGAGTTTGTTAAGGTGCAATTTTAATAGGACGTTGTATTAGCATGACCATAAAGGTATCTTCTGTTTCATACGTCATTTGATTGACATTTCTTTGGAAGACTGCAAGACAATGACATCTTTGCATTCCATTTTAACAGAACAGGACTTAACTTTGTGCTCAACTTTCTTAATTTAAATATGTGTAGATTATGAGTATACAAGTCAGCAGTTTGATGTTGTTATTTTCATCAAGACAATTACTATGTTTTGTTGGTGTTCAATGGAATTGTTTTGTTAGCTGTTTACATGTATATATTTATTGAAAAATCAAAATTTATATTTTAAATCCCACTTGTTTAGAAAGGAAATGCGCTGTCTCTGTTTGTAAAAAAAAATCCACGTGATTTGGTCCACATTATGTATTTTCTGTTTTGACTGCTAGATTAATAAGAGACTCAATTGAGATGTCTATCTAGAATTTTATGTTGAGTATGTGGTGCCTTTTTGTTCGCGTTGGTATAAAAGGTGCGTAATTAGTTTGTGACAATGTAACTGTGACGCGCATTTCTCATGTTCTATAGAACCCCCTCCCCCTTGTAAAACCCTCACCATTTTAAGAACAGATTCCAGCAATTTTGTATATGCAATAAATACACTGCAATATTGAATATGACTTGATGTTTGTGTGTGTTGCTGTGTCATTTAGCTCTCTCTCTCTCTCTCTCTCTCTCTCTCTCTCTCTCTCTCTCTCTCTCTCTCTCTCTCTCTCTCTCTCTCTCTCTCTCTCTATTGTGGAATAAATTCCTTGAACATCTCAACCCCGTTTCACAATTTACATAATTCAAAACACATCTTTTGAAACAAATTAAACATTAAACATGCAGCTGTTCAGCATTTTTAACACCATTTAAATACCATATAAATATATATTGTGTAAGCTTGACTTACTGAAAACATTGTAAGACTGATATAAATAATACAAAAGACAAAGCGGAATTGAAGGAATCGATTCATTGATAAGTTAATATGTGGTGAAAATAGATATTGCAGCATGAATTGACAATTTAATATGTGAAAATAAACGTTGCAGCATGAATGTTGATTGAATCTGTTTTGAAGCTATGTTCCAAGTAAATTCTAAACTGTATGATTTGATTGCGTTGATGGATAGTGGAAGAGGAATAACGAAGCTTAACGTCCTATTGCGTTTGCGTTAAGGACGAATCACCACCCTGACAATAATGATTATCATCATCATATCAAAAACTTGCTGAATAGGCATAGATCTGAATGACTTTTAATTCGTAACAAAGCCAAACTGGTCTATGGCAATAATAATAATAATAATAATAATAATAATAATAATAATAATAATAGTGTGAAACCGAGATATGTTACAGCACATACAGATAGCTTCCAATTATGAGAGACTAGAAGACAGTGCGGAGTTACTCAGCTGGCGTTGTATTTATTTGTACGTTAGTCAGCCCAAAGAACGTTTATTATATTAAAAAATCTTTGGCCAGCCCCATTTATGACGACACGAACCGGAAGTAGTATTAGTACCGAAATACGTGCACAAATCATTACAATAATAATAATTAGATAAGCATGATTGTTAATTTAAGTTGTTATTCTTTTTACTTCTTTTAATCTCTTAGAACGAAATACCTGCAAGTAAGTTTACTGCATGCTATTGTAACCAGTCACCAACGGAACAGTAATTTAGATCACAGATCTTACAAATGACGTACACAAAAGAAATGACGTCAAGTATACATTGTTTACAAAAGTAGATTACATTACATGGTTATTGCTTTAGGTCCAGCGGACTTACAAAAGTGTATGAATCTTCAACTTGAGAAATACATTGAAAAAATTGCATAATGTTATCTTAACTACTGCGACTAATTAAACTGTAGAATTCGAGGTACTTGAGGTAATATATAACTGATTTTAAATTGGCTTTTGCTTTCTTTAAAACCGAAATGAATAGAGAACTATATTTATCGGAATTAGAGTAATAAGGCTTTCTGTTTACAAATCCCTAGGTTACAAAATCATGCTTGTGGATTCGGAACCTAGGTGAGTCTATGCAATCTTTTGGCGACTGTTGATTTTCGGCATGGTTTCTCAGAGGTTTCCTAGCACAAATTGCCGTTTTAAAAACAATTCCTAAAAGATTGGAACGGATTTGCTGATTCCATGCAGGATCCTATAGCGACTGGTGTAGTTCGGTGATGTTAATTTCCCATTGAAAACGTCTGGTACAGTCTCTTAGCAATCGTAGCCGTAACTATGATCAAATTGTTCGATTGCTTGCTGGAAGAACCTATAAAAGAAGGCTCAGATGGTCAGCCAACAATGTGGGGCCGGGTAGCTCAGTTGGTAGAGCGGCTTACTAGTAACCGAAAGGTAGGCCTACCTAGCTGGTTCGAATCCCGGATTGGCCAAAGTGTGACCATATTATTTTCCCCTTACCATCAACTAGTTCGCTGGTGTCAGAATAATGTGACCAGAAGTCGCCTATACGCTTCGGTGTCGTGTGACTATAATCTACAGTTACATTTACATTTATAGTCAACAAGAATGATAGGGGGATGATCGAAAAACGATACCGACAGACGATCAGAGAGAGAAACAAACGAAGCAGAATTGCTGCTGGTCAGTAACTTAGCCTATGTTAGGAGACACGCTGATAAATATGCGTTGTCCTGATCCTGTCTATACTCACTAGGGGTCTTGAAACAATCTGCATCGTTTCACCTCCTTGTATTCAGAATAGGGCTAGATACGTATTTTATGGTTTCACCGCAATGCGTTTAGGTTTGTTGTAATTTTCTGTCTGTCTTCTGCATCGTTCCTAAATTGTTCGACGAAATTGCGAACGCCGATTTGGCATGATGTTGTTTTTTTTAAAATAAATTGTAAACCCATGTTGTAAAAAGAAAAAGAACTTGGTAATAATCATTTCTAAAATAACAAGGAAAAAAACGTAGTGGTCGAATGATTGTGTTGGTAATATTCTTGTCTGTTTCTGAGTGTTTGTTCGTCAGTGTTCGTATTTTCTATCTCTTTTCAAACTTTGTAAATTATCTCTTACCCGACTTAGATCGAGCGTGTTGACTGCCTTGGCCTAAATCCTGACAAGTTTAACACCGGGTAATAATATTTAATAATAATAATAATAATAATAATAATAATAATAATAATAATAATAATAATAATAATAATAATAATAATAACAGTAACTATATATATATATATATACAATACAACTTTATTCATCTCAAACTGAGCAATTACAATGGCAGCATCAGCACAATTACCAAAAAGAATTAAAAATATTATTACATACACATGAGAAGTAGTCCAATCAAAAAATAGTAAATAAAACAAATAAATAACAAAACATACGGTTAAATACATTATACAATAAACTAGAGGTGAATGTCATAAAAAGTCATAAAAGGTAAACTGCCTTGATATATCACAGATAATAGTTTCTCCGCAAAAGCTACAGTACAAGATGTACATCCCAGCAATACAAACCAATACCATACAATACAACACAATACAACACAACACAATACAGCACAAAACAATGCCACACAACTTCATTCCTCTCAAGCTGGGCAATATGATTACAAAGGCAGCGTTGGCGCAGAAATAACCAGTAAGAATAAGAATAAAAATTAAAAATGACCTTACGTGCACACGGAGAGTACTCTTTATATATATATATATAAAACAATGGGTCCCGACAGGAAGTCCTCCTTAGGATCGCACAAACAACTGCTGCCCTGACATTTGGAAAGACAAGACCATCAGTCTACATTCCAAAGTAAGGCTGCTGCGCTCCCTTGTCATCTCCATCATGGACCCTCACAGCAGATCTACAACGAAGAATATAAAGCAAGGCACGATGCAAGGAGGCAGAAGAAGAGGGAGACGGAAAAAGAGGTGGGAGGACAACATTCGAGAATAGACTGACTTGACACTGAAGACAGAGAAAGATGGAGTACGCTGGTTAGACGATCATCTGTGGTGTCCCAACGACTTTCGAGTCATAGGATAGGATATGATAGGATAGGATAGGATACCCCTGAACAGAAAGTCGGAAGAAAAAGGTTGCAGAAAGAAAGTCAGTTACAAAACTACAAGTGCAAATCCATGTAACTCACATGCGCCTTATGTAACTCGCAACATTTAACATGAAAACGAGAGCAAAGAAAAATAAAAATGGAACGATGGCATTAAAATGCAAATATCGACTCCCAAAAAAACGATAACCTTGACCTTCAATGACCTTGATCTTGTGATGACCTTGACATTCACGTGACCTCATGCATGTCTAATCAAATAACCTATTGTTGCATACAATGGGTTAAATAAACAGCCATTTCATTGCACGATAACCTATTTTTTTGTATGTTTTTGCAAGGCTTAAAATGACCTTGATCTGTCAAGATCAACGCAAAAACGGAATATATATGAAAGATCAATCTATCACCTCTAACTATAGCAAGTTTGGACTTTATACCTCTCATAGTTTAGGGTCAAGGTTACTTCAAATTACCTATACTAACCCACATTGGAAAGCTCCTTGGAGTGAAGTTGACCAAATTTGTAAAATATGTGTGTCTCATTGATACATATCATGCATCAAAGAATCACGTTCAATTTTAATAAGCAAAAAAAAAGTGAAACTTTATGAAAAACTTTCATTTTTAAATTAACATTTGTTGACCATTTGACCTTGAAGTGAAGCCATTCATTCCTCATTTATGAGGTCTCATGGGTTAGTTAGTTAGTTATTCACTGTTTATAGGGTCCAGCGGACTGCAAACAGCCAAATCAGGACAGCAATTTGGTTGAAAGAGGGCTCACCCCTGATCCCTATAAAAGATCTGCTGAAACAACCCTAATGGTAACAATGAAGACACTCCACCAGCCGGCCACTTTACAATAAGGGCATCCCAGTCGCGCTGAGGCTGTACTTTAATTTAGCGAACTCCCATGTACAACCAATAACAGAGCAAGAAGTCAAGAAAGTCATTTTAAGCTCAAAACCAACATCTTGCTCTCTTGACCCCATTCCCACTCCCATGCTGATAGAGAATCTCGACCCTCTACTCCCGACCATTACCCACATTATCAACGAGAGTCTGTCCTCTGGTGTTGTTCCGTCAGCGCTGCTCCTGCGGGGGTATCGTTAACTTTTAACACTGACTCTTCCCCTGCCCGGATCTTAGTGACGATTTTCAGTCCTTCAGGGCCGCCTTTCGCTCTATTCAGTTGAGTGAAAGTATCCCAGATCTTGTGGCCTACTCTCTCTCTTCTGATATAAGCCTTCTTCTGCTTGCTGCGAGTTGTATCTATAGGTCGTGGGTCTCCTCTCACCTGTAGTGTCCTGTGCCCGGTCCTATCTTTGCCCGCGGGACGTGGTCCGTCTGAGTCCCATCTGATACCCACAGCGTTTATTGTGTTGACTTCTCAGTCCCAATATGTGGCACTTCCTATGGACTGACACCTTACCACAGGACCCGTGCCCTGGTTGATCTCCTGATCCCAGGCACCCGTCACCGTTGTTAATGACTTTCACCTTTATCTCCCCAGAGCCTCCGGTGCCTGGGTCGAGCCTATAACCGCGACCCCCGTATTAGCCCATACATAGTTGACCCTTGCGGGACCTAGTATGTAGGCACCACCATAGACTGACTTATACCACAGAACTTCGGCCCAGTAGATCCCCTCGATCCTGCGCCCCAGTTACCGTTTTCAATGCTCACGGTTAAGACTGCCCCAGTAGATCTGGAATCCTGGGCGCCTAGCCTCTTGGCGTCACCCTTGTTTGCAGACGGCCCTTTTGCGACCCGTTAGGGACCAGGGCTATGTCTATCTCACTGACATCGCGACTCGCGTATTATACAATCGTATTGGTTACCTATGGTGCCAGCAGTTTTAAGTTAGTTTTACATTTTGGTGTGACTGCGTGTGTATGTCAGTATAAATGTGTTTTGGGGTTTATCCCGCCGCTTTTAATCACTTATTTTTGGTCCTGGAAGGATTTTTATCTTTTAATCAACGTAACAGCATACCTCCCCCGTACTATCATGCTCGCTTCTGTTAAGTTCCTCTTGGGGACCCACCCACCTCAACCTTCATCCGGTAGTTTCATGTACTATAGATCTGTATTGACCTGATTGCTAAATCCTGATCCATTATACCTCCAACTACTTATCACCCCATCCGACCTCAACCACCTCTCCCGCCCCTGCCGTCTCCCCGCTCCTCTCCTCTTCCCTTTCCGCCCAGCGAACCTCTACACCAGTGCCTTGCCGCCACACCTGCATCGGACCCTTGCTTCACCTCCACCCCGATCTCCTTCGCTGCCTTCACCTTACATCCACCTGGCGTTGTAGCTGCGCTACGCGCTCCCCTTTCAAATGTCCACATCCATCATGACGTCTTATATCTACTGGCTGCCCTCTATCCAAGTCCCCTATACGCTGAAGTGTCCGGGGACGGTAATCTATCAATCCTATCCTATCCTAAATAATCTAAAGAACTATAGACTAAAAAAATGATTTAAAAAAAAAATAAATAAATTGTAAACCCAACATGGGTTTTACATCTGTAAAAAGAAAAAGAACTTGGTAATAATCATTTCTAAAATAAAAAGGAAAAAAACGTAGTGGTCGAATGATTGTGTTAGTAATATTCTTGTCTGTTTCTGAGTGTTTGTTCGTCAGTGTTCGTATTTTCTATCTCTTTTCAAACTTTGTAAGTTATCTCTTACCCGACTTAGATCGAGCGTGTTGACTGCCTTGGCCTAAATCCTGACAAGTTTAACACCTACACCACAGCAGTTGAAACTACCCCAACGTCTTTTTTGCGAGTTTGACCGGAAGGTTATCGAAATTTTCCGAGAACTGGAAGATGAATATAGAGCGTTTTGATTGATTGATTGATTGTTGCTTTAGGTCCAGCGGACTCTTCCGAGCCAAATCAGGACCGGACAACCCCCGATCCGCATAAAAGATCTGCTGAAACAACCCTAGTGGGAAAATTGAATGCCCTCCACCGGCCAGTCACTTTACAATAAAGACATCCCACGCAGGGGACGGCTGAGGCTTTACCCCAACTACTCGAACCCCCGGTTACAAAAACAAAATAGAATACAAACATCATTATAAATTATCAACAAAACATATACATATAAAATGCCTATATTGCTAAATAATTAATAACATCATAGGAAGCCCTAGTGACCACCCGGCAGAAAGCGTCCAACACTCCCAAGCTGATCCAACAGACCTCATACACAAACAAGGAGTCTTGTCCAGGAAGAGTTTTCAAGAAAAAAGGTAGGTCATTGATCTAGCGAAGAAGAAGATAGTATAGCATAGAGCGTTGGCAAGATATAAGAACCATCTGCATTTCACGCTGCACTGCAAACATCAGAACGTAGTGCCGAACAGTTTGAGGATAAAAACATCGATGAAAGGAAATGCAGCAAGAAACATCATTGCGCGTACTCAAAGATCTCTCATGAACGAACGGATTAAACAGATCAACCGCCGTCTTTCCATCATCGACGACAACATCGAACGTCTGAAATCGCAGCTCGGTACACGCGTACCTGCGAATGTCATGGCGGAAGTGACCTGTTGGGTCGAGCGCACTACTAAGTCCGAGTGGGACAAAGCGCGCAGGCGACATCGGAAAAAGTTTGCAAAACTCAAAGTTGAACTGATAGACGATCGTGTGCCTATTTCCAGAGTTGACGCAGAAGCTGCGCAGGAGCTGAGGAAAAGGTGGGTTGTGAACCTATCGGAACACTCTTTGACTGATGCAGAAATGTCCGTGCTGCTCAAAGGCTTGAACTTTGCGATCACTCCCGAGAAACTTCCTATCGTGGATTACATCACCACCATTGAGACAGCATGTAGACAGATCGGTCCTAATAGTGAAGACGCAGCCCATCTTAGATCGAAATGTGTCTGCATACTCAAGCTAAGTCACCCCCCTAAGCCTAACCTCACTCGAGAAGAGTCTAGTAACCTCAAGAAAATTGACTCCATTATGATTCTGCCGGCCGATAAGGGTCGTGCTACAGTCATCATGCCCAAGGGACAGTATTACGAGAAAGCGCACCAGCTGCTAGGCGACACCAAGACGTACCAACCTCTCAAGAAAGACCCCACCTCTAAGTACTCCACTAGACTCACTAAGCTGCTCCAAAGTCTCCGCAATGAGGGTGCACTGACGCAAGAGGAATACAGGAGACTGTATCCCACTGCTGCTGATGTCCCCAAGTTCTACGGCCTACCCAAGGTACACAAGAAGGATGTGCCCCTCCGCCCCATCGTCGCCTCCAGAGGCTCCCTGACGTATGAGGCGGCCAGGTTTGTGGCAGATGTCATATCCCCGTTGGTTGGCAAGACTTCACATCATATCGCCAACACCGCTGAACTTGTGCAGAAGCTTTCCGCCCTTATACCCCAGTCAGATGAAATCTTGGTGTCCTACGACGTGACGGCGCTGTTCACCAGCGTGCCTGTGACGGAGAGCATTGAGATCATCAGGCGCAGACTGCAGAGCGACCCTACCATGCACCAACGTACCACTCTTTCTGTCGACCACGTTTGTGACCTTCTCGCTTGCTGCCTCAACACCACGTACTTCACTTTCGAGGGAAACTTCTTCCAGCAGACGGAATGGGCAGCCATGGGGTCCACGGTGAGTCCCATGGTCGCCAATCTGCATGGAGGACTTCGAGGGGAAAGCCCTAGCGTCCTTCCACACTCCTCCTCGCTATTGGGGCCGCTACATGGACGACACTATGGCTGTGCTTAAGAAGTCGGTGGTGGAGGAGTTCAGCAACCACCTGAACAGCCAACACCCTGCCATTCAGTTCACGCGGAAGTTGGAAGACAACGGCAGCATCGCCATGCTAGACACACGCATCACCAGGACTGACGCAGGGTTTGCATTTTCTGTCTATCGCAAGCCGACGCACACCGACCAGTACCTCCAGTTCGACAGCCACCAACCTCTCGAACACAAACTGGGGGTCATCCGCACTCTCACCCACCGAGCCAACGCCATCTGCTCTATCGACGAAGCGAAAGAACGCGAATTCGATCACATCAAGAAAGTCCTCAGCGTGTCGGGATACCAGAAGTGGGCTGGGACATCCCTGCGTCGAAGAAAACAACACCTCATCCTTCGATGGAACGTCAGAACCATAGCAAGGGACACGTCACCATCCCCTACGTCAGTGGCGTCACGGAAGCCCTCAGCAGGAAGATCAGGAAACGGGGGGTCATCGTCCACTCCAAGCCTATCAACACTATCAGAAGTAAACTTGTCGCTCCCAAAGACAAGTCCGACAAAATGGAAAAATCTGGGGTGGTGTACAAGCTAAAATGCAGCGATTGTGACGAGGACTATGTGGGTGAGTCAGAGAGAAAACTACAGAAACGTGTAAAGGAGCACCACAAGCACTCATCTCCGTTCGGGGAACACCTCCTCAAATATGACCACCACCTAGAGGACGACAACATCAGAGTGCTGGACAGGGAGCAGAGATGGTTCCATAGGGGTGTCAAAGAGGCTATCTACATCGCAGCCCACACCCCCACCCTGAACCGTGACCGGGGCCGACACCAACTGCCAGCGACCTACACCTCGCTCATTCATTCACGTGTACTCACGGTGATGTGAACTGAATCCCAGTTCTCACCTTCAGTCTGTGCTGATGAAGGCGACAGGATAGTCGCTGAAAGCTACACGAGTAAGTAGCCATTTACGCATGTGTGACTTGTTAAAACTCTGTAGCCGATATAACTATAGACCTGTTTCAAACCTCTCCTTCCTGTCCAAAGTCATAGAAAAAATTGTTCTCAAACAACTGTTTGCCTACCTATATAATAACGCTCTACTTTGCCCCAACCAGTCTGCCTACCGACCCTTCCACAGCACTGAGACAGCCCTCCTAAAGGTAACCAATGATCTGTTGCTTGCCTTAGATAATGGTAACGTCTCCATTCTCACCTTATTAGACCTCTCAGCTGCTTTTGACACAGTCGACCACCACATTCTCTTCAACACTCTTCAACACTACTTTGGAATCTCTGGCTCAGTCCTGGCTTGGTTCCACTCATATCTTTCTGACAGATCACAAGCAGTCACTGTCGATGGCTGTTTCTCCAGCATAGCAGACTTGGTGTGTGGAGTGCCCCAGGGTTCCGTGTTAGGGCCGGTGTTATTCACTCTGTACACTAAGCCACTGCTTCTCCTGCTCGGAAAGCAAGCTGTTGAGAGTCAGTCATTTGCAGATGACACACAACTTTATAAATCCACTGTCCCCTCTCTCATTAATTCCACTGTTCAGGCTTTGGAGAACTGCATCACAGATATGAAGTCATGTATGACACTCAACAAGCTTAAGCTTAATGACGATAAAACCAAAGCCCTCCTCATTCACAAGCACAACACCTCCTCTTCACTCTCGCCTCTCCCAATATCGCTTACAGTAGGGACAACAAACATTCAGTTCTCATCCTCAGCGAGAAATATCGGCTACATTCTCTCCGACGACCTGCCCCTCAACAACCACATCTCCAACGTCTGTCGCTCTGCATACACGGCCATACGCCAAATCAGCTCCTTTCGCCACTATCTTACAGTCACTGCCACCAAATCCCTAGTCTGCGCTCTCGTCCTTTCTCGTCTTGACTATTGCAACTCTCTCCTCGCTGGCTCCCCAAAACACATCATTGACAAACTACAAAAGGTTCAGAACTCAGCAGCTAGACTAGTATTCCAAGCAAAGAAACGCGATCATATCACACCTCTACTACATTCCCTTCACTGGCTTCCTTTGCAAGCACGCATAGAGTACAAACTCTCTGTTCTCTGTCACAACTTCTTCACAGGTTCTTGTCCTTTCTACCTCTACTGTCTGTCTACTCTCCTTCACGCACTTTAAGATCTTCTGCTGACACTCGCACACTCAAAGTTCCCGTCACCCGTACTAAGACATACGGCCAACGTGCATTCGCTTACTCTGCATCCAAGCAGCGGAATTCCCTTCCTTCCCATATCCGCAACATACAATCAACACAGGCATTCAAAAAGCCCTCAAAACCCACCTCTTCAAACTGCATCATTCAGACTGATTTGTATCCCACTGCCATTCTCTTATCTTTTGTTTCTGTCTGATCCGTAAGTGTGTACACGGCTGTAAATAGTTATACTCTTTTCCTTTCCTGGGTCTAACCGGGCATATAAATAGCTGTGAATAAGTTTTTGCTATTCTATTTTTGTCTTTTTTTGTCATTTTTGTACATAGTTGTAAATAGTTCTTACTTTTACTGTTCCGTCTATTGGTGTATCGTAGCAAAAGCATGTTTGATCGAGTGCATGTAATTTTATGTAATGACTATGTAAAGCGCGATGAGTCTGGTCGTAGGCTGGAGTACCCCTATATAAAAATCCGTTATTATTATTATTATTACAAAAACAAAATAAATATAATTATAACATAATACCAAAACACACCCACACCTACACCTATGCACACACACACACACACACACACACACACATATATAATATATATATATATATATATATATATATATATATATATATATATATATATATATATATATATATATATATATATATATATATATAAAATCTACATTGCTAAATGTCTCTATGTCCGGAAGTAAGCGTCCCTTGAAAAGATGGCCGACAGGCCTGTTGCCACCACGTGACGCACGAAGTCTATACATAGAAGGTCCTCCATTCGTTCAACGTCCGGTTTACGACTGACCCCCCCCCCCCCCCCCCCCCCAAAAAAAAAAAACAAAAAACAACAACAACAACAACATCTTTCCTACCTTTTGTGCCCACTTCAAACTCAAACGGAGGGGCCAGACGAATCGCAAACACTCATAGCAACACATTCGTTACACTTCCAACGATGTCGGCTTCAAATTCACTGCGAATTTGGTCAAAAACGCAGTCACATAAGCTGGTTCGAATTTGGACACCACGCCGCTAGTCGATCCCAATACATAGCAGTTCCTTTACGACCTTTCATTGGTCGCTAAGAATACGCGCTATTAGGTCTAACGAAGGGCGGACTACTCTAAAACTTTAAAACCTTTTAACGAATTCGAAAGTCGCCAACGATCTTTTGTTTATATCGCTAGAGTGGTCTGCCCTTCATTAGGCCTAATAGCGCGTATTTTTAGGCGACCAATGAAATATCTTAAAGCAATTGCTATAATTATAATATTAGGATCGACTAGCGGTTTTTCACGTGCTCGATAGCTATATAAGTTGAACGGAGCTCTGTGCCATGAACTGTGGACTGGGAAAAAGCGGTAGAAGTGGCAGAGTTGGGGCGGTAGTCTTTTTGATTAGACGACTATTGGAGAGACTGGAACTACCACTATCATAGGATAAGTGTAGGGTTCGTTTCTGAGGAGTTGTGTTTTGTGTTTAGAACCACCCAAAGTCTTGTGCCTTAATACGGACAAGAATGATTGACCAACAAGTTGTGACAATTATTATAGAAAAGTAAATGTATAGTAACTGAGGAGGATTTTTACAGTGCTGTGTGATCTCTGTGTTGAGTGACGTCCTAAGGGTGTGTGCTCTTATGTTAGAGACCTCCCAAGACCTAGCATTTCATAAGTGCTAAGGTGCCCTAGAAAATCATAATAAGTCGGTAACGAACCACCTACTCTCTACAGTGTTGTGTTGTATTGTGGTGTTTGGTGTTTCTGTACTTCACAGGCCGGGAAACTGAAGGTGAGTTGATGCCCAGTATTCTAGTTCCTTTAGTGGCTATACACTCCGAGCATGCTACGTGAATGATGATGATGGATGATGGATGAGGGGGAAAGGGATATATTTTGATAAATAGCATTTTTATATGATTTTCTTGATGCAGATGTAAACAGATGTAAATAATGTTGTTGCTGTTGTTGCAAAAATGAGGTCGAGGGTGGGTGACGATGAAGTATACATGGAGAGAGAGGGGTGATGAATATGAGACAGGGGTGATGATGTATTATAGTATGCCAGAGGGGTGATCAAAGTGAGAGAATGGTGATATAAATAAGGTCAAGGGTGACGATGTATTATATATTATGATATGGAAGAGGAGTGATGAATATGAGAAAGAGGATGAATCAAGATAGTTGATTAAAAATTGAATAATAATATGCATTTGTATTTGTTTAAATAATCATGTTCATGGGATGTTAATACAAATTATAGAAGGATTATGAAATGTTATGATGCATAATTTAAATAAAAAGGTCAAGATGGCGGACGGAGTTATTTCCCATGTATTGTTTACATGTTGAGGTAGCTTATTAAGACGGTTTATTTGTTGACCAGATTAGGCCTACTATTTCTGCTACTCCTAGTTCTGCTACTACTACCATTGTACTACCTGTCTTTGTTCCACTACTTCCGCTTCTGTTGCTCCGTATTCATACTTCATTCTTTGTTCTACATACTTCGTCGTCATCCTTCGTTCTACATACTTCGTTCTTCGTTCTACATACTTTGTGCTACCTACTTCGTGCTGCTTACTCCGTTCCACCTCTACTTCCACCTGCAGGAGGAGGCAAGACAACGTGCTTGGGGTACCCGCCTCTACTTGGGTCGCAGTACGCAGGGCTTTACATACACCCTCAATCATACGTACATTACACGCACTTAAACATATATAAACAGTGATTTTCTACAGTCTGCAATAGTTTGCATCAGTTGGTGATTTTCCTTGAAGTATTACTTTCAGACAATTTAATTAAACCTGTGTTGGAGACCGGACAGATAATCTGTGTATAAAGTGTCAATTATTAACTAAATACATATCTTCAAGGATTTGTTTTGTATGCTTAAGCCATCAGTTGTATTATTTTAGTTTTATTGCATATTATTATATCTTGATTGTTTTGGCATCTTATGTCCAGTGTCGAGGGGTTACGGATTAGATAAGGGAGGTAATTGTTTGTTAATTGTTGGGGTTGTGGGTCCGGATAAGGGTTGGGGTTGGGTTAGATTTCCCATTCTCCGGTGTGTGCGTTGAATAAAAGAATATAAATGTGCATCTGGCATTTGTGTTAGTTTTTATAGTTTGAATTTGTATCCCTCCACTCGTTTTGAGCTGACTTCACTGATCCCACCTCAATCTATGACTCAAGTCACTTCGCAGATGACACTATCATCTACTCCTGCATAAAGTCTTCTGTTGACATTACAGCGCTGCAGCATGACCTGGATAAGCTGGAAGAATGGGAGCTCAGGTGGCAGATGACCTTCAGTGTCCAGAAGTGCCATCTGTTCTAGTCACCAGAAAGAGAAACAGGAGCTACAAACTACAAATCAAAGCTACAAATCAAACTACAAAGCTACAAATCAAGCTACAAAGTACATGGCCAGACCCTCAAAACTGTCTCGAAGGCAAAATACCTTGGTGTAAACCTATCTATAGACCTAAACTGGGGAAAACACGTCCAGCGAAAGCCAACAAGATCAGCGCTTTTGCCCAAAGAAACCTGAAAGGATGCCCAGGAGGAGTTCAGTCTTAATGCTTCAAGGCCTGGCCTGTCCTCTGCAGGATTACGCATCAGTCAAGTGGAATCTTCATTAACAACGTCTGGTATCAACACTGGAGATGGTCCAATGACGAGCAGCCCATCGTATCCTACATGACTTCGGCAGGACTAGCAGTGCAACATCCATGTTAGCAAAGCTGAACCTGGACCCCTTGCAACAACGGAGGCAGATCGACAAGGTGACCATGATGTAACGTATCTTTCACAGCCTCGTAGACATTTCTTAACAGGGACTTGTGCATGGAGCCTACAGAAGCACTAGAGGCCACAACATGAAACTCCTTGTCCCCCACACTAGAACAGATGTGTACAAGCACTCTTTCTTCCCGTCAGCTACCAGGTTATGGAACTCACTGAGCACTGAATCAGCATCCTTTAGAGCATCGCCGATAGACTGGAGCATAAACATCCTGTGATAAATACTCCCTAAGTGTACTTATGTCTTAACACAATTTTAACCCAGTCAGACTAGACTGTCTCACTGCCACATCCTCAAAGAGTGCTTTTGACTGATTTTAAATCTGTGAGCATCTTTCGCTGAGCACGCCAAAGTTTTGAAATCATTTCCTTGAAAACAGGTTATCCACAGTATTACAAATAAGATCCAACATTCCCAAGCTGACACAATAAACAAGTGGGGAGTTTTGCGAGTTTTGAAGAAAAAAGTTAGGTGACTGACATATTGAAGGAGTGAATACTGTAGACAAACGAAAAGAAAAAAGGCTATACTCTAATTTATCAAACCCCTGTTTACAAAAACAAAATAGAATACAAACATTATAAAATATCAATAAAACACATACATAATATAAAATGCCTACATTGCCAAATAATAACATCATAGGAAGCCCCAGTGACCACCTGGCAGAAAGCGTCCAATATTCCCAAGCTGATCTAACTGACCCCACCCACAAATGAGGAGTTTTGTTACAGAAGAGTCAAGAAAAAAGGTGACTGGTCTGGTGAAGAAGAAGATATAGTATAGTGTAGCGTATGGATATTTAGTGTAGGTGCATGCAAAATATATATATGACTCCTAAACGGAAAAAACATGCGTGCAAGACTTCTCTGTTAACTGTCACACCCACAAACGTACGGACTCTTCTCAACACAGACAAACACCAACACCAGATATCCGTTCCACGTTCTCAAAATTTATATAAATAATCAACAATTTTATATCACACTTTCACTCTAATCCTTTCATACAGTTAATCTAACACGGTTGGGCTTATCCCAATGTTTCATAGAAACGTGACGTCGACGAGCCTGAACACTCGGGACGGATAATCGAGACCGGAAATTTCTTGTCCTGGCCAATGCAACAAATACGCAAAGTTTACAGTACCTTATTATCTCCGAGGATCACGGTTTCACACTATCTGGCACACGATGCCAGAGATACATCGACAAGAGACGAGTGTCGACGAGAGACGAGTGTCGACGAGCGACGAGAGATGAGTGTCGACGAGAGACGAGTGTCGACGAGAGACGAGTGTCGACGAGCGATGAGTGTCGACGAGAGTCGAGTGTCGACGAGTGATGAGTGTCGACGAGAGACGAGTGTCGACGAGTGGAGGGACTAGCCTCCTGCCCCAGTCCACTCGGAGAAACGTTGTCTTGGTCAAGTGTGGAAAAAGAGTCGATCCCCCTCCGATGCCTCGGAAATCACCTTGTCCTCGTCTCGGACAGAACGGAGCCAATTCTGCTCCCAGTAGGCCAGTAGCCCCCAACGGGCTCGCTATTATGACATACATATACAGACGTAAATTCTCTGACTCGGACAATTTATTTATTCTTCTTTAGTTTCACCCTTTCTCACCTCCCTTTGTTCCTCGTTTGTCCCATTCTGTTTCGTATGCGATCACCACTTTCCTTCCTCCACCACTATCATTCATATCCAGGTAATCACTTCATGAATGAAAATTACTATTAACCAAGCTCACGCATTTAATTCATATTTCATTATTTACTACTCTACAACTATCGCCCCACATAATTAATAATATTATTACATCAATGAAAATTCAATATTCCATCTCAGTGGACAACAGCTCACTGTTACAACAAACGCAATACAAAAATATACTTATCCGCCATTTTAAAATAATGAAAAACATTATAAATACCTGTAATCTTTACAGCACAAAATAATCATCCACTTCCAGAGAGAAATGACCACAAACCAATACACCTTGATTAGTTTCAATGCTTTCTTCCCCTGACTGTTTCAACGTTAACTTTCGTTTCTTTTTTTTTCAACTTTTTCACTATTCTGGGCCTACACACACACGACCACACAGTTTGACACCAACAATTTGACTGACTAATTTTGCCTCTAATTCAAACTATCTCTTCATTCATTGGCTCAAGGCTTTTAGCCAATCAAAAATCATTAATTAATTTTAATTTAAAAATACCGGAAAAATCCCGTTCTCTACATATAGTAGATCGATAGAAATGAGTATGAGAAAGAACAAAGGAGAAAGACAGCCATAGTGGGAATTTAAAGCACTAAATTTCCAGAAAGTGGGGATACTATTTATACTGAAACCCGCGGCACCCCAACGGGGCAGATACTGTAGACAACAGAAAATAAAAAAGATAGATAACTGACATATTGAAAGATTGAATACTGTAGACAACGGAAAAAAAAAGCTAAGGCAGAAACACAAGGAGTGAAAGAAAAGAGGACATCTGATCGAGCACTACATTTCCAGGAAGTGGGTGAACTATTTATACTAAAAGATCTCCCAGTGTCCCAACCGTGGAGGTATCATGGGTATACACCATCTTACCAAACTTGGTTGTGATAGCTGAAATAGGTTCTGAGATATTTATCCACTTACAAATTTTGGACGGACGGAGGGATTTTGTTTTTTTAATGTCATTTTAAAACTATTTAGGACTCATCTTGCTTATTTACAAAAATCTTCAAAAAAATTTTTTGGGGGGAGGTTGTGTGCATTCACTCGCATTGCTATGCATGTGAGTAAAAAATCATAAGATATTGTGATCAATGACTGAGAAAAAGTCACAAATCTCAAGAGAGAGAGAAAGAAAGGGAGGTAGGGAATTGAGAGGGGATGGGGAGGAAGAAAAAAACCAAGAAGAAGAGTCGATAAACTGATACTTTCTCCCTTACCAACATAAAGACAAACCAAACATTAAATAATTATTTCTACAACATGTCTCTTGTTCCATTCTTTAACACCAACAATTCTCTGCCATCATCAATAACATGAGAAAACAATATAAACGGAACACGTTTCATAATTATACAAGCTCTACAAATTGTGTTACAATTACAAACCATATTATGTTTGGTTACAATAAACAATATTGTATATAATCACATTTGTACTTATTTATTATGTACATTACACAACTCTTAGTCAAGAATCAGAACAAGGTAATTTTCAGTCAGTCTGTCAGTGTCTGTCGGTCCGTGAATCCCTCAAACCTCGATGACCACTAAAAAGATTTTGCTAGCCAAATCTCAATGACCACTGAAACAAATTTGACAAAAATTCATAAGAACATTACCTAGATATTCGCTCTACCTCAAGATCAAGGTCGCTGAGGTCAATTCTTCACTAAACACTCTGTGCTCAATATCTTAAAAACGGCTTGACCGATGTTAATGAGTTTTGGTATATAGGTAACTCAACACTTAGGGCCAATCATTCACTATTGGTCAATTGATTGATTGATTGATTGATTCTTGCTTTAGGTCCAGCGGACTCCTCCGAGCCAAATCAGGACCGGACAACCCCCAATCCGCATAAAAGATCTGCCGAAACAACCCTAGTGGGAAAATTGAATGCCCTCCACCGGCCAGTCACTTTACAATAAAGACATCCCATGCGGGGGACGGCTGAGGGTTGACCTCAACTACGCGAACACCCCGGTTACAAAAACAAAATAGAATACAAACATCATTATAAATCATCAATGAAACACATACATATAAAATGCCTATAGTGCTAAATAGTACAATCATAGGAAGCCCTAGTGACCACCCGGCAGAAAGCGTCCAACACTCCCAAGCTGATCCAACAGACCTCATACACAAACAAGGAGTCTTGTCCAGGAAGAAATTTCAAGAAAAAAGGTAGGTCATTGATCTAGCGAAGAAGAAGATAGTATAGCAGAGTGAAGGACAGAGCAGGAATAGGAAAGAGTAAATGAGGAAGACAGCGACAGTGGGAATTTAAAGCACTAAATTTCCATAAAGTGGGGATACTATTTATACTGAAAAACCCCGGCACTCCAACGGGGGTACTGTTGCCGCAGTGAATCTGTCTTGCCTATAAAGGAAAGACAGGTTTTCAACTGTGGCTTTCACTGTTCCCTTTATAGGTTTGAACAATCTACAGTGGCAAGATTGCTCATGACCCCAAGGGGTAACTATTGGTCAATTGAACCGAATTTGACTTTTCTGTTCAAAACAAGTTTTTAGTATTATCTAAAAAATGACCACCAATTTTGATAATTTTGACATACAGAAACATGAACTACTGCTAAGCTTTTTGTGTACTTCATATTTGCACTAAAGATCAAGGTCGCTAAAAGTCATCTTGTTTTAATTTTTTTTTTTAACTCTTATTGTGATGTATCTCAAAATTACCTGAACTGATTTTGATAAATTTTAGTACCCAGATAGGTTTAAGAGTGAAACATTTTCAATGTAATTTTGCTTCTGTAGGATGAAAGTAAGAAAGAGCAGACCCATAAAACTAACACTTTTCAAAAATGAATTTTCAGCAATTTGTGAGTGTTTGTAAAATACATTGGAAAAGCTTGCCATTTGTTTGTTTATTTTATTTTTTTACAATTAGACCAACCATATCACGTTTCCATTATTACTTATTTATTTTCATTGCATTATGATTTATTAATGTACATCCCCTTAAAGTGTAACAATTTAACTGCACAACAGAGTCAAATGTTACCAACCTTCTCAATCTCTCACTCACAAACACAATTTTTTTTTTTTTAAAGTTCTACACAAAGAGAAACGTAATCTCCATACCAAACATTAGTCAAAACATAAGTTCTACACAAAGAGAAATGTAATCTCCATACCAAATATTAGTAAAAACATAAGTTTCTGCACAACAAGAAACATAATCTCCATACCAAATATTTAGTCAAAACATAAGTTCTACACAACAAGAAATGTAATCTCAATACCAAACATTAGTCAGTATGTTTATCAAACATTTCAATTTTTCCATCAAACATTCCAACAGTCAAGTTTCGTATGTTCATAAAACTAACTTAATAAGAGATTGTCTCCATAACCTTTCAGCTGAAGGGGAGAGAAGCAATACGTCCCTTTTCTGTGGCCAGCACGATGCTATCCTTTATTCATAGTAAACACACAAATTCCCAAGCGTGTCAGACATAGTCGGGGTCAATGTATGTGGTGACTGGGGGCAACAAAGGAAGACCACAGATCTCCATACTGGCGGAACTGCCCACTTTTTGCCCCCTCTTTACTGTGGGGCTAGGGCTCCGCTCCCCGCCCCACAGTCTCTTCAGATTGTGTAATAGGTAGCTGCACACACACATGTATATACACACACATGTAGCCAGATACACCAATAGGCATATAAATGCATACATACAATATAAGCATGCTCTCTCTCTCTCTCTCTCTCTCTCTCTCTCTCTCTCTCTCTCTCTCTCTCTCTCTCTCACACACACACACACATACAAAGGCATTCACACACAGAAAAATGCATACAATAAACATAAAAACAGATATAGAAAAACATACACACACCCAAGCACACATATATTTCAACTGTTTATTTTCTGAGAAGAGTTCATCATATTCACGGAACACACAATTTTCCACATAGTTACACATATTTAAAACACACAGTCACAGTAAGTTTCAAAATATACTTTTCTGTAAATACTTGATCTCAACGCTTAGGTCTGATGACGGATGTTTTGATTGCAATCATAGGGAAAATCATAGCTTGAGTCACTGATTTCGTGAGACTATCACAGAGTCATCTCAGTCAAATCAATTCCCAGTGTGATTTGTGATGATTTTCCACGATTAGAACATGCCCTAATTTTGACAAACTGACTGCGAGTCATTCAGCATAGGAACCAATAAAATAAGCTACTTTAATCACGTGATCTTGCAAAAATGGCTAATAATTCTGACTGGCCCACTAGGAACGTTGAGTGTGAAAAATACCTGTGAGTTATCAGAGATGATACAGTCACATGAATGTTTATGGGATATCATCTTTTCCTCCGAGCTTAGCAAATGAAATGCTACTGTTCATGCAAAAATTCTTCGTCGCTGCTTGTCACACATTTTGACTTTCGGCGCAGCAAGGGTAATTTTGTGATTTTTTTTTTTAATGCGCAGTGACTGTGCTAATCTTTACCAAAATCAAAGGTTTTAGTGTGACTACTGGCAACTTGCAGCGTCAATCCTCCAATTCAAATCATGATTCACAAACATTCACTGTCATTGTGATTGCAATCAAAACGTTCCACGTCAGACCTAGGCTTAAGTAATAAATTATACACTTACAGAAATGTATCATTGATATCCAATCCTGTCCCGTAACCCGGAGGTCATAGGGGCACCACAGATGATCGTTTAACCAGCATACTCCATCTTTCTCTGTCCTCAGCAGCCCTGATGGCTTTGATCAGTGTCAAACCAGTCCATTCTTGAATGTTGTCCTCCCACCTCTTTTTCGGTCTCCCTCTTCTTCTACCTCCTTGCACTGTGCCTTGCAGAATGGTCTTTGCAAGGCTGGATGATCTGGTGACGTGGCCATACCATCAGAGTTTCCGTTTCTTCACCACTTTGAGCAGGTCATCGTGTTGTCCAATGGCTTGTGTGATGGTCTGTCGGACTTCGTCGTTGGTGATGTGTTGGGTATAGGAAATGCCCAGAAGTCTTCTGTAGCACCTCATCTCCCTGCTTTGTATTCTTCGTTGTAGATCTGCTGTGAGGGTCCATGCTTCGCAAGCATATAGGAAGATGGAGATGACAAGGGAGTGCAGCAGTCTTACTTTGGAATGTAGACTGATGGTCTTGTCTTTCCAAATGGGCTTCAACCTTGTCAGGGCAGCAGTTGTTTGTGCGATCCTGGAGAGGACTTCCTGTCGGGACCCAATGTCTGATACAATGGCTCCTAAATATCTGAAGCTATGCACTGTGTTGAGGAATTGGCCTTGGACTTTGATGTCCATGTTGATGCCATTGGTGTTGTTGGTCATCATTTTGGTCTTCTCTGCACTTATTTCCATTCCATAAGCTCTGGAGGTGGTGTCAAGCCTTTGTACCAGCTGTTCAAGTTCTTGTTCCTCTCCAGCCAATCCATCAATGTCATCCGCAAAACAAAGATTGGAGATTGCTCTACCCCCTATGCTGACTGTGCCTTCATGATCTGCAAGAGCATCTGACATGATGAGCTCTAGGAAGATGTTGATGAGTGTTGGAGAGAGTAGGCATCCTTGACGCACACCGATTGTTGTTCTGAACCAGTTCCCGATTACGCTTTTATGGAGGACTGCACTGGTAGCATTGTCATACAGGCTTTTGATGACTTCAATAATTTTAGGGCTGATGTTGTACACTTTCATTGTTGCCCATGGAGCAGCATGCCAGACTCGGTCAAACGCCTTCTTGAAGTCTATGAACACATGATAAAGATGTTGGTGCTGTAGGTATTTCTCACAGATTATTTTGAGGCTGAAAATCTGTTCAGTGGTACCTGGCCCTGCCCTGAATCCTGCTTGTTCTTCAGCTATGATTTGTTCAGCTTGGGGTTTCAACCTGTTGAGTATTATTTTCAGGATGACCTTGCTGGGATGGCTGATGAGGCTGATGGTGGAGTAATTTTCACACTTCTGAAGGTTACCTTTTTTGGGAAGAGTGATGACAAGCGACTGGGTCCGTGGTGTAGGCCACTCCCCACTCTGCCAGATCTTGTTACAGATAATGGTGAGGGCATCAATCATCGCTTCTCATCCTGCTTGTAGCAGTTCCGCGGGTATGTTGTCCACTCCCGCTGACTTCCCTTTCTTCAGCGATTGCACTGCTTCCTCAACTTCTTCCCGGAGAATTGGGAGGATTTTTTCTTTCGTCACTGTTCTCGGGACATGCTAGAACTGCTGGGTCTCCAATTGGTGTATGGTTGTAAAGGTCAGAGAAGTACTCTGTCCATCTGTCCAAGACTTCTTGTTCTTCTGTAAGGCATATGCCACACTTGCTTTGGATCGTGGAGACTTTGGGCTGTTTGACACTTGTCAGCTGCTTCACAGTCTTGTAGGTCTTCTTGCTGTTGTTCTTGTTCAGACTGTTATCTATTTCCTGGCATTGATCTTCTATCCAGTTCTCCTTTGCTGTGTGAGCATGCCTTTTCGGATGTCATTGTTGATTTTTTGGTAGACATCAGCTCCCTGTGAGGTGTTCTTTTTCTTTTGTTTTATCTCTCTTCGTTTATCACAATTCCAAAAGTTCAGGTGTGATCCACGGCTTCTTCTTTGGTCGGTGCTTGCCAAGGATCTCAGTGGCGGCATCTGTCACAGCTGAGTTGAAGGTGGTGGTCATGGTGTTGACATCTACTTCACCAGCCCCCAAAATGAGCAGTGGTGCAAATTTCCCTCCAATTGTGGCCTGAAATAGTCTTGCAGTTTGTCCAGGTCGAACTTCAGTCTAGTGCACTTTGCTGTATTTACTCTCTTCAAGTGGAGCCGGAAAGACATCATCACGAGATCGTGGTCACTTCCGATGTCTGCTCCTGGAAAAGTGCGTGTCCTGCCAATGTTGATGCTTGATCGGAAGCGTTTCTTCACCATGATGTAGTCGATCTGGTTGTGATGCTTCCGCCGGGACTGTGCCATGTCCATCGTCTGGAATTTTTGTGGAGACCAAGCGTATTTGCCAGTACCAGATTGTAGTATCTGGCAAACTCCAAGAGTCTCAGACCCCTGTCATTTGTCTCATTGTTGCAGTGGGGTCCACATGTGTCTCCCCAGTTGTGGTGCGCATCTTGGCCAACCTTAGCATTCCAGTCCCTTTGCATTATGGCTATGTCCTTCTTCGGCACTTGGTCACGGATCGCCTGTAGATTTTCATAAAAATCCTCCACTTCGCTGTCATCTTAGTCTGATGTTGGGGCATAGCCTGGATGATGGTGATGTTGAAAGGGGCTGCTCTCAGACGGATGGTAGTGAGTCTACTGGAGACTGGGCGGCAACCCATGACAATGGCTAGAATGTTCTTGTGGACCAAGAATCCAACACCGTGTTCATGCCTGTCATCTCTACTGCAGAAATAGAGCTTGTGGCCTTTGTCGGTCATTGTTTCACCTAGGCCTTTTCAGCGCAGTTCGCTGATACCTAGAACATTCCATCGATAGTAGTCCAGCTTGTGTGCCAGTTCTAATTTTCCTTCCGCAGTTAGGGTCCTGACATTCCAGGTTCCTATGACGATGTTGTTTCTCATTCATATCAATGTAAGAAAAATAAAAATCACCATCACAATCAGTAACTTTTAAAACACATGCACAAATTTCAAACCAGTACTTTCTGTGTGTTTCATCTTAGCTACACACAAAAACACACACCTACATACAAATATGAATATGTACATACACAAACACACTAACTTGCAAATATTCACATGTGCAAACATAAAGTAGTAATTCACATCACCCTTCAATCCCCAACACACACATAATCCAACACACACATAACCCAACACACACATAACCCAACACACAAACACAATAAAAACAATGTACAGTAACTGTAAACATATCTAAACATCAGCAACTGACATATTCTCTTAGATACACATCAATATTTATGAATTTCCATAACAAAGCGCACAAGTACACAATTCCACAATAGAAGATTTTTAACAGCTTCAACTTGAACTCCATTAGAAAGAGGACAGGGAGCAGACTACAGCAAGAATAATCGCAGGACTACAGCAAAAGTTGTATTATGCCAAAAAAATTGAGACCTTGGATTGTCTGTGCAAGACTTTGCTCTCTATACAGGAGGACCAGAAATAAAGTGTTCCACAGACAAAATGCAACAAACAAGGCAATATGGCCATTGTCAAATTCAATGACAAGTCTTTTTCGGGGACGCGGATTTATCAGTTTATTTTGCAATCGTGTGATGTTTTCCCCTCAAGATTCTTCTATGTACTTATAGAGTGGAACCTCCGGTATCCGTCTCTCTGGTATACGACTCCCTCTGTTATGTGACCTGAAAACTTCTGACGGATTCACTTCCAAAAATAAATGACCTCTGGTACGCGTCAACCTCGTTTATGCGACCAGCGACCGTGTCTTAAGCCCTTTATACGACCGTCTTTGGCAATTTAAAAGAGATATCAGTAAATTTATTGTCTGTACCTCGTTTTTTCTCTCATGTTAGTGTACTATTGTCTGCTATTTCCAGTTCGCAAGTAAGGGACATTACTCGCCTACACTGGCTTGTCAAAATGGCGTTGCCCAAGAGGAAAGTTTTCAGTTTGGCAGAGAGAATAAAAGTGATTGGAAGAAGTGAAAATGGGGAGAGTTGTTTGTCTATTGCAAGAAGTTTAGACGTTGGGAAGACCCAAATTCAGCTCATCATAAAGGATAAGGAATCTGTGAAACTACGATGGTAGAGTGGAGAAAGTGGCGAAAGGAAAACATCGAAACTGAGAGCTTCTGCACTAACAGACTTAGAAAGGACCTGATTAATCGAAAACAGTCTTCAAAGTTTTTCCCTGTTCAAAATGTCTGAAGACCCGACTGTTTTTTATTTTTGAAGTTGTGACTAAAAGACAAAACTAAAAATGAAACATGTTTTACAGTTTTCTTTGTCAGAGAATACATGCTGGTGAGTGTGAAAATTATGACTACATACCCCTCCGAGCCTGACCCCTCTCCCCCCACCCTTTGTTTCCGGTATAAGACCACCTCTATTATAAGACCGTTTTTTCTCAGATTTGGGATGGTCGTATACCGGAGGTTCCACTGTATTTCCAATACAAAGAGAAATCTACACAATATGTACCTTCAAAGAAAATGTTTTACTAAACTATTAAGTGTTTTCGTCTCTTATATTGCACAAGGAACAAAGACATAAAATTATACAACAGTTGACACAAAATGGACAGTGACAGAAAATGGCAAGAAATAACCAGATAGAAAACAGCTACTCTGATGAGAAAGCCCTGCACATGTTATTACTGACTTTCTACAGTTTCACTTAAGTAATAAAGAAGAAGAAGAAAAACAAGGAGAAGAAATACAAAAATGAAGGAGTTGTCAGAAGATGCTCATACTCAATGACGGATGTCTGACCATGGATTCTAAATATAAATAAAACGGCTTACTTTTAGACTTAACAAATAACAACAGACACAAAAGCAATTTTTGTAAGACAGTCAGTGACCATACAAAACACAAATCTTCACAGCAAACTACACAGACCTTCTTATTGTTTAAATATAAAACAAAGTAGCGCAGCTCTTTGCACACAATATCAAATGAACACAGTCATTTGCACACACCATAAAAACACAGACTGTTACACACAACATAAACAAGACACAAGATTTGCACATGACATAAATTAAACACATAGTCATTTGTGCCTGACATAAAAGTAAACACATTGTCATTTGCACACATGAAGTAAAGGCATAGCCACTTGCATACAGCATAATGTAAACACATAGTCATTTGTGCCTGACATAAAAGTAAACACATTGTCATTTGCACACATGATGTAAAGGCATAGCCACTTGCATACAGCATAATGTAAACAAATAGCCATTTGTGCCTGACATAAAAGTAGACACATTGCCATTTGCACACATGAAGTAAAGGCATAGCCACTTGCATACAGCATAATGTAAACAAATAGCCATTTGTGCCTGACATAAAAGTAAACACATAGCCATTTGTGCCTGACATAAAAGTAAACACATTGTCATTTGCACACATGAAGTAAAGGCGTAGCCACTTGCATGCAACATAATGTAAACAAATAGCCATTTGCAAACAACATAAACACACAGACACATGACAGTAAAAACAAAGCCATCTACACAGCACTTAAAGTAAGGACACAACCATGTGTACAGCACATAAAGAAAACACAGAGATATATGTACAGCTCTAGGAGTCTCCAGAGCTCATGGCGCTGTACTTGGAGAAGGTGCTGATGTCTTTTTTCGACAGTGGTCGATAGTGCAACGTCAGGTCCCCAGGCTGTTTCCATATAAAATGACGCACCGTTCGCAGGTCCATGTTGGGATCCAGTACCTGGCAAACAATGACATAGTCAATTTATAATAAGACCAGCTTTGTGAAGGGTGCCCTTCTTTCCCTCGCTACATTACTTCCTCACTTTTACAGGATGCTCAAGTGAATCCCAGGTCTAAAATTGCTGGATATTATCTGAGCTACACTGTAGATTTAAATTAGAAGGGCAAAGCCCACATGACTCACATGCTCCTTATGAAACTCTAATATTTAACATAAAAATGAACTCCCAGAAAAAAATATATGAAACGGTGACATTAAAATACGAAGTAATACTGACTTTGATCTTTCTATGCTCTTGACCTTGAGATGACCTTGACCTCCGCCTCCAAATACACTAATGCACTATCAAATAAACTACAGCAATAATTGTATTATGCCAACAAAATCGACCATGGGATCAGAGATGCCAACCTGCAGAAAAATCTGTCAGTGAGAAATTTATAAATTGTCAGTAGATTAAAAATTTTGTCAATAGACAAGAGGGAGCAAAGATCCAGGATTGAGATTTCTTATTAAAAATCATATCGGAAAAATCAAAGATGACTGAGCTCCGCAAAAGAATTCTATAATAATCTGTGGTAAAACTTGACCCCGACCGAAGTCCGAAGGATAAGTGATGTCAGTTCGCAAAATTTTTAACATCAACCTGCTACGAATCAGAATCATGTACAGCACAATGTATCGGCATAAAATTTTTAAAAAAAGGTAAATCTCATTGATTTCTTTGCATTGTTTTGTCTGCTGCTGCTGCTTCAGCGCAGCTAACAAGGTTGTGACCTACGATATGCAATAAGTTAAACTAATCAAATAGATTTATTACCTTATAAGGTCGTTATATAATATGCTGCATTATTTTATACTGTGATAGTGCCTAAGTGTAATCAGTCTGAAATGTGTAACAGTCCTTTTGCCATAATCATCAGCTGGAAATATGTATTCTTGTAAAAATTATTCTCGCCGTAAGAAAAATGACTTCAGCGTAAATGTGTCAAAAACTATTTGCCACCGGAAAATAATACGGCAAAACTGTGAGGGTTGACATCTCTGTGGGATGACCTTGACCTTCAGTGGCCTTGACATTGGGATAACTTTCACATGACCTCACATGCATATTTGATGAAATAACCTAATGTTGTTGCATACAATGGATTAAATAAACAGCCATTCCACTGTACGATGACATATTTTTTGTATGTTTTTGCAAGGCCTAAAATGACCTTGACCTTCAAGATCAATGCAAAAACGGAATGCATATGAAAAAGCAATCTGATCAATGCACCAATGGAATATATATGAAAAAGCAATCTTTCACCTCTAAACATAACAAGTTTGGACTTTATATCTCTCATAGTTTAGAGTCAAGATCACATCAAAGTTCCAATACTAACTGACTTTGGACAGTTCCAGTAACCTTGACCTTGGAGTGAGGTTGATCAAATTTGTTAAGTATGTGTGTCTCATTAATATGTATCATGCATCAAAGAATCATAGGTTCAATACTGATTGATAACCTAGAAAAAAAGTGAAATTGTGTGAAAAATTGTTATTTTTTTACTACTATTTGTTGACCCTGTGACCTTGACCTTCAAGTAAAGTCATTCATTTACTGATCATTTATGAGGTGTTATGAGTATTCACCATCTTACCTAGTTTGATTGTGATAGTTCAAATAGGTCCTGAGATATTAATCCACATGCAAGTTTTGTGCAGATGGTGGACAGACGGATGGAAATCTTTTATTAAATTTAATTTTTTGGACTATTTAGGATTTGTCGTGTACAGATTTGCAAAAATCTTGATTTTTTTATTTTTGGGTGAGTACATAGACTTGTATTGCTATGCAAGTGAGTCAAAAGCAACATTTAAACATAACCATAAAACTCATTACTTTTTTTTCACCCATAGAAAATTATGAGCCTTAGTGTGTGTGGCATAGAGAGAAACAGAGAAATGTCATTTTACATTACCTGCCAAGATAAAGATGACATCAGTTTGCTAGTTTTATTTACAGTGAAAGTTTTCCTTATTCATCCATAAGTTATGATACCACACAGTACTGATTAGCGCATTATTATATTAATGCCTACCTGGTCACTACAGAGAAGCTCCACCCTCTCTTCAGCCACTGTGGACAAGTCTTCCTGGGGTTCAGGCTCTTTCTCCTGACTAGCGTTGCTGGCTGCCGCCTGTGACCCCGCATCTGAGCCCTGACCCAGAACCTTCTCGTACACATGCTCAATCACTTTGCGTACCTGAATCATATCACTGGCCGACAGACGATCCCTAAAACAGATGAGAGGAAAATTGTTATTAATTACTAGCACACCCAATAGTCTGACAGCAGCGGTTGCAATAACAGAGCAATAACAGAGTAATAAGAGTATCCATAGTATCCTGAAGAAGTGATGCATCACCAGGACAAGATGTCCTCACGTTACATGACAGTTTTTAAAAAAAATAATTCACAATACATCAAATATAGTTAACAGCGATTTTCAATGACAGGGCCCCAAGATCACACATTTAACAGTCAAAAACCCTTTTCAAATTCCCACTGTTAGTTGCCCCAATTGACAGAATAAGGTTATGCCCAAAATAACCTCTTTCAAATGTACAGTCTGGATTTAAATCCATACATTAATTTGTTTATGTGTTAGCATCAAGGTTGGTTTTTAAAATAGCAAAGCAGAAAAAGTGTGTATAGTAAGCACAGTTGTTTGTTTACATAGCAAGGAAAGAGACGTTTAAAATTCAAAGCCTAGCTGTGGGTTTGAGCAATGATGTCCTATTATATATCTATATATCTATATCTATATCTATATGTCATGAACCGAGCAGTTTACCCTGCCCATTGACTATTTAGCCATGTGTAGTATTTGTAACATTAGAGAGAGTCAGTATATTACGCAGCAGCAATTAAATTACACAGCAGACCACACACAGCGAGCGAGCCACCCACATCGCAGTGAGTCAGCACTTGAGTTTTGAATCGGACCGTTTTAACCAATCAGAGCAGGCTCAGTGGGTAGAGCAGTTTTGACTGTGTCAGAGCCTAGCACAGTTTGAATCAGTCGTGTGTGAGACGAGGTAGAGTCAACATCTCCACAGCTAGAGAAATCTCTACACTCATAGACCAGGAAGCAGGACTTAGAAAACTTAGAATTCTCTCAAGTCATCACGGGCCTGAACTTGTCAAACAGGTAAATGAACACCCTTCTGTTTCATCGTGATATATTTATATTATTGTTGAAATTATGTTTGAAGAATTTGCTATGCATAAATGTGAAGTATTAATCCGAATTTGCCGTACCACGTGGAAGAGCCGAGCACGAGGCGAAACACGACCGGTTGCGCCGCCATGTTGTATCCCGTACGGAACCACTGTTGTTTAACTTATATGTATGTTTGCAGACCAGTGGCTGTACCACTGAATGTTTATATTATTATTAATTCTGTATGTGTATAGTTAGACACGATTTATATTTATGTATGTATAGGAATTTAGAGTGAGATTCCAGTGGAACCCGGAAGTAGCAGAATGTTCGTCGCTTATGTATAGAGATGTGGAGCTATCACTGAGGGCTACTTGGCTTTCAGTGAGACGCTCTGCACAAACCGATTATTCAGGGTTGTGCAGAATTTCGTCTCTTATATTACAGACGAGCAGGCGAGCTATCCTGTGCGTCCCACTCCACAGAAACGACTAGTTGGTTGAGGAACCTCTACCGCACAAGACGGAAAGAGCTACCCTGAAGAAACTCCCTGTCAGACCCCACAGCGTGGCAAGGGAACCCAACTACACAACTACAAAGGTGTACCAGAAGCTACCTCACAGAAGGACTTCGACCGCACTATCAGAAAGTTAAGTGTAATCTCCGAAAGTACACTTAAACTGATCATAACAGGACCACAGTAGTCCAACTCTTCAGAAACTGTAAAACGGACCACAGTAGTCCAAATCTACATAAACTTATAGCAAAGTGCCCGAGGAAGAAATAACAGCTGCCTAGACTATCAGCGATCGAACTATTTGCATTGAAAGAGACTTTTTAAGTTAGAGTAGTACTTAGAGAATCTTGTATAGAGTAGAAGAAATAAATGTGTGATTTTAACTGTTATCAAGTGGCTGGACTACATATGATTCATAGCCGTGTGAAAGCTAGTGTGACAGTAATCTTTTACCATTTTTCTATCTATTTCTGTACCCCAACCTTAACACAGAACGAGCTAAACAAATAAATTTATTAAAGTAATTCATAGGGTGACTTACTAGCAGTTCCCACCGAATAAACGTGAGGGTCCATAATTCCATTGTGCAGAGCCCATAAACCCCACGTGACACTATATATATATATATATATATATATATATATATATATATATATATATATATATATATATATATATATATATATATATATATATATATATATGTTTTACTGAGACAATAATGACAATTCCCAACTAAATAACCTGTCACACAAAATAAACTAGAAGGGCAAAGCCCATATGATTCACATGCTCTTTATGGAACTCGCAATGAAAATGAGTTCCCAGAAAACCCCCAAAATAAAACAGTGGCATTAAAATGCAAAGTAATACCGACTTGGATCTTTCTATTCTCTTGATCTTGCGATGACCTTGACCCCCGATTCCAAATACAATCATGTACTATCAAATTACCTACAGCAAAAGTTGTATTATGCCAAAAAAATGTCCACCTTGGGGTGCCCTTGAATTGGTAACCTTGACCTTGGGATGACTTGACCCATATGTGACCTCTCATGCATGTCTTATCAAATAACCTAATGTTGTTGCAAGCGGTCCTTGACCAAGTGCCGAAGAAGGACATAGTCATATTGCAAGGCGACTGGAATGCTAAGGTTGGCCAAGATGCGCACCACAACTGGGGAGACACATGTGGACCCCACTGCAACAACGAGACAAATGACAGGGGTATGAGACTCTTGGAGTTTGCCAGATACAACAATCTGGTACTGGCAAACACGCTTGGTCTCCACAAAAACTCCAGACGATGGACATGGCACAGTCCCGGCGGAAGCATCACAACCAGATCGACTACATCATGGTCAAAAAACGCTTCAGATCAAGCATCAACATTGGCAGGACACGCACGTTTCCAGGAGCAGACATCGGAAGTGACCACGATCTCGTGATGATGTTTTTCCTCCACTTGAAGAGAGTAAATACAGCAAAGTGCACTAGACTGAAGTTCGACCTGGACAAACTGCAAGACCCGGAGGTGGCAGAACTATTTCAGGCCACAATTGGAGGGAAATTTGCACCACTGCTCATTTTGGGGGCTGGTGAAGTAGATGTTAACACCATGACCACCACCTTCAACTCAGCTGTGACAGATGCCGCCACTGAGATCCTTGGGAAGCACCGACCAAAGAAGAAGCCGTGGATCACACCTGAACTTTTGGATCTGTGTGATAAACGAAGAGAGATAAAAAAGAAAAAGAACACCTCACAGGGATCTGATGTGTACCGAAATATCAACAATGACATCCGAAAAGGCATGCGAACGGCAAAGGAGAACTGGATAGAAGATCAATGCCAGGAAATAGAGAACAGTCTGAACAAGAACAACAGCAAGAAGGCCTACCAGACTGTGAAGCGGCTGACAAGTGTCGAACAGCCCAAAGTCTCCACGATCCAAAGCAAGTGTGGCATATGCTTTACAGAAGAACAAGAAGTCTTGGGCAGATGGACAGAGTACTGCTCTGACCTTTACAACCATACACCAAATGGAGACCCATCAGTTCTAGCATGTCCCGAGAACAGAGAAGAAGAAGAAATCCTCCCAATTCTCCGGGAAGAAGTTGAGGCAGCAGTGCAATCGCTGAAGAAAGGGAAGTCAGCGGGAGTGGACAACATACCCGCGGAATTGCTACAAGCAGGAAGAGAAGCGATGATTGATGCCCTCACCACTATCTGTAACAAGATCTGGCAGAGTGTGGAGTGGCCTACACCATGGACCCATTCGCTTGTCATCACTCTTCCCAAAAACGGTAACCTTCAGGAGTGTGAAAATTACCGCACCATCAGCCTCATCAGCCATCCCAGCAAGGTCCTCCTGAAAATAATACTCAACAGGTTGAAACCCCAAGCTGAACAAATCAGAGCTGAAGAACAAGCAGGATTCAGGGCAGGGTGAAGTACCACTGAACAGATTTTCAACCTCATAATAATCTGTGAGAAATACCTACAGCACCAACAACATCTATATCATGTGTTCATAGACTTCAAGAAGGCGTTTGACCGAGTCTGGCATGCAGCTCTATGGGCAACAATGAAAAAGTACAACATCAGCCCTAAAATTATTGAAGTCATTAAAAGCCTGTATGACAAGGCTACCAGTGCAGTCCTCCATATAGCGTCATCGGGAACTGGTTCAGAACAACAATCGGTGTGCGTCAAGGATGCCTACACTCTCCAACACTCTTCAACATCTTCCTAGAGCGCATCATGTCAGATGCTCTTGCAGATCACGAAGGCACAGTCAGCATAGGGGATAGAGCAATCTCCAATCTTCGTTTTGCGGATGACATTGATGGATTGGCTGGAGAGGAACAAGAACTTGAACAGCTGGTACAGAGGCTTGACACCACCTCCAGAGCTTATGGAATGGAAATAAGTGCAGAGAAGACCAAAATGATGATAACAACACCAATGGCATCAACACGGACATCAAAGTCCAAGGCCAATCCCTCAACACAGTGCATAGCTTCAAATATTTGGGAGCCATTGTGTCAGACAATGGGTCACGACAGGAAGTCCTCTCCAGGATCGCACAAACAACTGCTGCCCTGACAAGGTTGAAGCCCATTTGGAAAGGCAGGACCATCAGTCTACATTCCAAAGTAAGACTGCTGCGCTCCCTTGTCATCTCCATCTTCCTATATGCTTGCGAAGCATTGACCCTCACAGCAGATCTACAACAAAGAATACAACGCATGGAGATGAGGTGCTACAGAAGACTTCTGGGCATTTTCTATACCCAACACATCACCAACGACGAAGTCCGACAGACCATCACACAAACCATTGGACAACACGAAGACCTGCTCACAGTGGTGAAGAAACGGAAACTCCGATGGTATGGCCACGTCACCAGATCATCAGGCCTTGCAAAGATAGGGTATTTATATAGCGCTTTTTTCATAATAACATCAGTTCAAAGCACAGTTCTCATGCATTTATTCTTACTGTTAACATCGAAATACATACGAAAAGAAGTGAAACAAAAACATGACACTAATAAACTATGCAAAGACATAATACAAACATGGCAAAGAATATTTACAAGTAAAATATAAAATACAAAGAAGACAGAGGGAGGAGGAAAGCAGCTAAGGAGTGAGAGGGCTAGAGGCAGGCGGTGACGGCAGTGGTGTGAATCAGAAAAGAAGGAATGATGCTGGTGATGGTAGGTTAGATAGACATATTTAAGGGAGAGATGAGTTTTTAAATTGTACATGAACGTGGCTATGCTCGGAGAGCTGTGAAATGAGAGGAAGAGATTTCAAAGTTGAAGAATCAAGCATTGAGAAGGATTGACGGCCAGCAGAGAAAAGTTTGTAGCGGGGTATTTGAAGCATGAGGGTGTCAGAGGAGGAACAAAGATTTATAGATGGCTTGTAGAAGTGAATGTTCTGGGCGAGGTAGAAAGGGGCTAATCCATGGACGCACTTTTAACAGAAAGTACAGATTTTGTAGGTAATCCTCTGAGATACAAGAAGCCAGTGGGGAGAAGGTAGGAATGGTGGTATAATATGATCAGATTTTTTCTTTTTGAGAACCAAACGAGCAGCTGAGTTCTGAACACGTTGGAGCAGATAAAAAGAAGAGGAAGAAAGACCAGCCAGAAGAGAGTTACAGTAGTCTAAGCGTGACAGAACAACAGAGGAAATAAGTTTGGCTGTAGCATCAGTGGTCAGATGCTTGCGGACAAGGCCTAATCTACGGAGCTGAAAGTAACATGTTTGACAGGTTTTGCGGATGAATTCTGACATGGAGATGGTGTTGTTAAGGATGACCCAAGGTTTTGGGCAGAATATGACATACAAATAGGTCAAGACTAACAGTGTCTACAGGGGAAGAAGACAGATTGTGTTTGGTATCCGTGAGCATAACTTCAGTTTTGTTAGCATTGAGCTGGAGCTTGTTGGCAGTCATCAAGATAGAAATGTTTTGAAAGCAGTCAGAAGTTTTGGTCAGAATAGAGGAGTGTCACTGTTTTTGAGCTGTGTATCGTCTGCATAGAAATGGTGGAAAGTGTCATGGTTTTGGATGATTTGAGACTGATGAGATGTGTAAAAGATGAATAGAACAGGGCCTAGAACTGACCCCTGAGGAAGACCGAAGACAAGTCTGGACAGTTAGAAAGGTAGTTGTTGCAGACAGATTGGAAACAATCAGCAAGGTATAGAACCAGCTTAGCGCACAGTCTTTTATTCCAAAAGAGTTTTTTAAGGCGCTGAAGTGATCGATAGTGTCAAAAGTGGCTGAGAGATCAAGAATGGTCAACAAAGAAATGTCACCAGAGTGTGGCAGATAGGAGGTCGTTCACGATGTGAGAAAGGGCTGATTCAGTAGTGTAGCCAAGTCAGTAGGCTGACTAGAACAGACAGAACAAGTTGTTGGAAGAGAGATGATAGTTGAGCTGTTTCAGGACAACCTTCTCCAGGAGTTTGGATAGGAAAGGGAGATTAGAGACAGAGCAGGAGTTCTACAAGTCTTCTGGATCAAGGTTTTATTTCTTTAGTGGTGGAGGGAACAGAACCAGATTGCAAGGAAGAGTTAACTATGTTGTGAAAAATTGTCATTTTTTGATTAACATTTGTTGACTCTGTGACCTTGACCTTGAAGAATGTCATTCATTCACTGATCATTTATGAGATCTCATGGGTATACACCATCTCACCAAGTTTGGTTGTAATAATTAAAATAGGTTTTGAGATATTAATCCACTTGCAAGTTTTGCACAGACAGATGGCAGACAGACAGACAGAATGACGGACATTTTTAAAATAAAATCTTGGGACTATTTAGGACTCATCTTGCACAGATTTGCAAAAATCTGGAAAAGTTTTTTTTTGCGGGGTGAGTACATAGATTAACATTGCTATTCATGGAAGTCAAAAGTTTGATACTGTGAGCATGACTCATTAATGTTTTTCTAGCAGCTTTTATCCTCATTTGCTATGGCATTGTTGTACAGGAAGGATTGGCTCACTTCTTGATGGGTTTGATCCCTGTGCTGGGGTGGGGCTGCAAGAAGAACGGAATCTTGCTAAACTTGGCCATGTTTTTCTGCAACAAAAAGGAGAAAAAGGCATAACAGTTTCACAGCTGAATAACATTATATAGTTGTCCCTGAAGTGGAAAATCACAAACTCAGTCAAGGGGTTCAACTCCTCTCCTTGATGCAATGGTTTTCTCTTCCAGCTTCAAAGGTTTTCTTCACTTTTACTTCCACAGAAAGTACACAAGCATTATGAAATCTGCCAATACAGTTTATTGCTTCTGTACAACCTGAATCTAACATATAAGCATGGCTTTAAAATCCTCCTTGGATCCGAGGTGTTCCTCTTGAAAGTGATGTTTCTTCCTCGGAGAAAAATAAAAATTTCCTTTGAAAAAAATTTACCTCTTTCCCAAAAACAATTGAGAAGTAAACGCGGTGCTTTATTCGCAAATGATTGTGATTCTCAAATGGCTCAAGGCATCAGTTGGTTATTTTGTTTGGCTTGCTAGCTACATTCTTTGCTATAAGTCAAAATGTCAGCACCAATTGTGAACCGGGGAGCAAACTTGTTTTTTCCAACCTAGTTCTAGTCATTCGCCCAAAAAGGCAATCACCGAAGTTGAACGAAGCTATCCGATGTGTTACGAAATGATGCTTGCATGACTATGACTAGTTGACATTAAAAATGATCGCTGTTGCTTCTAATTCTGTTCGATTCACACAGATTAGCATTTCGCAACGGTATACTTTGTTAATATGAGCATAATTATTATCGACCATATTTAATAGTTGCGTTCCTTGATTTGCATTTTGTTAGTTTTCAGCAGTAGGCTAATAATAGCATTCCCCATTTCCTGCCTAGAACCAAGTAGACACTGTTATACAGTATACATAGAATTAATCTACATTATATATTATAAGTCAGTCTACGCGCAGCGAAGAAGCTCACTAGCTGAATATAATTATTAGACCTGTATTGTTTGTTTTATACATAAATAAATATATAAACTATATCTATTCTAATTAATAATATTTAGGCCTATACTTTATAATATTCGAATCAGTAGTAGTAGTAGTAGTAGTAGTAGTAGTAGTAGTAGTAGTAGTAGTAGTAGTAGTAGTAGTAGTAGTAGTAGTTATAGTAGTAGTAGTAGTAGAAGTAGTAGTAGTTGTAGTAGTATACTTTAGTTAAATCTTTTATTTATTTATTTGTTTTGTTTGTTTGTTATTATTATTATTATTATTTGTTTGTTATTATTATTACTATTATTATTATTATTATTATTATTATTATTATTATTATTATTATTATTATTATTCCTACTTTAAAAAAAAATAAAAGAATAGTGCGCTGCTGTGCGTGCTCAATGGTGTAAATATTGTCAGTGACGTTTTGTTTGTTTTTGCTGAAGTTGGTTGTAACCCGAAATATTCAGTACGCAACATTTTTTTAATACGTGTTTCTCATTAAAATACATATCATTGAAATACATATAACAAATTTACTGTATCAGTTAAAAAGAATAATATTAGTTAAATAAATAATTGCATTGGTGCTTGCAATAAAAATGTCACTGTTTTTTGAGACCATTATAAACTTGCTTTGCCTTGTTGTGCTGAAGGGACATCAACGTATCCATAGCGCTTTGAAGTTTTGTCATGGTTTTATTGTTGATATAGATGTGAAATCGTTGTATGTGTGCATTATGTGTTATGTATTACTTTTACTCTTTATTACTAATTGTGTCAGTATATTAATCATCATAAAATAATAATAATACTAACTGCTTCAAAATGCGAATCTCGACTTGACTCACAGCTTGAAGCTGTGCAGATCGAAACAGAATTAGATCTAGAAGCAACAGCGGCTATTTTTATGCATGGATGTTTCACCACAAGCTCTGAAGTCTTTTCTTTTGTCTTTGTAAACTTGTGGGCCTCCTACATACGTACATAGTATAGTATGTAATTGAGGCCTACGAAAGACGAGACTTCCCAGCCTGTGGTTTCATGTGTAGTCCTGCCAGCATTCGTTCGTAAAACATCGGATAGCTTCGCTCGACTCGGAGAGCTTCGTTCGACTTCGGTAATTGCCTTTTTCGGCGAATGACTGGAACTAGGTTGGAAAAAACAGGTTCGCAACCGGAGAGATTATTTTGACAACTGTTCCGCAAAGAATAAGGGGCGGTGGGAATGGACTGAAAAATCAGTAAAAGTTCAATTGGTCCCAGATGGAGAGGAAGAGTTTGAGTGAATAGAGCAACATATTAGGAAAGTGAATGTAGTATGGAGGGCGCAATTTGTATGCAAAAGGTTGTGAAATCTCTTCTTTCGTAGGCCTCATGTAATTGAGGCCTACGAGTTTACAAAGATGAAAGAAGAGACTTCACAGCCTGGGCGACATTGTGTACAATTTCCAAAGTTGTGTGGCTCTCAACGAACATTTGACCATAAAAAACATTGCGATTGATGCGTTGCCTGGGAGAACAACACAAGCATCCCTGGTAAAATATAAAATATATATATATTTTCAATTTCAGCGCAATTCTTCCCAGTAAGAGATATTTAATTATTTTTATTTAAAAGTTCAACGCTTGGACATTTTATTCTGCCTGATTATTTTAACCTAAATTAAACCCCTTCATTGCCTATAACCCGAAACATTTCTGGAATGTTGACAACACAAGCCAACCATATTTCCCTAGTTACAATGGAAGGGAAACAACTCCAATCAGTTATGGAAATGTCTTGTATGATTCAGGACAGAGTGAAGGAGGAGAAACTAGCGTTGTTTTGCCAAGACTCCTGACTGTGTGATGTTACTGAGATTGGGTGCACTCAGAATAATAGTAGTGCTGAAGAAAGTGATGTTTTGGCTGAAGGGTGTGTGATTGATGGTGGTGACTTGACTTATGAAAGTGATATGGACTGGCAAGTTCATCTAAGCTTACTAGTGGGAGTAATTTCTACTTCAGTTCCAGGTAGGATACCTATTTCATAATAGCTGTCAACTGCATAATTGACCAAATCTCCTGATTTCTGTTACATTTTTGTGTGCACCTGAACTAACACAAAAACAACTGTTGTGTGCTTAAATATTTTTTTTTATTAATTGTTTATAATAATTTTTAAACCAAATATGTTGATAAATCCCTTTAGACTTGCTGGAGGAAAATCAACAACATGCACTGATCAATTGTGCTAAATTTTAGTGTTGTACTCCTAGTAGTTTCTGAGATAAAAAGCCAAAAGAACAAAACAAGTAAATTACAGTTATTTATTCCCTGGCATATAAGGTGCATTTATACTCGGCACTGAAGAAGAAAACACTACTGCCCATCACAGAAAAATTGCACAGATATTGAGCTAGATTCAGAAGGAAAAAATTCCGGGGGAGTATACCTCCAGACTCCTTTAGACAGGGCCAGACCCGAGGACAGGAGGAAGGAGAGAAAGGGGGAGGGTGGGGGGGGGGTCTCCTGTTGGTCCGGAAACTCCATCTCTCCATTGATTGAACATATACCTCTGTAACGAATAGTTTTCTGGATGAGTTATATAAATAAACAACAATATTTTATAGCAATCTTTCACACCAACCTTTTACACCAGTATTTTTACACGAATATTTTTACACTAATATCTCACACCCCACTGTCCAGTCTGAATAACTATGAAACTCACACGGCCGGCATTCTCATTTTTTGAGCCAAAATAAACACACAAAAACACATTACCTCTATAATTGTAGAAGGCGGGTGTACACAAATGTTACAGAGTCTCGTAGACAGGCAGTTAGATGAACAGTAATGTTGTAGATAGGTAGTTGAACGAGCAGTGATGTTGTAAACAGGTAGTTGAACGAGCAGTGATGTTGTAAATAGGTAGTTGAATGAGCAGTGATGTTGTAAACAGGTAGTTGAACGAGCAGTGAAGTTGTAAACAGGCAGGGTGCTACAGGGTCTCGTAGACAGGCAGTTAGATGAACAGTAATGTTGTAGATAGGTAGTTGAACGAGCAGTGATGTTGTAAACAGGTAGTTGAACGAGCAGTGATGTTGTAAACAGGTAGTTGAACGAGCAGTGATGTTGTAAACAGGTAGTTGAACGAGCAGTGAAGTTGTAAACAGGCAGGGTGCCTGCCCTGTCTGTCTGAGGTAGCAAACGTGTCTTGGTCAGGTCCAAAATGCACGGCCGACCGCCGCTGTTCCTCGAGTAGCCCTTTCTCCGGTGTCCGTGTGTCCAAGTGTGTGAAGCCAACACCAGCTTCCCGTAGGCAGCTACAGCAATATATATATATATATATATATATATATATATATATATATATATATATATATATATATATCTATACACACACATCAATGCTCTGACTTTTATAATCATATTGTTCTTCTTTGTTTCATCCTTGCTCACCTCCCTTAGTTTCTTTCACTTTTCCAATTCCATTCCGTGTGTGATCGTTTCTTTCCTTCTTCCACAATGTTATCCATATCCTAGATATAATTATTTCATGAATGACCATTACTATCAAACATGCTCACACCTTCCATTCATAGTACATTATCTACTGCTCTGTAATTATAGCCCCATGTAATTAACAATACTATTACATCAATGAAAATTATATTCCATCTTAGTGGACAACAGCTCACCACCTCTCAACACAATAAATCCAATGCAAAAATATACCTCTCCAACATTTCACAATCATGAAAACATCATAAATACCTGTAATCTTTACAGCACAATATACATCCACTTTCAGAGTCCCACCGAACCTACACAACCTGATAAGTTCTCAGTGTTTTCTACCTCTTCACTTTTCATAACAATCTTTTCTTTTTTTCTTTCTTAATCTTTTTTTTCCTGGCCTGACACACTGACTCTACATATCCTGACACATTGGAATACAACACTCGAGTGACTAATATTTTCTTTCCTGCCAGCTATTCATTATTCCATTGGTTCAACAATTTTAGCCAATGAAAATAATAACATAAGATATTAAAAAAAATACTCACATTTTAAAAATAGAAATATTACTGAGAACCGGATAATTCCCATTCTCTACAACTTCCTCCAAGGGTAACCAAATATAATAATATAATAAGTTCCATTCTCTACAACTTCCTCCAAGGGTAACCAAATATAATAATATAATAAGTTAACTTAATGATTAAATCAATTTTTTTTTTATTGAAAGGAAAAATATGCTTACCAATTAGGGCTGTTTTTGCCTTTTAAACTCATGATAAATACTCCCAAAATGTGCGAAATTGCACATATTTTAATATAGATTTCAAACATTTTCTGGGAGGTGGGGGGTGGGAGGGTGCATGCCTCTGGACCCCAAAGGAGGTTTGAGTGCTTGGCACTGTCAACTGATGTACCCCTGCCACAGTTGGGAAGATGCGCGCTACTTTCCTATAGTAAGCCCTGATAAGGCAGCAACACAGCTTTTTGTCAAACACTGTCTCTCTGCCCACTGAATGAGTTCTCTCCAAAAGGCCATGATTTATCCATATTCTTCAGTTGTTTTCTCATCATAGCTTTATTAGCTAACAGATCTTTCTGTAAAAAAAAAAAAAATTATTAATGGTAATGTTCCCACAGTGGAAAATGTGAACATGGTTCTTTTTGATACTAAACAACTGAAAGGCTTACATGGACAACGACGTCAACCACCCACGCAGGGACTGTTTCGTTCAGCAACATCTGCTCTGTTTCACCACCAGCATCTCGACACAGCAGTCGGAACAATGTTCTTCCTCCAACCTCACTGAAATATTCAGAATCTACAGTGACTAGCAGCTATTTTGCAAGGTTCAAGTTGATGATGGTGACTTGTACAGCATTGTCCAGATGATACTCCAACATTTCCATTCAAATGCATGTACCTTTGAAAATGAATGTAATACATCGGAAAAGGTGTTAACTCTTAACCCAGGCATTTGTTTAATCTTTTTACTCCAACATTTAAAGTTTTAAACTTGCCATCAGGGAGATGGAGAGGGAACAAATACATATATTTTATTATCTTCATGGCAAGTCTATATATATATATATATATATATATATATATATATATATATATATATATATATATATATATATATATATATATATATATATATATATATATATATATATATACATACATACAAACACGCATGCCCCAAACAGTGAGTTACAGCAACAACAATAAAAATGTTCCCTAATAGGCTATGATTTTCCGCGACACTAATACATAAGAAAAGTACCTTGCATTTATGCTAGGTGTACATCCTGAAATACCTTCTTAGGGTACTGTTGTTTCTGAAGGGACCTATAGTATACACTCTTTAGCTCTCCGTAATCCTCTTCTTACCAGCTCCCCCGAAAACGACAAAAGACGTCTCCTAGCCTGGATTTGGCAATGAGTAGAGCTTCACATGGTTTTCTTCATGGCCTACCGTGATGTGGCCACTTTTCTGTTTAAACTTTTGAATCCTTTGCTTGTTTTTCTGTATCACTTTTGGAGGTGTTCATTCTTCGTCGCTTCCTCTTCTTCCACAGACGCATGCCGTTTGGTAGCCGCCATCTTTGCAGTAGGCCTACTCTGGAAGTTTAGAGAAGCTGCTTTGCATATGCACATCCATTCTGAATTAGAACACGCATGCGCACTAACTTGGATTAACTTTCATAGAGGTGGGGAACCACTCCTCGGCAAACCGGAAGGAAAATGTGCTATCTGTGCTCTGTTTGACACGCAAAATCAGCAACTTCCGTGTTTAATTTTCGAGGGAAATTAGCTAACCAGAACAGGCAAATAGAATCTGTATTTTCAGAACGTTCTGTTATTTTTAATTGATTTTCCTTAATAAATATATATCCTATCCTATCCTTCCTTTCCTATCCTGTCCCGTAACACGGAGGTCTAGGGGCACCACAGATGATCGTTTAACCAGCATACTCCATCTTTCTCTGTCCTCAGCAGCCCTGATGGCTTCGCTCAGTGTAAAACCAGTCCATTCTTGAATGTTGTCATCCCACCTCTTTTTCAGTCTCCCTCTTCTTCTACCTCCTTGCACTGTGCCTTGCAGATAGTCTTTGCAAGGCCTGATGATCTGGTGACGTGGCCATACCATCGGAGTTTCCGTTTCTTCACCACTGTGAGCAGGTCATCGTGTTGTCCAATGGCTTGTGTGATGGTCTGTCGCACTTCGTCGTTGGTGATGTGTTGGGTATAGGAAATGCCCAGAAGTCTTCAGTAGCACCTCATCTCCATGCTTTGTATTCTTCATTGGAGATCTGCTGTGAGGGTCCATGCTTTGCAAGCATATTGGAAGATGGAGATGACAAGGGAGCGCAGCAGTCTTACTTTGGAATGTAGACTGATGGTCCTGTCTTTCCAAATGGGCTTCAACCTTGTCAGGACAGCAGTTGTTTGTGCGATCCTGGAGAGGACTTCCTGTCGGGACCCATTGTCTGATAAAATGGCTCCTAAATATTTGAAGCTATGCACTGTGTTGAGGGATTGGCCTTGGACTTTGATGTCCGTGTTGATGCCATTGGCGTTGTTGGTCATCATTTTGGTCTTCTTTGCACTTATTTCCATTCCATAAGCTCTGGAGGTGGTGTCAAGCCTCTGTACCAGCTGTTCAAGTTCTTGTTCCTCTCCAGCCAATCCATCAATGACAATGCCATCCGCAAAACGAAGATTGGAGATTGCTCTACCCCCTATGCTGACTGTGCCTTCGTGATCTGCAAGAGCATCTGACATGATGCGCTCTAGGAAGATGTTGAAGAGTGTTGGAGAGAGTAGGCATCTTGACGCACACCGATTGTTGTTCTGAACCAGTTCCCGATGACGCTTTTATGGAGGACTGCACTGGTAGCCATGTCATACAGGCTTTTGATGACTTCAAAAATTTGAGGGCTGATGTTGTACACTTTCATTGTTGCCCATAGAGCTGCATGCCAGACTCGGTCAAACGCCTCCTTGAAGTCTATGAACACATGATATAGATGTTGTTGGTGCTGTAGGTATTTCTCACAGATTATTGTGAGGTTAAAAATCTGTTCAGTGGTACTTCGCCATGCCCTGAATCCTCCTTGTTCTTCAGCTATGATTTGTTCAGCTTGGGGTTTCAACCTGTTGAGTATTATTTTCAGGAGGACCTTGCTGGGATGGCTGATGAGGCTGATGGTATGGTTATTTTCATACCCCTGAAGGTTACCTTTTTTGGGAAGAGTGATGACAAGCGAATGGGTCCATGGTATAGGCCACTCCCCACTCTGCCAGATCTTGTTACAGATAATGGTGAGGGTATCAATCATCGCTTCTCCTCCTGCTTGTAGCAGTTCTGCGGGTATGTGGTCCACTCCCGCTGACTTCCCTTTCTTTAGCGATTGCACTGCTGCCTCAACTTCTTCCCGGAGAATTGGGAGGATTTCTTCTTCTTCTCTGTTCTCGGGATATGCTAGAACTGATGGGTCTCCATTTGGTGTATGGTTGTAAAGGTCAGAGCAGTACTCTGTCCATCTGTCCAAGACTTCTTGTTCTTCTGTAAGGCATATGCCACACTTGCTTTGGATTGTGGAGACTTTGGGCTGTTTAACACTTGTCAGCCGCTTCACAGTCTGGTAGGCCTTCTTGCTGTTGTTCTTGTTCAGACTGTTCTCTATTTCCTGGCATTGATCTTCTATCCAGTTCTACTTTGCAGTGCGCATGCCTTTTCGGATGTCATTGTTGATTTTTCGGTAGACATCAGCTCTCTGTGAGGTGTTCTTTTTCTTTTTTTTTTATCTCTCTTCGTTTATCACACAGATCTAAAAGTTCAGGTGTGATCCACGGCTTCTTCTTTGGTCGGTGCTTCCCAAGGATCTCAGTGGCGGCATCTATCACAGCTGAGTTGAAGGTGGTGGTCATGGTGTTGGCATCTACTTCACCAGCCCCCAAAATGAGCAGTGGTGCAAATTTCCCTCCAATTGTGGCCTGAAATAGTTCTGCCACCTCCGGGTCTTGCAGTTTGTCCAGGTCGAACTTCAGTCTAGTGCACTTTGCTGTATTTACTCTCTTCAAGTGGAGCTGGAAAGACATCATCACGAGATCAGGTCACTTCCGATGCACTGGAAAAGTGCGTGTCCTGCCAATGTTGATGCTTGATCTGAAGCGTTTCTTGACCATGATGTAGTCTATTTGGTTGTAATGCTCCCCGCCAGGACTGTGCCATGTCCATCGTCTGGAGTTTTTGTGGAGACCAAGCGTGTTTGCCAGTACCAGATTGTTGTATCTGGCAAACTCCAAGAGTCTCAGACCCATGTCATTTGTCTCGTTGTTGCAGTGGGGTCCACATGTGTCTCCCCAGTTGTGGTGCGCATCTTGGCCAACCTTGGCATTCCAGTCGCCTTGCACTATGACTATGTCCTTCTTCGGCACTTGGTCAAGGACCGCCTGTAGATTTTAATAAAAATCCTCCACTTCGCTGTCGTCATAGTCTGATATTGGGGCATAGGCCTGGATGATGGTGATGTTGAAATGGGCTGCTCTCAGGCGGATGGTAATGAGTCTACTGTAGACTGGGCGGCAACCCATGACAGTGGCTAGAATGTTCTTGTGGACCAAGAATCCAACGCTGTGTTCTTGTCTGTCATCTCTACCAAATATATATAAATATATATATACTATTGGCGTTATATACTTAAATATATATATACTTTTGGCGTTTTATTTGGTAGCAGACCAAGACCTTGTAATCACTGCCACCAATGCAACACAGTGGAAAAAGATGTCCAACATCTGTGGTTCTCTCCCCTACAACAGGTATGGTAATGACCAGCAAAGGAAGCAACCAACAATGAGCTGAAAGTAAAAGATGAAGAGGATTGTGTGAGCGTAAATGTTTCGTAGCTATACAAAGTGATTTTCCAGCACCTTGTGAACCAGTGAATCCATCATTCTTGAACAAAAATTAGGACTTACCTAAAAATGACAGGTGTGTGCCCTGCAACATGGAACATCACTGCTGTTGCTCTTTCCTGTCCATCCACCTCTGTCAACAAATAAAACAAGAAGAAAGGGCCAAACCCATATGACACACATGTTCCTTACAGAATCTATTTACAATATTTTGCATGCAAAATGAAAGTACCAAGCGAGAGTGGAGCTACAAAAACAAAATGATACAAAAAGATGAAAAACAATATTGACTTTGACCTTGAGGTCCACATGACCATGTATCTCAGGTATCAGGAGGTCAGCGATAACCATGTAGGCAAAAAAAATATCATCTAAATGACACAGAATGCCAGTTAAAAATGCAGACAGGGGTTTGTATCATCTTGACTTAAAGTGGCAATCTAGCATACTAATACTTCTATTCTTACCAACTTACCACCAACTAAATCAAACATCATGTTGAAACACTGTTTTCTCTCTCTCTCTCTCTCTCTCTCTCTCTCTCTCTCTCTCTCTCTCTCTCTCTCTCTCTATTTCATTTTTTTTGGGTGGGTGGGGGGGGGATATGATTACCTAAGATTCATTAAGCAAAGAAATGGTTCTCTAATCAATTATTTAGAAAACAATGCATAATGGACTTCAAAAGGTTAAAATCCATGTTTGAATGTGGTGATAAAAAGAAAGCCATTTATTTCAGATAAGGTAGAAGAGTTGTTGTTGTATCAAATTTTATTCATCAGATTAACATAAGTTGTACTGATAGGTAGAAGAGAAATAACTGCGATCAATAGAACCAAATTAATTTTATAGTGTGACTTTTTTTTGTGACAACCAGGGCGAGGATGAAGTTTTTGGTAAACAAACCTTATATTTCCAACCAATCGTCCATTCAACCAACCAACAAACCTAAACATCCTACTAGCTTACCTAGCTGATCAACTTACCTGCGACTTCCTCCAACTGAGACTTAGGCCAGTGTTCCAGAAGGGCTTGCAACAGTGTGGTCCCAATGTTGGCTGGAAGGTCAGAAACCAAGATAAACAACTTTCCATACAAATGGAATAAAACACATACACAATAACATTAAGCATAATGGTGCAAAGAAAGCAGGCTTGACAACTTGCTAATGATACACTCTAAATAGAATTTTGAAATAGACACTCAAATAAAGTACCTATGCTTATTATCTTTCCTTCCGATAATACGATTTCTAGACATATGACAAAATGCTGTTCTTTCCCCTCCGTTTTCTTAACTGCCAAGGGCCAAAGGCGACTTACTCTTGGTTTCAGGCACCTCTGGGGGGATGTCAAGACCCAGATCACGAGTTGACATCCATGCGGCAAAACAATCTGAATCGTCCAAATGGATTGTCAGCATCTGCAAAAATAAATCAAGTTGATATTTACTGACAACTGAGCAACAAAACACCTAACAACTGAGCAACAAAACACCTAACAACTGAGCAACAAAACACCTAACAACTGAGCAACAAAACACCTGACAACTGAGCAACAAAACACCTAACAACTGAGCAACAAAACACCTAACAACTGAGCAACAAAACACCTGACAACTGAGCAACAAAACACCTAACAACTGAGCAACAAAACACCTAACAACTGAGCAACAAAACACCTAACAACTGAGCAACAAAACACCTGACAACTGAGCAACAAAACACCTGACAACTGAGCAACAAAACACCTAACAACTGAGCAACAAAACACCTAACAACTGCTTCACTGGGGAGAAAATGGTGTGGGGAAGGACCAGGACAGAGTAATGAATGGCAGAGCATGAAAGTGGGTTTGGGAATGAAACCAAAATATTTAGAGAAATATTAAAGCATAAAAGTTAGTTTGGGTACCGGACCAGGAAGTACAGAGTAATTGGCAAAGCAAAAGTTTTTGTTTGGAAATTGTTCAGTTCAGTTCAACATGGCCTCTCAGCACTTGAGAATACCCATATGTGCTCCCCCTCATCTTTAGGAGAGTTTTCAGAATTGCTCTTGAGATAGTTTGAATGTTGCTCTGGGTGAAGAGGGCTCTTTTGCGAACTTTTAGTGTTGACCAGTGTACACTTCTTTCTTGAAGCTGTTTGTTGCTGTGTTGCTTGTCATTTCTCTGCAGCGCCTTTTCTGAGCTGAGCACTTCAGACTTAATCCCTTGTCAGACCTACCGATTAAATCATACAATTTGTTCCATGCGATTTATCTCAAGATTAATTGCACGAAGCAACCGGTCACACGCTAAAATTAATTTCATACAACAGAGGCCGAAGTTGGTTTTTGCTGCAGCTTGTTGATAGGTTTCATTCCTTGTTCCTGTAGTGTCTTCATTGTTGTTACATACATGTTGTGAAAGCAATGGCCAACAGTTGGAGTTGGAGTTCGAGCAGTTCAGAGAATAGTGAGAGAGAGAAGATTGTTTGCTATATTTAGCTGTTTCAGTAGCAGATGAGGAGGAAATTCGACAGAGACGATGGTGCATATAGCCATTTCTTCAGTCGCAATGTCAAGGACGCACAGCACGTCTGGACTGGTCGGAACTTGTGATTTAATCGCAGGAATTAAAACATGTTCTATCCTCTGAATCTACAATGGATTTGTATGAGATTTTATCGTAAGCTTGTTGTACAACTTATTGCAGCGTGTGACCGGGCAAATCCTATGAGAATTAGTAGGTATGACAGGGGCTGTACTCAGGATCAACCCTTCTCTGATGTCTGCCATGCTTGCAAATCTGTCTGTGCGTTCATTTCCTTTTACTTCTGGATGCCCAGGATAATACATCTGTATGACCCGAATCAAGCTTGATGCGCTAACCCATAATTCCTGTTTCACCTTTTTCAGGAGCCCCATGGCATCACTGAGAATTACAGCTTGAGTTTCTGGACTGGCTTGTTTTGATGCCATCCATTGCAGTGCATGTGTCACTGCTTCAACTTCCCACATCAAGCTCGCTGTTTTTTGGTCCACTATCCTCGTAATTGGTGGTCTCTGCTTGCCTGACTGATATCTTCTGTGACCGATCCATCTGTATACATCATAATGTGGAATGTGGGATGTGGGACTGGCAGCAGTGCCAAATACTGGGTTTGGAAACTTAATTAGAAACTAGCGAAGACAAACAATTATAGCTGGTTTGGAAATTGGACCACAAAATATAAAATGATGGCAAAGTAACAAAAACTGGTTTGCAAACAGAATACGTAATAGCATAAAAGTTGATCAGAAATGATGCCAAAAATTTCATTGTCAGGACACAGCAAGCATGCCTATAGAGTACAGACAAAGTATTACAACTGCTTTACAATGGACCTACCCCAGTTTTGAGGTCAACAGCAAACCAATTTGGAACATAGACCATTTTAAAATGTCGTTTGATTTCCTCTTCAAAGTCCGCTTGCCCTAGATCCTCCACCTTTTTGGCCTGTTGACACACAATCAACAACATTACAAAATAAATACAATATAAGAACATCAGCCTATCTCCTGAATAGACAATCACCTTTTAACCTCCTGTGCTGTTTGGTACTGTATGTCTCATATTGTGTTGTATTAAAGTGAATTGTATTGTATTGTATTCAGGGCTGAGCTTTAACGTTCGCCAACTCGCCAATGGCCCCTAAAAATAGTGTGTGGCGAGCTCGATTTGGGGTACCATTCGCCCGGCTGGCGACTTGAAAATACCGCCAGTGGTAGAGATTCTGTACCTGTACACGGACTTTTGACTTACAAAACACGCGCCAACCGCTTGTGCAGTCAGCACCGGAGACCCGTTCCGATGCATGCTAGGAAGTTAGGTAACGCTAGCAAAGCGAGGGATTTGCGAAGTAAAAATAGCCTTTTCTCACGAGACTTTTCTTCTTTCCCTCGCCGCGAAACGCTACTGCCCTGCGAGATCCTAGCCTTCTTGCTTCCTTGCGTGTATCGGAACGAGTCTCTGACTTCCTTGATGAGTCACGCGAGACTTGCCGTACTTTCGATATTCCCCATTCTCAGTCTTTTGTCAATCTCGAACGATGTGGCGCTTTTTAAGCGGTGTCTCTGAGCCTCCAGCAAAAAAAAAAAAAAAAGTCAGCTGAAGAAGGCACACCCAAGCTCCTTCAAGTTTTGGAACATTGAGGAGGAAGATGTCGATGATGAATAAATTATACAGTGCTTGTTTAAAAAAAAATGAAACAGTGTTGTTGTTGAAATTTATCTTGTTTGTTGTTTTGTAGATTATAGTCACACGACACTTTCGCATATAGGTGACTACTGGACCGATTTATACTGACACCAGCGGGCCAGTTGTTGGTAAAGGGGAAAATAATATGATCACACGTTGACCAATCCGGGATTCGAACCAGCGACCTTTCGGTTTCTAGCAAGACGCTCTTACCAACTGAGCTACCCGGCCCCATAATTATCTTGTTTATTAGCTGCAATAGTTATACAGTTTAAAAAAAATGACCGTGCTTTCAATCAAGGGGGTCTGGCAACCTGAGAAATATTTTGGCAACTTCAACTTCCCAGGTTAGGAGCCCGGCTGGCTCCTTAGCCTGGCTTGCTAAATCTCAGCCCTGGTATTGCATAACATTGCATAGCGTATTGTCTCAAACTCCGCCAAGGGCGGTCCCAAGCCCGGCTGCAAAAGGAGGAGGGTTGGGCGTGGGGTTAGCACCCCAACCCTGTAAAAAAGACTACGCTACAGAAACGTCAACAACAGAAGAAAGAGAAAACTTTATCCTGGGAGAGGAAGGTACTTCATCACGAAGACCTATGACGCGTTGTGGTGAAAGCCGAGAGGAGGCCACAGAGCCGACTATCCTTCTGTCAACCAGGAGAACTGCCATCGGCACATGGAATGTCCTGACCATGTACGAATCGGGAAAGACGGCACAGACTTCATGTTGTCCTATCAGGCATAGAGGGCACTGATTGGATGGGACGCCCATGGCTCCAGAATCATCACAGCATCATTCCGTACCAAGATGAGGAAGATCAAGATGAACCTTGTCCAGTGCTATGCTCCACCGAACGACAGCGAAGAGGATGTTAAAGACCTACCCAGACAAGGACATCACTATCCTCATGGGAGATGTCAATGCCAAAATTGGGTCTGACAACACCAGATACGAACCAGTTATGGGCACCCACGCCTTAGGAGTAATGAATGAGAATTGAGAGAGATTTGCGGACCTGTGTGCACTCAACAACCTGGTCATCAGAGGCAGCATCTTTCCTCACAAGCGCATCCACAAGAGTACATGAGTATCTCCGGACAACGCGACAGAGAACCAGATCGACCACATCTGCATTAGCAAGAAATTCCGAAGATCCCTGCAAGACGTTAAAGTGAGAAGAGGAGCACTTGGTGGTGGCGAAACTGAAGCTGAAGCTGATGAGGACCCAGTTAAATTTGTCAGGCAGAAGAATGAAGTACAACATCAGCCTTCTGAAAGACCCAAAGACAAAAGAACAGTTTAGTCTGGTGCTGAGGAACAGGTTCGAAGTGCTTCAGGTATTATTTGGAGAAGAAGAAGACAGTGTACTCAACAGGTGGCAGAAAGTGAAAGAGACATTAAGATCATCATGCCAAGAAGTAGATGGACCAAAGAAACATCAACAGAAAGAGTGGATCACAGCAGAGACCTTGGTCAAGATAGAAGAAAGAAAGAAAAAAAAGGCAACAGTCAGCAACAGCAGAACCAGAGCAGCTAAGGCCAAGGCCCAAGAGAGCCCATAGAGAAGTGAAAAGAAGCAGCAAAAAAGAAAAGAAGGCCTACGCAGCTGAAGCGGAACAGGCAGCGTACAGCGGCAATATGAAACAGTTGTATGACACCATCAAGCGACTCTCTGGAAAGTTCAGCAAACCAGAAAGACAAGCAGGGAAACACCATGTGTTAAGGACAAGCAGGGAAACACCATGAACAGCTTAGACCAGCAGTTGAACAGATGGGCTGAACACTTTGAGGAACTTCTGAATAGACCAGCACCAACAAATTCCCTAGTCATTGAGCCAGCCAATGTGGATCTTCCAATCAACTGTGAGAAACCGACCAGGGAAGAGATCAAGAAGGCCATCACCCTGATGAAGAACAGAAAGGCCGCTGGACCAGACGACATCCCAGCAGAGGCGCTAAAAGCGGACCTGGAAGCGTCAGTGGAGATGCTGTACCCACTCTTTCAGAAAATCTAAGAGGAAGAAGATGTTCCGGCAGACTGGAAGGAAGGTTACCTGATCAAGCTTCCCAAGAAAGGTGACCTCAGCAACTGTAACAACTACAGGGGCATCACACTTCTATCTGTGCCTGGGAAGGTCTTCAACCGGGTCCTTTTGGAGAGGATGAAGGATACTGTTGACCCACTGTTACGAGACGAGCAGGCAGGCTTCCAACAGAACAGATCCTGCACGGACCAGATTGCAACATTCCGTCCATAGTTGAGCATTCCCTGGAATGGAACTCGCCGTTGTATATCAACTTCATCGACTAAGAGAAGGCGTTTGACAGCATGGATCGAGATACCCTCTGGAAGTTCCTTCGACACTACGGCATCCCAGCCAAGATGGTCAATCTGATCAGGAACTCCTATGACAGCATGTCCTGCAAAGTTATCCATGGAGGACAGCTCACAGACAACTTTCAGGTGAAAACTGGTCTGACAAGGGTGCTTGTTGTCGCTTTTTTTCTTCCTCATCGCCATTGATTGGATTATGAAGACGTCCACCTGGGAAAGTAGGAACGGAATCCAGTGGACTCCGTGGAGCCAGCTCGATGACCTAGACTTCGCTGATGACCTTGCTCTTCTTTCTCATAGCCAACAGCAGATGCAAGAGAAGACAAATGCAGTGGCGGCCGCATCGTCGGAGGTTGGCCTTAACATCCACAAGGACAAGAGCAAGATCCTATGATCAACTCCATCAGTACTGAACCAATCATCTTAAATGGAAGCCCCCTGGAAGAAGTGCAGTCCTTCAACTACCTGGGTAGCATCATTGATCAGCAGGGTGGCACAGATGCAGACGTCAAGGCTAGGATCGGCAAAGCAAGAGCTGGCTTCCTTCAGCTCAAGGACATCTGGACCTCCAGAGAGAGCTGTCTTTGGCCACCAAGATCAGAGTGTTCAACTCCAATGTGAAGACAGTCTTACTGTATGTAGCAGAGACATGGAGGACAACCAAGACCACCATCAAAACAGTCCAATCCTTCATCAATAGTTGCCTCAGAAGGATTCTCCAGATCCGCTGGCCCGACACCATTAGCAACGCCAACCTTTGGAAAAGGACCCGCCAACTCCCTGCTGAAGATGAAATCAGGAAAAGGAGATGGGGATGGATAGGGCATACCCTACGCAAACCAGCGACGAACATCACCCGGCAGGCGCTGAAGTGGAACCCCCAGGGAAAGCGAAAGAGAGGCCGTCCAAGGAACACCTGGCGACGCTACCTCGAGGCCGACACCTGGAGTCAGTTAGAAAGAATGGTATGGGCCGCCAACAACAGCTCTCTAGAGGGTGACGGGCATTAAGGTAAGGTATTGTCTCATGTTGTTATTTATACTTACTGTCAGGACGTCCCATAGAGCCACACTGTTGTCAGTGTCCTTGGTGAGAATGTGTCGGCGGTCGTTGAGGACACTGTATTGCCGAATGCTGGCGCCACCCTTTATGACAAATTCTGGCTGTGGGCTGGTAGCTCGGATATGATCATTGTCGTACTCCCCTGACATTCGTGACACAACCTGCCGAACAGGCTGCACAACAAAAATAATAAGACAAATGGTTACAAGAAGGGCAAAGCCCATATGACTCACATGCTCCTTACAGAATTCAACATGAAAGTGAGGCCAGGAAAACCAAAATGAAATGGTGTCAATACAATGCAAAGAAATACCGACTTTGATCGTTCTATGCTCTTGATTTTGAGATGACAAATGACCTCTTGCTCCAAATACACTTATGTACTATCAAATAAAGTACTGCAAAAGCTGTATTATGCACACACAAAAAACGTGACCTTGGTATGACCTTGACCTTCAATGACCTTGACCCTCATGTAATCTTTTATGCATGGTTGATGAAATAACCCAATGTTGTTGCATACTATGGGTTAAATAAAGAGCCATTCTACTGAACGACGACATGTTTTTAAAATGTTTTTTGCAAGGTCTCAAATGACCTTGACCTTCAAGATCAACATGAAAATGGAATAAATGTGAAAGATCAATCTATTATCTCTAAATACAACAAGTTTGAACTTAATGGCTCTCATTGGACTCTCTTGGACTCTCATTGTTTAGGGTCAAGGTCACATCAAAGGATCTATACGAACTGATTTTGGACAGCTCCAGTGACCTTGACCTTGGAGTGAGGTTGACCAAATTTGCACAAAATGTGTGTCTCATTGATATATATCATGCTTCAAAGAATCATAAGTTCAATATTAATAACCTAGAAAAAAAGTGACATTTTGTGAAAGTTACATTCGTTGTTGGTTTTTATCAGTAGTTGATTCAGCCCCAATGCTTGAATCCTCCTGATAAGTGTAACTCGGGTTTGTTTATCCAAGCAACCTGTTCACTCAGCAACAAGGCAGGAGTCGTCATATGAAGTTTTACAACTTTATGGACCCGTACAGCAGATCTACAACGAAGAATACAAAGCATGGAGATGAGGGGCTACAGAAGACTTCTGGGCATTTCTTATACCCACCACATCACCAATTACGAAGTCCGACAGACCATCACACAAGCCATTTGACAACATGATGGCAAGCTCAAAGTGGTGAAGAAACGGAAACTCAGATGGTATGGCCACGTCACCGGAGCATCCAGCCTTGCAAAGACCATCCTGCAAGGCACGGTGCAAGGAGACAGAAGAAGAGGGAGACAGAAAAAGAGGTGGGAGGACACCATTCTAGAATGGACTGGCTTGACACTGAGCGCAGCCATCAGGGTTGCTGAGGATCGAGAAAGATGGAATATGCTGGTAAAACAATCATCTGTGGTGCCCCAATGACTTTAAAGTTACGGGATAGGATAAATAACAAATTAAAATAAAATTTAAAAAATTAAAAAAGACACAGATAGGTAAAATCACGAGCAGTCACCCTCTGTTTAACAAAAAGAAATCAATAGTCTGTGTGACGATACCGCATTGAAGTCGGGCCATAAAGGGTTTGAGGACACTCGCGGTGCCGCAGAGGAGCATGCCGTAGTTTTGTTTACGTCGCGTGTTTACATTTTTTTTTATAACAGAAAATGAGTACCAAGGGAACTAAGCAATACACATACTTGAAAGGGGTCTTTTTAGAGTAGATTACTTCCCTTTGACCATATTTTTGACAAAGTTTCTCTTGACATCTCGCGAATTTTCTAAACCTAGTAACATTCTTTGTTTACAAAATGGCTTCCCGTTTTTAACGCCGATTGTTCGGAAAATTTTGTTTTAGTTATGTGACAAATACCTCTTCAGATTGTGCTTTCATGATTATTTTTGTGTAAAATTCATTTCTACAGTGTTTTTACATCATAAAAACAAGAGAATAACATATTTTCAGAACAAAAATGGGTGCAACATATAGGTATTGTGCTTCTTATAAAAAAAGTTGGTTTTTTTTTGCAAAAGTGATGTGTTTTTGGTGCAAAATATTTTTTTTCTGGAGGATTATAGCAGATTGGTGGTAAGTGAAATTAAAAATACATACTTTAAGCTTTCATTTGCAATTTATTTTATGTTTCTATGTTGTCTAGTACATTTGGTGTGATTTTTAAAAATAGCCTAAAATCCTGCGACTCTGGAATGATGCCGAGTCTGGCACTCTGTGACTTCAATGAGTTAATTAACCACGCGCCTATGAATCGAGAAGAATGAATGAATGTAGTGTGGGTATGACGCAATCAAATATAAATTATGTGAATCACTGTGACGTCATATATATTTCAGCCCGGCTCTACAGTACAAGTTGATAATGTTTTATTCTCCTCTAAAAAATGAAACTTGGAAAGTAAAATGAACAGTTAATTTTTCAGAACACTTAATTAAATTATAACCTCTCAATATTCATGGAAAGATTATAACTCCGTGTTAGCGATGCCTAGCAACTGAGAGAATAGTTGTCTTTGGAGACCTTTAGCAACAACAGTTGGAAACGGAGGCTGTAAACCGCAACACCTAGATTTGTGATCAGAGCAAGAAACAGTGGGATTAACGGGGTACACCTTGCCAACTCGATTCACACACCGTCTGGGTGCATGTACTTCCCTTCCGCAGTCCGCGGGTGTTCTTTCTACTTTGTGCAAGAGAAATCCATCAAATATGATGTAAACGGAGAGACTCTAGCTGAGGGGAGTTTTCATTATCAACTAGTGTTCATCATCCTCCATTGACTGTCCGCCGTTACTGTGCATTATTCATCGGTGTTCATCGTTCCGTCAGCCGACGACCGTTCTTCGCCCGCCGTTCATCCTTCATCGGTCTTCACCATCCCATATTGACTGTTTGCGTTCACCGTCATCCTCATCTGTTTTCGCCATCGTCGGATCATCATTTATCCTTCATGTTAATTCTTCACTGATTTTAGCTAAGTAATGACGATACTTGCCTGCCAACAAAACATACACAAATCTCGCTGACAGGCAGCATCTGAATTGTTAATATAGTTTGTTATTTTTTTGTTAAATTAATGAATACATCTAAGTTTCATCAAATCATCTCGTTAATAAATGTTGAAAAATTAAGAAAAATAGAGTAGTATCTTTTTTGTATGAAAAAAGCAGGTGATGGAACAGACTTTATTCCTTATTTATTTTCTTAGGGCATAGTTTATCTGCCCCATCACCGATAATACGAGACAGTCGATACAAATGTGTTTTTTGTTCAGCCTATAGACCTCTTTTATTTCGCTATCATCATTCGTTATTTCCGCAAAGCCGTATATATACAAGTATTCAACCTCAATATCAACAACAATTCTTACCCAGTTTTTAATGGATGAATCTGTGGTGGCCACCCAAAGTGTGTGAGGATCTGTCTGGGTCAGTTCCAACTAAAACACAACACAAACCCCATTTTTGCAAGGCTCGGAAATTGTTCCGAGTTAGCAACAAACATTCCACTGCTCAAAACAAATTCAGTAATCACTTCTGTCTTTTTCATTTCTTATGGAACCAGTAGGCAAATCTATTTTGAACTATGAATACAGGATAACTGGAATAAACTTCTTGCAGTGATGAATTTGATGCAGTCTTTTACAGCAAGGTCTCCACAATAACAGCAAATACAAACTAAACTCGCCTACAAGACTGTCAAGACATCATGCTCACATTGGAAAGTTCCATCTGAAGTTTTATGCATGTTGCAACTGGTAGCAAAATATATATCGTCCAACTGCTACAGAAAGCCAAGGCAAGCCATAATCAAAGTTGCAGTGTTTCACATGGTGCTACACAAGATATAATGGTGATGCAGCCCTATAAGGCGCAGGATTCCAACCAAATGTCATTCTCAAAACGCATTAACAAAAACAATAGCAATTCAGCTGCAAGAAAGCGGGTTCAGTCTAAGTACCTTGAGAACAGGGGCATTTTCTTCACAGATAAGTTCTCTACAGTCAGGATTCCTGATGTCAGTGGCCCACACCTGATGATCACGTCCACCTGAGTATACTGTGGAAAACGACTCGTTCGCCTGCACAAATACAGTAATGATGATGATATTATATGTGATGTGACATGATATGATTTGACAAGATAATATAGGCGATAGATCTAATGTTATGTTGTGATATGATGTGATATATTACATGATATATAATAACATCCGTTCATGACACGACTTCATATGATGTGGTGTGACTGACATAATAGGACTTGCACACACCGTACAGGCCACACTTAATTTGAGGCGTTTTAGCACGCTGCCTGATTCCTAAAACTAGCCTGCTTGGACCCCAGATAACCAGCGCTCTGTGCCGTTGGTCCCAGCTTACCTCAATTGCATGCCGGCATCATGATAACAGAACTAAATGTGCATTTCTCTCATTTGCTTTATGTAGCAGCACTTCTAAACTATGTTGTAATTCTTTAGTGCTTCTGAATGATTACGTTTTTTAAATTTTATTTATTACGTTGAATGAGAAAGTTTTTGTTTGAGATTCTCCTCTTTGTTTTATAGTATTTTGCGTGTTTCGGTTCCCTTCCTTTCTTTACCTCTTTAGAAGGTTCTAGAATTCTGTGAGGCTTAATTCATATTAGTATCAAATCTTTAAGTATAAACATGCAGTTTGATAAGTATTGTCTGACTGAATCTTATAGAACATTTCTATTTTAATTTTTTTAAACTTGGACTCCATTTTCTAAAGCTACATGCTCTGCACGCTGTGCTTGGATCATGTTGAAAGAAATCTGATAGCATGGTCTACGCTGCCAGAAATAAAGGGGAACTGAGGGGCATGGGAGTGGTCATGCAGTCTATTTTTATTTCCATCCTATACCGCAGCCTCTGAGTTGGTGTATGCAGTTTTGCCCACTCAATTTTATCTGCTGATCTTGCATCAATCATAAAAAATGTTGAAAAGCCATGCCATTTAGCAGTAGTACTGATATTTGCAGTAAGGAAAACTAATGTGCAAAAATACCCCACCTGCAATGCCCAGACGCCCTCATCATGAACACGAAATGTAGCCACACATCTTTGCTGCCCAAGCGACCACAGTCGTATCGTGCCATCTGAGCTCCCTGATAAGCACTGTCATCGACACAACATCCATATGCATCAGAAATTCATTGTCGTTTTTCATTTATTGACAATACAGTAACTCTTTAAACAGCACATAATAATAATAATAATAATAATAATAATAATAATAATAATAATAATAACAATAATAATAAATAATAATAATAATAATAATATTTAGAATGTGCCGTATCTCCACACTTGATACAGAGTTTGGCACTGTTGTCTTAAACTCTCAACCGGGATCAAATTTGACCAAAATGGACCTTTCCATTACAACACCCCTCGAATCCATCTGTAGCTTTTTTGGGGTAAAGCGTACTCTATAGAATGCGTCCTTCTCATTAATTTGTCATAATGTTCTGACATCAGAATTCTTTCACGTCAAGGCTGAACTTATACAATTCAGCTATTGTTAAAGGTAATAATAATAATTTGCTTTATAAATTGCGATTTCAAACTATAATTTGCTCAAAGCACTCAAATGCAAGCTCTCATACAAAAATCACTGTTTGAGAAGAATTTGATAATTAGACATGAAACACATAGAGAAAAACTGCATGCATACAAAGGATATTTGCAAAAACTTCTACAATTTACATTGTACTGAATAAGTCATTAAAAATATTCACTCATAATTGCCATTATTCCTTTTTTCTGTAAGCCAAACTGACCTGTGTGCCGTCTCTGTTCAGAACTAAGGCTTTGACATTATCCGTGTGTCCTTTCAGCTTCATCAATTTCTGGCAGGTGCGAGGGTCCCACACACGAAGAACCTTCTCTGTTGAGCCGGAGACGATGACGGTGCCAGGTTGGTTCATGGCCAGGCTGTAGATGGAGTCTTTATTCCCTGTTAGGCTCGAGGCTGCAGAGGAAAAAAAGAAAGGGAGGGGGTCTTGACACATATATTTCAACGGATTGAGATAAGATCATGCCACATTTGAGACGTATGGCCGAGTGGATTTATTTCTCCATATGGGAAAGAAATTTCACCAATTTTGGGTCACTTTCTCAGTGAAAGCACAGCACATACAATGCAACACCCTGTGACATGGAGAAACCTGACCCACCAACATCTCAACACTCTGGCCTTATGCTCCAAAGCCAACCCATTGAGCAATAAAATAACCAGCAAACAACATTAACACAGCAGACATATGGCAATGATAAATAACTAAATAGCTAGTTCAATACTTTCTTCCTCATAATCCTATCCTATCCCGTAATTCGAAAGTTGTTAGGGCACCACAGATGATCGTTTAACCAGGGTACTCCATCCATCTGTCCTCAGCAACCCTGATTGCTTCTCTCAGATTCAAGCAAGTCCATTCTCGAATGTTGTCCTCCCACCTTATTTTCTGTCTCCCTCTTCTTCTGCCTCCTTGCACTGTATCTCGCAGGATGGTCTTTGCAAAGCCTGATGCTCTGCTGACATGGCCACACCACTGGAGTCTCCATTTCCCTACCACTGTGAGCATGTCATCATGTTGTCCAATGGCTTGTGTGATGGTCTGTTAGACTTTGTCGCTGGTGAGGTGCTGGTATAGGAAATGCCCAGAAGTCTTCTGTAGCACCTTATCTCCTTGCTTTGTATTCTTCGTTGAAGATCTGCTGTGAGTGTCCATGTTTCACAAGCATATAGGAAGAAAGAGATGACAAGGGAGCACAGCAGCCATACCCTGGAGTGTAGACTGACAGTCCTGTCTTTCCAAATGGGCTTCAACCTTGTCAGGGCAGCAGTTGTTTGTGCGATCCTGGAGAGGACTTCACGTTGGGACCCACCATCCCAACACAATGGCTCCTAAATATTTGAAGATATGCACTGCGTTGAGGGATTGGCCTTGGACATTGATGTGCATGTTGATACCACTGGTGCTGCTGGTCATCACTTTGGTCCTCTGTGCCCCCGTTTCCATTCCAAAGGCTCTGGAGGTGGTGTCAAGCCTCTGCACCAGCTGTCAAGTTCTTGCTCCTCTCCAGCCAATCCATCAATGTCATCCACAAAATGGAGGTTGGAGATTGCTCTACCCCCAATCCCGACCGTGCCTTCGTGATCTGCAAGGGCACCTGACATAATGCGCTTTAGAAAGATGTTAAGAGTGTTGGAGATAGTGGGCATCCTTGATGCACGCCGATTGTTGTTCTGACCCAGTTCATGATGGCACTATTGTGGAGGACCGCACTGGTAGCCCCGCTATACAGGCCTTTGATGACTTCAATAATGTTAGGTCCAATGCTGCACAACCCCATGGTTATCCACAGAGCTGCATGCCAGACTCGGTCAAACACGATCTACAAACACATGATACAGATGCTTCCGCTGCTGTAGGCATTTCTGGCAGACCATTCCAAGGTTAAAAATCTGTTCAGTGGCACTTCACCCTGCCCTGAACCCTGCTTGTTCTTCAGCCATGATCTGTTCAGCTTGGAGTTTCAACCTGTTGAATAATATTTTCAGGAGGATCTTGCTTGGATGGCTGATGAGGTCGATGGTGTGATAATTTTCGCTCTCCTGAAGGTTACCTTTTATTAGGAAGAGTAATAATAATCATAATCATTCACATCATCATTCCTGGAACTCACCATACAATTCCTAATGGTTAACAAACAAAAGGCAAATGTCACAAGTGCCAAGAACTTCATCACAAAAAACAGCAATTTCTTTTTCGCCTGAACTGTTTTTGTAATACATACTAACAACAGCAATGCAAGGAAATATATTAATTAAAAAAACACCATAGTCAAAACACCACATAACACATGCACCATGATTGAAACAATCTAGCTTATCCTCCACAATGAAATGTACCTTTTTACAATGTTTTAGTTCACATGCATCTAATCTTTTACACTATTTGTTTCTTTTCTCTTTCAGCATGCAAAAAAATCATTCTCAAAACTAAACTATCAAAACATTTTCCTCTGAAAATGTTTGAAACAAAGAAAAAAAAAGGTTTCATGCATACAAACTTAACCTGTCAACATCTTTCCATTAATAATTTACCGTTTCTGTAAACTTTCTTAGTAGGAAACCATGTTTCTTCTGCCAAATAAACATACAATTGATCATTATCTCACGAGGTTGGTTAGAGTGGCCAGAAAAACTGATCAAACATGACATAAAAGCCTCCGGACCTAAAAATATATAGGATAATTATTGTATGGTAGCGTGAGGTCTGGTGCCACATTGCATAGCTAAGACTGGCCGAGGTTTACGTCGCCTCTCCACCATCTCTGCGCTGGTTACAAGCAGATTGCAGGTTTTCTTTAAGTATTACGTAATCACTTCTCCCATCCTGAACTGAATTAGGAAGGGCAGACAGTAAGTTCAACTATGTTACATCACTTGGCATAATCGGTTGGCTATAGGACCAGCGGCAAAGATGGTGTAGAGGAGATGCAATCCTCGGCCAGTCAGTGCTACGCAGTGTGGCGTAAAGCATGGAGCAGTCTGTGCTACGCAGTGTGGCGTAAAGCATGGAGCAGTCTGTGCTACGCAGTGTGGCGTAAAGCATGGAGCAGTCAGTGCTACGCAGTGTGGCGTAAAGCATGGAGCAGTCTTAACCAAATTGTCCTAGTAAAATTAACTGCAGCTGTCCCAGTTCAAAAAGCATAATAAGCTACGGTTCTGTCCCAGACTTTTTGATCCTGTCTATTCATGGTAGTAGAGATTACATTACATTACATGATCATTGCTTTAGGTCCAGCGGACTCTTCCGAGCCAAATCAGGACCAGAGAGACGTTATCTTATAATGTTATAAAAGTGGTTCAAATCTTAAAATATATACCTGTTACTCTTAAATACTCAAACTTTCACATGACACCTCTTGAAAAGTCTTCTTTAAAACTGATGTCAGGCTGGAGAATAGCTGAAGAAAAAAAACTCTGAAATCCGGTCGGGGTCCAGGGGCCGCCATAAGGCCCCTGGTCAGGCGAAGCCCCCCTGAAGCTGAAAGTTTTATAGCATTTAAAACCCCAAAAGTATGCTTTTTGTGAGAGATAAATTTGGATGTTTTTTATATTCATGCATTCATAGATAGGCATTATTATTTTTTATATTATTATTAAGACTAATGTTCACATACACACACAAAAACTGTTACTTGGAAAAAAACAACTGAATAGGTTTGTGTCAACATATGCAAGATTATGGCAACTGTCACAAACAAGCCTGCTTCCTACTCCTAGTATTAAAATCTAAATAAAATAAAAAAAAGAAAGCAAATCAATACTCTTTTTAAAAAATGATGATAAGGTGCTCTGTTTTTTAAAGTTCCTGCTGGCTTAGTATTAGTGCAAAGTTTCTTGGCTGGAGGTCTGTCATCAGCTTTTTTTGCTCTTGTCAGGAGCTTACATATAAAATGCCTACATTGTAAAATAATAACATCATCAAAAATCCACACAAAATACAAACTGAAAAAGGTTATTTTCTTAAAACAAAATCCAAAAAAGGGGAGCAGGTGTCTGCAGTACATTGCGTAAGTTGTATGGTACCTACAAACAAATCCTCAAAAAAGCATTGTGGGTAACTGATCATATTAAACTCAAACAACAAATTTGCAAGAAACGCTGATTTAAATACCTTCGACTAGTTGAATAATCAGGCATATGAGATGACAAACATGGCAAGAAATGTTACACTGTAGTTTAAAGACACTGTGGAGATGGGTTCATTTTGCACTGCCTTCAAACTTTTTGAGTAGGTGCTTTTCAGAGTGTCAAAAGCTTTGCTTGATCAATTCCCCCAGGCTCCTTCACAAAAAAAAATCAAATTTCTTCTACTTCGTCCAGCTTTTCTCAAACTCCTTATGAGATACACTTTTGACGTGGCGACCACAGTCGTAAAGCCCACTGTGTTTCACAGAAAAATCTGAGATGCACAAGGTGCAGTGGGCAAAATGTTTTCCCTTCTTTGAAGAAATCAGGAAGGGATATTCTTCATGGTACTTCTGAAGAAACACTTGGCTTGCGGCTTTATTGAATTTCTTCCTCTTAGTGGGTGGTGTTTTATATGAGTCACTCGAATCTATTGTGTTCGTCTAAATCGCTCTCCGCTCTGCCGCCATTGTTTTCACATTGAAATAACTCGTTCAATGAACTGGTTGAAGAAGACGCCAGCGGTAGTTGTACTACCAGTTTAATGAGCTACTCTTCCGAGCGCTCCACTGGCTCGCACTCTCTCGGTTTCGAAAAATGATGGATTTTAAAAATGTGTAGCAAAATAAAACATTTTGCGTATCTTGAGGTGAGCATGCGTAGTTGCGTAGTTTCAGGGCCGAATTCGTAGTTTACTACACTCAATGTGTAGTGTAGGCAGGTCTGCCCCGGTTAAAAATCCGCGGTGCGCACGATATTTCTGTAACTTCTCACACTCGAATGGACCGTGTGAAAGAACATGCGTCTCTGCTGGGCGGAAATACTTCGTGGTGTGCGCCCAATTATCAACACGCTCTTCTACCGGAAATGGTACAGAGTAAGGCAAAACGTTGGAATGAGTTTGCGGAGCGAACATACGTGGTTAATTTACGATTTGCGTCTCCTTTTTTTTCTTCCTCGGAACAAATTTTTAAACCTCTGAAAGTAAGTTCGTTAACCTCGGAAAATCGCGTATCCGAGGAGAATTCTCCAGCCTGTGATGTATTAAAACTATGTTCTCTTTCCTCAATCAAATCACTAAATTCGGTCTTATCAATAAAATCCACAACAAAACGACATGGTTTAAATGCGATAAAACAAACCAACATCATGTAAAAATTGAAACAGGTGTTGACCATTACATACTTTAAAAATCTCTTTGAAAGGTATTGAACCAAAATATGTTTTTCCTTCCTCAATCAGATCAGCACATTCAGACATGAAATGGCGAACGGAAAAGGATTGATCACATGCAAAGCACCATGGTGGTTCTTCTCCTTTTAACAAGAGGTAGTAGAGATAAAGGTTTCAAACACCTTGGAAAGGTACATCCTTAAAGACTGATTAAATAAATGAAATAAAAAGGACTTTGGGTGCCATTCATTTACAAAGAAGAGAACCTAGATGTAAAGTAAAATTTCAACTTGGAGAAAGAAAATGAAGCAAAGACTACAGTGAGAGGAAGGTGGCTCTTACTGGTGACTGTGTTGTTGGAGGCAGTGAGAGCGGTGAGTGTGTTCACATCCCACAAGAAGATTTGTCTATCCAGACCAGCCGACGCCACTTGTTCCTTGTCTCGTGCATATGCCAATGCTTTCACATAGTCCTGCACACAGAAAGATTTAACACAGAAATTCAAAATTGGTGTTGTCTCATCAAGGAAAGTGCAGCAGCCACAGAGCAGCGCCATCAAAGGTGAGAGGAATAGAACATAGTCCTTGCTGGGGACGTTTTTGTCATCTGGCAAGGACACGTTTTGGTCTGTTGGTGGAAAGCAAAAGAATTTCTTACCTTGTGTGTTCGTAACGTGGACATGCAGAAACCTTTGTGTGCATTCCATACTTTGACTGTGGTGTCACTGGAGGCCGAGATCACTGTAAAAGGCACACAGGAATCATCAGCCAATGGATTCAGTCAGCCTCACTGGATATGCTTAGTACATCTTTCATGATTTATCAGACTCCACTCACTCACTCACTTATTCAATCAATCAATCACTGCATTGGTCAAAATTAATGTTGTTTGTTGCTGTTTATCAGACACTTAATATAATAAAGTAGGCTTGTATAGCGCGGTACCCCCACTCAGGGCAGGGCTCACCACTCTTAACATAGGATATGGATATATATTAGATAAGATAGTACACCGATCAGAACAGACATATGAACAATAAAAATAAAGTATGCAAGCACAAGTACTCACAAAAGCATACAAGGGAACAACATCATATACAATACACTTTACATGCATAATAAAAAATATTAATTTTAATATACAAACGGCATATTAAATAATAATAAGATAATAAAATCTGAGAATTTAATAAATTTAAAAATGTAACAAAAAATGTGTTACCTCTAACAATAATTAATACAATGATCAGATTTTTTAAAAAAAAGAAAAAAGAAAAGATAAGACCCGCCCAGGCCTGTTCACCCCTACCAATGCCAGTCAGGAGTAAGCAGACTGTCTGTCAGGAGTTTCATCTGTCTGTCAGGAGTACAGTACTGGAATACATTTTTTGAGAGATTGAGAAAACAGAAAACAAAAAGACAGTTAAATTTACTACAAAACACACCAAAAAGTAAATTTGAAAAAGCATTCACTTATTTATTGCTTTAGCAATAAACGAGCTTATTGTGCGTTGGTTAGCCTGCCCTTGTTGCAACTGCTTGTGTCGACCACAGTTCACGTGCCTTTCAATGTAATTTCTACCGCCGTGCGCAACGGCGACGCTGAAGTAAAGTTTGCAAATTTTGCAATAAGCATAGTTTTCAGACCTTTCGGAGCTCGTTAAGCACTTATGCAGTTCTGAATAAGAAGCATTCCACTTCTGCGTATGAAGCATCTTCTTTTTGGGTGGTGTTTGTCCACCATCTTCTGCGTTTTTTCTTTTCGGCATCGCGAACAGACTGGTCACTTCGAAAACATGCACAAATGCTCGATCACACACAAAATAAAGTGCGAGAGCCGGAAATCGAAACTTGTACAGGAAATTCCAGTTTTTGTCTTATTACGGAAAACTTACGAAACGGAAGAAAGAGCGTCTTACTACCCAAAAAATTACTTTTTTTTTTCATTGCTCGCGTTTGAAACCGGAGTTTTTGTTTTCAAAACGGATAAGCGGAATTTTACAGTCAAAACGGGGAAAATCCGGTCAAACCGGAGGAGTGAACAGCTCTGCCCGCCTCACCCTTGTTGCAGTAATAAAATATTATCAGTAAAATAATGTATAAACTAATGCAAAATAATTATGTAAAAATAATTAGTTACAAAACAGCCCCCGACCCCCCCTCCCCCTACCCTCCTCTCCCCCGAGATATAAATGTACAGACTATTTACGTGTCAAGCCATGGACGGCACACAGCAGGCGTCCATCATCGGTCGGAGGGTGAGAGTCAATCAGGATAGTATAGTTTGAAGAGATGCTAATCAAAGTTTTCGGGTCAGTGATATTAACCTGCTAACCCCCACAGGAGCCTAAGCCTTATCTGCTTCTATTTCCTACACCATGCACATACAAAAATTAATTTAAAATGCACCACCCAAAATTATGTTCCACTTATCATTATTAATAAATCAACCACATATTTTTCTTCAAAATGAAATGTTACACATACATTTTTACAATGTATTGCAACTCTGAACTGGAAAAAAAATCTGAATGTCAACATTGCATACTGCGCAACATGCAGCAATACAATCACTGCCACAAATAATAAAGCACCGATTGTTCAACGTTTCTGTTATTCAAATCCGACAGAAAAAGATCGAAAGTCCAAATCACTTTCCTCTCCATCATTAACCTGTACCAAATCAGCCTCCTAAAATCCTTCAAATTGGGTCATTTTCTTCATAATTCATAATTCTCTGCCTCTCAAATTTCAAATTTTAATCAAACTTTGAAAATTCACTGTGTGCGTTCTACACACTCTAAAAATGCAGTGAAAACGCCGCCGGAAACCGCAGGAAATCACGATCAAGTGTGCGAGAATCTAGCACTTTTGCTATAAATAGATTTCCACATGGCAGCCTCTGAGCAGACCACTGTGACATTGTCAAAGTTCCTAGTATCTTATTTGGGCTGGGAGCGACTGGGAGCATTCTGATTGGTCGACGCATTACAAAATTCGACGCATGCGCACAGTGCTATCGTAGTCTTAGTAAGGATTAGGGTTAGGGTTAGAGTTAGGGTTAATACGCCTAAGAAAATCATAAAAAAGCAGGCCCGACTTGACCTGGTGCATGCGCAAAGGCGCCCGGCTAAAGACACCCGGAACTTTGACGACGTGACACCACGTCATTACCGGCTGCTGACGGTCGCTCCGCGAGCGTGCACATAGCAAAAATATCGGTCGCTCATGTTAAATGGTTAATATGTTTTCCAAGTACATAATCATATTGCTCTTGGAAAGCAGTCTTAAAAAGTTGGCTCTGTATGACAGTACTTTTTATTTTTAAAGTGGTAATATGGCGTTACATATGAACATCAGCACACTAATACATTTCTTAGAGAAAAAGACTGAATTATAGCTGGCACTGTGGCTCTTGGTTATTTGAACTAACAAATTTAGTGCGTCAGATCTACCATTAAATTTCAAATTCTTTCATTGATCATTTACAAAAACAATTCATTATAACCCTGTATAAAAAAACAAAGCTTTGGAGTATCAAATAAACTTAAGTGGTTAATAAACAACATGAAACAAAATTTAAATCATAAACGAATGCTCACCTTGGGAAGCTGAAGCTTTCACAGAATTTTGTGAGCATTATATGCCCTCTCGTTGCAGTTCCTGATTGCCCGTCCCAATTATTTTAAACAACATGAAATTTTGTTGGTTTCTTTCCTTACCAAATTTAGCATTTTAGATTAAATTTTGTTTCTCAATTAAAGTTTATTAACACTGAGAAAACAAATTTATGTTCAGGTGTTAAAAGCATGAGCCCAAAATCTGGATTGTTCACTGATCAAATAACCCTCCATTCCTGATTAACACCACACGCAAATCTCGCAAATTTCAGCTTCCCAAGGCAAGAATTTGGTTATGTTTTAAATGAACACCACATAAGTTTGTATATACATGGAGTTAACACTAACACTTTCAGTTTTGCAACTTATAAGTACTAATAGACATACAGGCACATTACAGCAAAAACTTAAGTTTGCTGTCAAAAGAATGCAGTTATAAGCATAAGTTTGCAGTAAGAGCAACCCTTATATGATGATAGGCAAACACTTTTTTAAAAATGAACATTTACATATTTTTACTCACAAGTACGACCATTGCAACACAGTACGATGTCATTCACCCAGTCCGTATGGTGTTCCATCGACAGCATGTAAGGTGTCTGCACAAAATGACATGTATTTATTATGAAATATGAGGAAAGGCAGATTTAGGAATGAATAGTAACAAATGTGATGTTCAGACATATATGGGATACAATATATATTTCAAGATAAGCATTTGTTTTGTCATGTTAGTGTTCCAAATGAGCATGGTTTAATCCTTTCAGGGCCGAAAGTACCATCTGGCATCCAGATCAGTCTGGTGTATGATGGGAGCCATGTCAAAAGATATATATATCGGCGGCAGAGATAGCTCAGTGGTCAGAGCGCTCGACTTGTGTGAGTGTGTTTTGGGCGACGTGGGTTCGAATCCTGACTTCAGCAAACTATTGTGTGATTGCTGGATATTACGGGCCACCGCCTTGAGAAGCTCTCTGTGCTTGTAAGTGCACTATAAAAGAGAAATCTCTTTCTTTTTTTATATCCCCTAGGAGCACTGAAGTGTAATAGAGTGACTGTTTATGGTAAATTTTGTTGTGCAATTCTTATCAAACACATTAAAGTTGAATCATTTTATGTAACTTTCTAAATCACATTTTTTATCCCCATTTTATCAGACATGTTTATAATTACTTTTTCTGTATAATTATACTAGTGATTAGTTTTCATTGTCAAATACGGAAAACCTGTGATTTAAAATATTATTTTTAGTGTTGAACTAGTAGAATATGGAAAATCCTATTGACTGATTTAATTTATAATAATATAATAAGTTTTCTGCATTTTAATTCTAGGTGACTACCTCCTGAAGATCTGCTTGATCTACCTGGACGACATCATTATCTTCTCGCGCACCTTTGAAAAACATGTCGAACGGTTGCAGAAAGTGTTCCAGCGCATTCGAGAAGCCGGCTTGAAACTGAACCCCAAGAAGTGCTATCTCTTCCAGGAACGAGTTGTCTACGTTGGGCACAGTTTCACAAGACAGAGTTGGCACAAACCCATCCAAGACTGAGGCGATTAGAAGATGGTTTACCCAGAAGACACCTGAAGGCGTTCTACATTTCTTGAGCTTCGACGGGTGCTACAGGAAGTTCATGAAGGACTTCGCCAAGATCGCCACACCGCTCACTGTCCTTATGCCAACACCGGCCAAGAAACAACGCGGAAAGAAACCCAAGCATTAGCAGATCCAGTGGACTTGGGGCGAGGAACAGAACAAGGCGTTCGAGCGACTGAAGATGGCTTTGTCCACACCTCCGATCCTTGGTTATGCCGACTACACGAAACCCTTTGAACGTAATTCTGATTTTGGAAATATTGTCAGGGAGGAAGTCGTCAGTCTTTTCGTAGCCTTAGTGCAAACAGCCTCTCAAATGATGTAGTTGTAGTGCTCGTTATCAGTCAGTCAGTCAGTTTTGTCAGCTTGTATATTATAGGGTGTGATGTACTGAATTCACATTTATCGTTACTTTTCAAGTTTGTGTTTGTCTTGGTTTTTTTTAACCTGTTTTACACTGAATCGGTAAATGGACATTTTCTTGTTTTTTAATATTGCATTGATTGTGAACTTTGCATTTATTTTCTGGTTCTATATTTATATAACTTTTGTAAATATATTTCTATTAATATTTTTTGGTGAACTTGACTTGCTTCAAAATACATTGTTGGGAATAAATAGTGATTTGAAGAAAAAAGGATTTTTTATAGGTCATCATCATTCTAAAATGTAATGTATTAATTCTTTTTATATAAGATTTATCATGTTTTATATTATTGATAATTTGTTAGTGATAGATGATGATGATGATGAGGTTTTATCATCATGTAGTATAACGTCGAGTTTATTCATTCAGTCAATATTTATTATAACCTTCAAAAGTTTATTCCATTTAATTATTTTCTTTTTTGTACATTTTACATATAATTTATAATTGTGAACTCTAATTTTGAGTCACCGGAAGTGACCCCAAAAGTGACTTACCGGTTGTTTTGATTATCACATTATATAAACATCATGTATGTTTATAGTTCTCATATATTGCTTACAATTGATTATGTTAATATTTTGATTATTACTTTTATAAACATTTAAAGATTAGAGACCTATATTTATGAGACCCATTATTTGTTTTCCGGGTCATCGTTACCTATCTCGTCTTTTATTCACTCAATAAGAAGCAATAAATTCCTGCCTGAACTTAACACCAAACTCCTGGTCTTGTTGGACATATGCAACCCACTTGTGTGTGTGCCAATGACTGTTATTTCTACCACCACATCCACACCCTTTTACAAGTAGTCACTATTACATTCAACAAAATTCTACAAAGGCAAAGCTCATATGACTCACATGCTCCTTAAGGAACTTGCAATATTTAACATGAAAATGAGTGCCCAGAAAAAACTAAATGAAACAGTGGCATTAAAATGCAAAGTAATACTAGGTACTCCAAAGCCTTCATTGGCTCTTGTCCGCTCGGGAGTTTTGACTTCACTTTCAACACTTATTATTAATGTAAAACTGCATCAAAACGAACAGTGGCTGTATTCAAATAAAAATTGAAAGCTTTATCTTTACATCTGTGTTGTTTTTAATGCATGTTTATGCGAAAGATTCCGAGAAAACAGCTTTTGAATACGCTTCTATCCGAGCGCTGAATGCCCCTGCGAAACAAAATGTCAGCGCGTCTGCTGCGAGGCGGCTCGTTTCAAACTCTAAGTGCTTTATAATATTTCATTGGATGGCCTAAAAATAAGAACCAATGAGAAGTTCGGATACTTAGCTTCATTTACATATCAAATATGGTGGGCTCTGATGTGTGAAAGTGTTGTTACGAGCCGAACAAAGTGGTTAAAGCGGTTTTGATGTAAGTTTGATTTTAACTAGAAGTTTAAAAATTAGCAAGAAATAAAGAGCAGACTTTCCTTTATAAAACTAGGGTATTTATTAATTTGTGCATTACTCTATCGCGGTGCGCTTTGCCGTAGAAAAGTGTACCCAAACGGTGTTCGGGTTTTCTTGCGGCTATGGCGAACTTGTAGGCCTATTCAGCGACACGAGTGCTGAGCGTAGTAGCACACTAGTAGGCCTATAATTTGCCGGCACGCACTGCGAATTTGATGATTTCCCAACTTTGAAGCACCAAAACAGCTGAACATTACATGGGATAGGCCTGAAGAAAATTAGGCTTGGAGTATAACATATGAAGGGGTTACCTGTCAAAAATCAGCTTTCTGGTATCAATATTGGCTTCACTTTGAGACTCCAAAGTTGTCAATTTCTTCAATTCCAAAACGTTGCCTAAAAAACTCCAACATTCGGCATTTTCAAACATTAATAACTTTTTACCTATTTGTCCTATGGGGGAAAAAAATATACCACTGTGTTCAGAATAAAAAGATCTGTGTAAATACTTTAGTGTCCAAACTGAGTTAAAGAAAATCACAAAAAAGGTTGGAGTACCTAGTAATACCGACTTTGATCTTTCTATGCTCTTTGTCTTGAGAAGACCTTGATCTCTGTATCCAAATACACTAATGTACTATCAAATAAACTAAGCAAATGTATTATGCCCCAAAAAAATGATGACCTTGACATTCCATGACCTTGACCTTGGGATTACTTTGACCCTCACCTATCCTCTCATGCATGTCTGATCAAATAACTAAATGTGTTTGCATACTATGGGTTAAAAAAAACTCAGCCATTCCACTGTACTCTGACTTATTTTTTTTATGTTTTTTGCAAAGTCTAAAATGAACTTGACCTTCAAGATCAACGCAAAAACAGAACATCTGATAGATCAATCTATTATCTCTGATCTCTAAATACAACAAGTTTGGACTTTAAATATTACATAGTTTAGGGTCAAGGTCACTTCAAAGTACCTAAATAAACCGACTCTGGACAGCTTCAGTGACCTTGATCTTGGAGTTAGGTTGACCAAATTTTTATAGTGTGTGTGTCTCATTGTTACGTTGAAACGCCAATGGTAGTGTGTCTAAAACGCGCACGATAGATCTAATCGTTTCGTTTTGCAAAGTATTCAATAATGGAGTTTATTTACCTTTGATTTGAGTTTGCATTGTTGTTAGGAGAGGCTTTGTATAACGTTGATAATTTTCGTTAGTCGATATTGTTGGAGAATTTTCTGGATCCGTTTGTTTACTATCGATCGAAGTTTCTTGATGGACGTAGATAATGGAGAACATTCTTTTGACATGTATGACGTAAGTCAGTGATGACGATCTTTAATTCTGATTGGTTGGTTGTAATGCGTCATTTCTAGAACGACCTGTCGTCATCTCGAAAGAGAAAAAAATTATATATTCGATGCTCCGTGTGTTGTGAAAAAGTTGTTGATAGTTGGAAAGTTGTTGAGTTGAGTTGAGAATTGTATGCAGTTGTTGATGTGTGCTGAATAAAAAGTGGAAAACTTCATACGTCGACACCGTGTCTTGTATGCTGAGTGAGCAGGCTGCGTGGATAAACGAATCAGAGTTACACCTTATCAGGACTTCAGCATCGGGGCTGAATCAAATACTGATAAAGAAAAACACCATCATCAAACGGAGTGTAACACTCATTAATAGATATCACGCATCAAAGAATCATAGGTTTAATACTAATAACCTCAACAAAAGTGAATTAAAAAAAAAAAGTTATATGGTAATTTTTTGACGAACATTTGTTGACCCTGTGACCTTGACCTTGAAGTGAAGTCATTTATTCACTGATCATTTATGAGGTCTCATGGGTATACACCATTTTACCAAGTTTGGTTGTGATAGTTGAAATAGGTTCTGAGATATTAATCCAATTGCAAGCTTTGCACAGACTGACGGCGGACAGCGTACAGCAGACAGACAGACAGACCGACACATTTTTTAGATGTAAGTTTTGCACTATTTAGGACATCTCGCACAGATTTGCAAATATCTGGAAACAAAAATTTGTGTGTGAGTACATGGACATGCATTACTAAGTATGCAGGTCAAAAAGTCAGAATGCCTATTTCTATTTAGTTGAATCAAACAATTGCCCACTCCACATAAATATTCATGTGAAAATGTGTGTACTAGACTGAAGTGTGACCTGGACAAACTGCAAGAACCGGAGGTGGCAAAAATATTTCAAGCCACAAATTTGCACCACTGCTCATTTGGGAGCTGGCGAAGTAGATGTCAACACAATGACCACCGCCTTCAACTCAGCTGTGACAGATGCCGCCACTGAGATCCTTGGCAAGCACCTCCCTAAGAAGAAACCTTGGATCACACCTGAACTTTTGGATCTGTGTGATAAACAAAGAGAGATGAAAAAGAAAAGGAACACCTCACACGGAGCTGATGCCTACAGAAAGAGTCAACAATGACATCCGAAAAGGCATGCTCACAGCAAAGGAGAACTGGAAAGAAGATCAATGCCAGAAAATAGAGAACAGTCTGAACAAGAACAACAGCAAGAAGGCCTACCAGATTTGAAGCGTCTGACAAGTGTTAAACACCCCAAGGTCCCCACGATCCAAAGCAAGCCTGGCATATGCCTTACAGAAGAACAAGAAGTCTTGGACAGATGGACAGAGTACTGCTCTGACCTTTACAACCACATGCCAAATGGAGACCCATCAGTTCTGGCATGTCCTGAGAACAGAGAAGAAGAAATCCTCCCAATTCCCCGAAAAGAAGTTAAGGCAGCAGAGCAATCGCTGAAGAAAGGAAAGTCAGCAGGAATGGACTATATACCTGCAGAATTGCTTCAAGCAGGAGGAGAATCAATGATTGACGCCCTCACCATTATTTGTAACAAGATCTGGCAGAGTGGGGAGTGGCCTACACCATGGACCCAGTCGCTTGTCATCACTCATCCCAACAAAGGTAACCTTCAGGAGTGTAAAAATTACCGCAACATCAGCCTAAGCCATCCCAGCAAGGTCCTCCTAAAAATAATACTCAACAGATTAAAACCCCAAGCTGAACAACTCATAGCTGAAGAACAAGCAGGATTCAGTGCAGGGCGTGGTACCACTGAACAGATTTTCAACTTCAGAATAATCTGTGAGAAATACCTACAGCACCAACAACATCTATATCATGTGTTGGTAGACTTCAAGAAAGCGTTTGAGTGAATCTGGCATGCAGCTCTGTGGGCAACCATGAGAGTGTACAACATCAGCCCTAAAATTATTATAAGTCATCGAAGCCTGTATGACTAGGCTACCAGTGCAGTCCTCCACAACAGCACCATCGGAAACTGGTTCAGAACAACAATCGATGTGTGTAAAGGATGCATACTCTCTCCAACACTCTTTAACATCTTCCTAGAACGCATCATGTCAGATGTCACAAAGACAGTCAGCATAGGGGGTAGAGCAATCTACAACCTCTGTTTTGCGGATGACATTGATGGATTGGCTGGAGAGGAACAAGAACTTGAACAGTTGGTACAGAGGCTTGACACCAACTCCAGAGCATATGGAATAGAAATAAGTGCAGAGAAGAACAAAATGATGACCAACAATACCAATGGCACCAACATGGACATCAAAGTCCAAGGCCAATCCCTCAACACAGTGCATAGTTTCAAATATTTAGGAGCCATTGTATCAGACAATGGGTCACGACAGGAAGTCCTCTCCAGGATCGCACAACAACTGCTGCCCTGACAAGGATGAAGCCCATTTGGAAAGACAGAACCATCTGTCTACATTCCAAGGTAAGGCTGCTGCGCTCCCTTGTCATCTCCATCTTCCTATAAGCTTGCGAAACATGGACCCTCACAGCTGATCGAAGAATACAAGCACCGAGATGAGGTGCTACAGAAGACTTCTGGGCATTTCCTATACCCAACACATCACCAACAACAAAATCCGACACACCATCACCTAAGCAATTGGATAACACGATGACATGCTCAAAGTGGTGAAGAAATGGAAACTCCAATGGTATGGCCACATCACCAGAGCATCAGGCCTTGCAAAGACTTTCCTTCCTTGCAAGCAGGTAAAAGAAGTGGGAGACAAAAAAAGAGCTGAGAAGACAAAATTCAAGAATGGACTGGCTTGACACTGTGCAAAGCCATGAGGGTTGTTGAGGACAGAGAAAGGTGGGAGTACGCTGGTTAAACAATTATCTATGGTACCTCTACGGTCTTCGAGTTATGGGTTAGGATAAGATAGGATAGAATAGGATAGGAGGATAGGATAGGAAAATATGTTTCCTCCCAGTTTTTGTTATTTTATTACTTTTTTATTTTTTTAATTCCTATATTTTATGTATGATTTTCCATTTACCTTTTTCGAGCATGTGTTCCAAATGCGGATGATAGAGTCACGTCCTGCCGAGTACAAACGATTGAGCATGGGGTCAAACTGGAGGGCATTAACCCCTGACCTGTGTTGTCGCTCCACTTCATCTCGAATTACGAAGGACACCTGATAACCAGCAACATTATTTAAATTAATTTTATCCCAATCACAAAACCAGCTAAAATCTATTTTTCCATACACATATGTTTTAATGTTCATACAATTAACTTAGTTTACATTCACATTCACTATATAACATGAAACACATACATGTGTTACAGAACACACACAGACACACATGCATGCATGCACACACAATAAAAATTTTGGTTTGGGGAGAAGGTGGCTTGAAGTCACCGCTACTCTGCATCTAACATGTGCTAATCCAAGCCAGATGTACAGCATGAGGAATCTGGAACAGTAGCATCTGTACCTGAGGGAGGGCCACCGTATTTACTGCAGCTTGTCACTGACAACTGGAACTACACCTGTGCTGGTATAGAACAAACCTGGCTGTGCACCACTTCAAGCTCTCAAGGTTTGTAATGATCTTGTAGGATCCTAGATGGTGCTTCCATACTCGACAATTGCCTAAAATTACTAATAATAGTACTAGGACGAAGCATTGCTTTGAAAGCCAGCTTCTGGGTCTTGTTGCAGCACACCTTCAGATTCTTTCTCAACAAGCCCAGGACTCTTTTGGGTTTGGCACATATTATATCCACGGACATGAGAGTGACCCTTGTAAGGTACCTGCTGCAGGAGAGGAGATTGTTGGCTTTCACTTTCAGTGGACTATTTACAAAGGACAAATACCGGGTTCTGATCTTGAGGATTGTCTGTTTTTGTATGTACATCAATCAACAATATCCAGAAATACTCCCCACGATATAATTAGTTACATATTTCCGGTTCAGTTCAGTTCAGTGGGTAGATTACCGTCCCCGGACACAATAGCGTATAGGGAACTTATTTCCGACGGAAAGAAGGTATTTATATTGCCTGCAAATGTGCAATGTGGGTGTTTATGTATATTATTATTATGGCCTTCTTTCCGTTAATATAATGTAAATAACTGAGAAAAAAAAAGCCAAATGACTTACAAGGATGAGGGAAGTATATCTGGATATTGCCCGTCAATCAATAATATTTATCTGGAATCAAACAATCATTTGACAATTACAATACATATAATTTTTAAAATACACGGATACCATATACTGATAACTACCTGAACTTTCTTGCGGCCTTGGCCGGCATTTGTTCTGTGTGTTGTCATCATTTGTAACGGCTATCTGATATTGAACACTTGCTGACACTGATAAAAGCGCCAAGCTATTTAAAAGTGGGAAATAAAACAGAAGAAGTTGTGCGTCGCCGTCTTTTCGTCTGTTTATTTTCTGCCGGAAATTTCATTTGATTGTGTCCCCTGCAACGGACTTAACGGAAGTGACGCTCAATGCGGAGGTGGTTGTTTAAGAGGGAAGTAATCGCGTCTATTGCTGAATTCATGCATCAATATGCAGTTGCATCCCATAACCCATTGCCTTGGTTCCGGTTATTCTTTCTCGTTTGTCTTTTTGTGTCCAAGTTATTTTCATAACATATTGAAGAAAAGACACAAGGAAAAAGCATTACATTCTGTGTAAAAAACTAAACAAAACAATAAATATGTTCCCAATAACCGTTTGGTAGTTGGGGAACCTCCTTTTTCTTTGGCCACCCTAATGGTAGCCATTTCCCCTAACTCACCTCCTTACATTCCTCGGTTATAAATAGAGCCAAGTACCCATTGACAGTTGGATGTGTTGTGTGCTTGTTTCAACATTTGTGACGCCCAAGTACTAACATTTCCATCCAAGAATATCAGACAACTCAAAATGTGAAAATGTTTTTTTTATTTTTGTTCCATTTCAATATGAATCAAAACAAGATATGCACCAATGTAATGATATACAACTTATGTACTTATTCACTGAAGTTTCAAAGAGAAAATTATTATTTTAAAAAAGTATTCTATAGAGACAAATTTTATATAAAATATAGGTATACGGCATGCTTAATCAATGATTTACAACCATTGATTACAGTAATTAAAAAATACCAGACTAATTAAATAAAAAAAAACAAACAAATAAATAATATCATAGTGTTCCCTGACAATGAAAACTACAATTAACACATAACTTCATACTAAAGTTGATTTCATATATTGAAACTCAGTTTCATACAATAATATGTTAGTAATAATATACCATTTTAAGATAAATTCTCAATTTTTTATAAGAAAAAAGTTTTAATATTACCTATTATCAAGCAAAGCAAAACATCTTTTCAAATAAAAAAACAATAAATAAATAAATGTAAAAATCTACCACCGTAATTTGCTTAAAATTCAGTAACATGATAAAATAAACCACCATTAACACACAAACAAGAAAACAAGTGACAATTCAAAACAAAACAAAACAAGCAACAACAAAAAAAACAACTAACAAAGAATCTGAAAATTACAATGCCATATAAAAACTGCAAGTGGCTGAGAAAGGCACAATAATGAAAGAAACGCAAAAATCAAGCACAAGCAAATGAAAAATAATGCATGCTCCTTTAATGATTAATGTAATACAATACAAAAATATATACAATTTTTGCAAATTATTTTATAAGTATAAAAAAAGAAAAGTCTTTAAACTACAAACAAAATACCAAATATTACATTTCCATAGCAGCAATACGACAGAGCAAGCGAGCAATAATATTTATGTGGGCATCTATGTTGATTTCTACACAATGCACCATCTATAGCAGAATTGTAACATCCTATCAAGGATTGTGGCAGACCATTACAAAATCATAGGAATGGGAAATTTCCTTCTGGAACAGCACTTTATCAGTTCTATGATTTAGATTGTATTTCACGCTCTGCAGACTTTACACTAGTTACATTGCATATAAACCGAGGAGAACAATTAAAATTACATCATAAAAAGTAATATTCAAATTAAGTAAAATAATATTCAAAATAAATGAGTTAAGTAAAACATCAAAACTAATTTTTTTTTAAAGTGTAAATTATATAATAAAATAAACTTACTTAGAACATGTTATACAAAACAAGGAAGCATGTATTGCTATTGAAATTCAGCAGAAAGGATATCATGCAATAACTTTGAGCAATTTGAAGACACCATACAATAAACATTGATGGAGAACAATAGTGTACCATATATAGAGGCCAAACTTTCACACTCTATTCAATAAAAGCTTTTAAAAAATGTAAATAAATGTAATGCAAAACAATGAAGAAAAATAGGACAGAGTATTTGTGAAAGCTAATCACTAATAATCGTGATAGGAAAAATGTCTTTCAGTGCAAGATGTACAGTGTTAAAAAAAATCTTCAAATGGGAATTGCAGAATAACTCACTGAATATTATAGAACGCCTTTTTTTTTTTTTTTTTAAACTTCAGGGTACATAGTAATTTCACCTGTGTTAAGAAAAGAACACTATGTTTGTAAAGTATAATTGACATTGTTCAGATGAACATTTTCTTAATTTTTTTTTTACAAAGGCTGATCATTACTATGTCTTTTTATGCACTTCCTAACATTCATATGAATTTGTTCAGCTGAACACTTTGCCAATACATTCAGTAAATAAGTAACAAACGCCTTAAGAAGTAGTATTAGAAAAGTAGATTTTCTTCTTTTTCTATATCATCATCATTGTGGTCATCGTTTTTTTTCTTTTCTTCTTGTGTGTCTTTTTCTTCATACTATTCTCTTTTGTGACTCCCCTTCTGTCGCAGTTCTGTTTCTTCTTCTTCCCTTTATTCTTTGTTTTTCTTCTAGCAAACTAGCAAAACCAATTTGGCCTGACTTGATCAAGGCTTGAGGACAAAAGCCATTTACAACTAAATTTCTACAATTTTAGTACGTAACTAAGTACAGTCCCCAAAGCTGCGAGTTTGTATTGGAATCAGACTTTACAAGTCAAACACTTGAAAACAGGTCTAACAGGTTACAACTCATGCAGGCATGACTGTATTGTTACAAGGATAAGGTATACAGACTTCAGTTTGTAGCTCTGTGATATAGATAGCTGTTACGGTTTATACAAAACGGACATGGTGAGAAAATCTTCGTAGGCCAAGTGGATGGTGCCGCTCATGGTGGTGTCACGTGCCTTGAATGCATCAGTCAGGGATTTGATCATCACACAGGACTGGATGAAGTTGTCCAGGGTCAGGCTGCGACGACCAAAATGGTCAAACTTGTACAGAATAGTCTGGATGAAGTGTGCTGACACATTATAACCCATCATCTGGTACGCTGAAATGGAAAGATACAAGTACAAACATTAAACTCCATTGTAAGCTGATATGAAACAAAAAAAGTGTATAAAGGCCTGTATTTTAGTTAGATTTATCTTTTTGTAATTAGATGTTATTGCTCTTCTGTTTTTATTAATAGAGTAAAATTTATTGACTAGTCAGTTTTCAGATGTTTACTAAAAGTTCTCCTGGGTCTTGTTCAGCATCACACTGGGCCAAGGTGATCAGTATGACTTATTTAGTAATTATCTAAAATTGTAATACATAAAGTTTTGTCTGTTTTGAGTTTAGAGAAATGGCGGTATGCATAATTGTGACACAGATCCATTTCATTGGTCGCTGGTTAGTTTTATTATAGAAGGAAAGAAAGAAAAATAACCGGTAAAGAATTTTATACCTATAAATTATTCTGTTGATTCATTGTATCTGCATTTTGTACATGATTTGTTATTGTGTTTTTTCAGTTTCTCAGATTAAAATTCAGTAAGAAACCCCAAACACGTGTGATGCTATTTGTTCTTTTGTGGAGCAAATGTGGTGCCGCTACAAATAGAGGTCTAGATATATAGATGGGTGACCGAAGAGATTATGATGATGATGATGATGATGATGAGGATGAAGATAACGATGATGAAGATGATGATAATATGATGAAAATCATTTTTGCAAAAGTAGGGTACTGTCATGTATTGTACGGTACTGTATTGCATTTTTGTATGAAAATTACACTATACCTTGCTGAAGCTCTGTACCCTCTATAGAGCCAGATCGATTGGAATCGAAACGCTCAAATGTGCTCCTCCATTGCTGAATATAGTGCCACAGAGACTGGAACTCATTAATGTCAATTGTCCCACTCATGTCACGATCAAACATGCCTGTAACATTTAAGCATTATCTCATGGGCGTTTGCAGAAGAAAAATCTTCCATTTCTAACATAACCTGTATTCAGTTACCTATTAATTTATCTCAATGAGTATATTAGATGTTTACTCACATACACATTAGTGCTGCACTGCAAAAGTCTGTATGGCCGAGATTCATCAGACAACAACAAAACACAGTTGTTCTGTATTATATTTCATATGTTTGCACAAACATGAATTTTGCTTGGACTTGGAGTGGGCTGACAAGAAAATACATTCAATTGATGGTCTGCTATGCATTATTCTTATTATTCCTCATACAGTTTCCAGCTCAGAACTTATCAAGACTCATGTTTTTAATTCCACTACCATGCATAAACAGTAAGTTGATATTGATGGCTGAACCACTTTAAAAGGATGGTGTACACATCTGAACTTTCCTGATGAGTTAAAACAAGGCTAATGCAAGCTGACTTGTCTGCCTGGTGACTTTTTTTTTTCTGTCAATCCCCTCCATCCAATTTGTTTTAAACGATTCTTCCAATTCAACAAAATCATAAATTGCGTTTAGTTGCTGTTTGTCAAAGTGGTTTGTGGGCTAGTGAGAAATGAATCAGGAGAGCATCTCTGCCTATTTCTTGCTTGGAGGGTGAGCTTAGATTTCCATTTTTCAGCACCCCTGTTAGATAAAGACCAGTGAAATTGTGAAAGAAAACAAGCCTGTCACCTTGAACCTCAATATAGTTAACAACAATGAAAGTCTCACCAATCATAAGTCTGCACGTCTCTTGGTTAAATTGTGACCAGTTGGCATTGACCAGAGCCTGCTGCAGCTCGTTAGATGTGATTCGGCCTGAACGATCTGTGTCTACCGAATAAAACCACTGAATGATCTGAGGGTCCATGCCACCTGGGGGAGCTCCTGGTCCCCACTGACCTGCGTACAAAAAGAGGGTTGCACAAAGCATACAAATACAGGTAAATAAAATAAGGAAACTCACAACCACGTAATGAAAATCAACTTAAAGGGTGTCTCAATGTCAGAAGTAAGAGAAATTATACTATACAGGAATATCTGCTGAAGGTGCCATTGCGTACATATATAGCTGGTACTGTAGTTACATTTCCTTGAGTTAAGCTGTGTACCTAAACCAAATTATTACTGAGAAATAATACTTTAACTTTCATTGCAATTGTGAATATATATGCAGTCCACACAATTAAAATCATGTCTGAAACTTCCATTACGTCTTACAGAAGTTCTAGTCTGGGCACAGACTTGTACCCTTTATCACACTATTTGGGAGGCATCAATACCTTTTAACAGTTAAAGAAGTAACATAAAGGACACACAAAAGCAACAGCTTTTCTACTGGACAATAATTTATTCCATCTTACTCTTACCACCAGCTGGTGGGAAGCCTCCAGGTGCTCCAGCATAGCTAGTAGGTGCTCCATAGCCACCTGGAGCTGCTGGATAGCCAGGAGGGCCATAGCCAGGTTGCTGTTATTAACAAAATATTTTATGAATACACCAAAAACATTAAAAAATTATATATATATATATATATATATATATATATATATATATATATATATATATATATATATATGAAGCTTGGTTAGCATTAAAACCAAACAATAAATAAATGTCTGTAAATCACTAAATGTAAATAAATATTTCTTATTTTACTGGTCATGTCCAAAACTTGTATGCATCTATTCAGGGCAGAGTCACAACGTCTATTCAGGCGTTGAATAGTAAAACTCACAGTTGAATGATGTAAACATGCAAATGTGAATTTGTACAGTCATGTTGTATTTCTTATTCTTCTTTTCTTCTCAGTTCTGAGTTTAGCGTCCTCTCACACAATTGTCTATAGCGGACGTTTGACCTTTATTAATCAATGGAGATTAGGGATGAGGGGAGGGGGGGAGAGGGAGGGGAGAAGAGTAGGGGCATTAAAAGAGACATATATATATGTCCTTGACCACTGCAACTGGCTAAAAATTAAAACCACACCTGGAGTTATAAGTTAATCTGTGACCAAATAAAACAGGTCAGGAAGAAAACCATAACTATATCCTATCCTATACCGTAACTCAAAGGTCGTTTTGGGCACCATAGATGATCATTTAACCAGCATACGCCATCTTTCTCTGTTCTCAGCAACCCTCATGGCTTCGTTCAGTGTCAAACCAGTCCATTCTCAAATGTTGTCGTCCCACCTCTTTTTCTGTCTCCCTCTTCTTCTACCTCCTTGCACCATGCCTTGCAGGATGGTTTTTGCAAGGCCTGATGCTCTGGTGACGTGGCCATACCATCAGAGTTTCAGTTTCTTCACCACTGTGAGCATGTCATCATGTTGTCCAATGGCTTGTGTGATGGTCTGTCGGGCTTCGTTGTTGTTGATGTGCTGGGTATAGGAAATGCCCAGGAGTCTTCTGTAGCACCTCATCTCCATGTTTTGTATTCTTCGTTGTAGATCTGCTGTGAGAGTCCATGTTTCGCAAGCGTATAGGAAGATGGAGATGACAAGGGAGCGCTGCAGCCTTGCATTGGAATGTAGACAGATAGTCATGTCTTTCCAAATGGGCCTCAACCTTGTCAGGGCAGCAGTTGTTTGTGCGATCCTGGAGAGGACTTCCTGTCGGGACGCATTGTCTGATACAATGGCTCCTAAATATTTGAAGCTATGCACTGTGTTGGTCATCATTTTGGTCTTCTCTGCACTTATTTCCATTCCATAGGCTATGGATGTGGTATCAAGCTTCTGTACAAGTTGTTCAAGTTCTGTTCCTCTCCAGCCAATCCATCAATGTCATCTGCAAAACGAAGGTTGGAGATTGCTTTACCTCCTATGCTGTCTGTGCCTTGGTGATCTGCAGGGGCATCTGACATGATGCGCTCTAGGAAGATGTTAAAGAGTGTTGGAGAGAATAGGCATCCTTGACGCACACTGATTGTTGTTCTGAACTAGTTCCCAATGGCGCTGTTAAGGAAGACTGCACTGGTAGCCTTGTCATACAGGTTTTTGATGACTTCAATAATTTTAGAGCTGATGTTGTACACTCTCTTGGCTGCCCACAGAGCTGCATGCCAGACTCACTCAAACGCTTTCTTGAAGTCTACAAAAACATGATATAGACGTTGTTGGCGCTGTAGGTATTTCTCGCAGATTATTCTGAGGTTGAAAATCTGTTCAGTGATACTTCGCCTTGCCCTGAATCCTGCTTGTTCTTCAGCTATGATTTGTTCAGCTTGGGGTTTTCAACCTGTTGAGTATTTTTTTTTGAGGAGGACCTTGCTGGGATGGCTGATGAGGCTGATGGCAGTGATGGTGCGATAATTTTTACACTCCTGAAGGTTACCCTTTTGGGGAAGAGTCATGACAAGCGACTGGGTTTATTGTGTAGGCCACTCCCCACTCTGCCAGATCTTGTTCAAATAATGGTGAGGGCATCAATCATTGCTTCCCCTACAGCTTGCAGCAATTCTGCGGGTATGTTGTCCCCTTCTTTAGTGATTGCACTGCTGCCTCAAATTCTTCTCGGAGAATTGGGAGGATTTCTTCCTCTTCTCTGTTCTGGGGACATGCTAGAACTGATAGGTCTCCATTTGGTTTGTGGTTGTAAAAGTCAGAGCAGTACTCTGTCCATCTGTCCAAGACTTCTTGTTCTTCTTTAAGGCATATGCCAGACTTGCTTTGGATCGTAAAAACCTTGGGCTGTTTAACACTTGTCAGACGCTTCACAGTCTGGTAGGCCTTCTTGCTGTTGTTCAGACTGTTCTCTATTTTCTGGCATTGATCTTCTATCCAGTTCTCCTTTGCTGTGCGCATGCCTTTTCGGATGTCATTGTTGATTTTTTGGTAGGCATCAGCTCCCTGCGAGGTGTTCTTTTTTCTTTTTCATCTCTCTTCGTTTATCACGCAGATCCAAAAGTTCAGATCTATATATTTTATAAATGACATGCCAGAGATGAGAGAAGGTTGAGTGTGACCAAAGAGTTTAATGATAGAAAGAGGTGGAACTTGGTACAGAACTGCGAGACGAAAGTGACGAGTTATGCTCCCTTGTCAGCATGCTGAAAATGGCTCGTGGCAGAAAGTCAAAAGGCGACCGAGTGAAACAGGGCAGTGACTTTTGCACAGCCATCAATTGCCGTAATGCCAGATACAAGAAAAGTTGTGTTGGCAAGTCCTTTTTCAAATTTCCAAGAGACAAAGAAAGGTAAATTGCAATTGAAAAACTTCATTTTTTGTGTGTTTATGTAGGCCTAAACTAAGAGTAAGACCGCTGCAGTGCTGTTAGTGTTAAAACAATCGGAGAGCGGCTTGAATGATTCATGTTATACCTATGTGCTAAATCCAAAACAGTTTGCTTGCTGACTGTTTACGTTCAACAGGTCGCTCACTGTTTACGTTATTGCTAGGTTGTTTGACTATATTTGTGCTTATATTTCAAAAGTAGATGTCAGATATTGAGATAACAATAATAATACTACTAATAATAATAATACTAATAATAATACTAATAATAATAATAGATCTAATAATAATAATAATAGTAATAATAATAATAATAGTAATAATAATAATAATAATAATAATAATAATAATAATAATAATAATAATAATAATAATAATAATAATAATAATACATCCAAGTGTAACGGCATGAATGCAGTATTATAACAGAAATATTCAAATATGTCACCTCGTCAGAAAGATTTCACTTCTCCTAGAGAATCTGTAACTGAGATGTGAGAGAAAAGAAACCGTTGATCCTGAAGTGACTGATGTTATTAAGCCAGTGATGTGGGAGGTGAGAGGGTTGGGGGGTAGGGGGACACCTGATATAAATTAAATTCGCACTATTAGTGAAACATTTTGTTATTGTGCTTTATTGTGATTAATTGATTGAATGACAGAGCTCTCTCTTCCCCCAACCTCTCTCTCTCTCTCTCTCTCTCTCTCTCTCTCTCACTCTCACGATTACAGATTTACACAGTTTCGGATAAATGAAACAGTCTGTCATGCATATTTTAATTTTAAAATATCTGTCGTTGATTAAAAAAATAATAAATTCCAGGGCAGAAACTGAACCTATGACATACACACATAAGCAGCATAAAAGCACCCAATAAATGTCAATAACTGAATAAGTAAACAAAAAAAAGAAAAAAAAAGACAGCAGTAGTGGAATGCTAATAATAATGATGGTTTTGCAAACGTTGCCATAAAAATGTTCTTTTGCAATGGCATGGGCTCAATAAGTTACCACGCACAGATCATTCATATAGCAGATGATGAAATATAGCCAGCCCGAGCAAATGGAAATAATCCGTGAGAGCGTCTCGCATTTTTGTATAAGACGTACTGGAAGTTCCCCCTCTTTCCGTAATAAGCTCTTTGGTGTGACATAAAGATATTTGCTGATCACATATTGATGAAAATGAGGAGTCTAAGAAGAGAATACAGCAAGGCATTGACAAGTTAATTAAATGGACGGAAACATGGCTACTTAAATTTAATAGTGAAAAATGTAAGGTGTTGCATCTGGGCAAAAATAATCCTCAGCATGAGTATTTTATGAGTGATGGTAAAGAAAAGTGTAGGATTGAGGCGACTGATGCCGAGAGGGATCTTGGGAGTGATTGTGGATACAGAGCTCAGTTTTGATAATCACATTGAGAGTACTGTTAAGAAAGCCAACAAAATATCAGCCCTGCTTGTAAGAATTATATTTATAAGTAATAAATCCACGGACATCATGGTTCCCCCTCAGTTTAAGGCTCTTAAACGTCTTATCTTGGAGTATGCTAACCCCATCTGGTGTCAATACTTGAGGAAGCATATTAACTGGATCGAGGGTGTCCAGAGCAGATTCACCAGCAAAATATGTTGAAATTATCAGGGCTCTCCTACGAGGAGAAATTGAAGTCATTTAGGTTGCCCAGTAAATGGCAGTTTAGAATATTAGGAGAAAGCGGGGTGATTAAATTGTAATTTTAAAAATTTTGCTAAATTTGTTTGAGCCTTTAACCACTTTTTCTCTTTTAAATTTTAATGATGTTGGTATAACATGAGGTCACAAATTTAACTTACTAAAACTTAATAATATTCACGAAGTATTTTATTAATAGAGTTGTAACCCCTTGGAATAACCTGTGTGCTGAGGCTGTGGATGCTAAATCACTCAAATGTGTTCAAGAACAGTATAAACAAGTTATTTAAGGATAGTATCTACTCCACCAAATTTGAGTCTAAAAGGTTCTAAATTGGTAGGCACTGAGGCCAGGGGTCTGGGTCTTGAAACCCTAGTCATGAGGGCCAAAGCAAAGCCAAAGGCCTATATGCCGAACTATGCTATGCTAATAAACATTGATCTACACTTATTTCTAAGCTGATGTTCCAATCGATTAACAAAAAGAGAAGTTATTATTAAAAACGCTGTGGTACACGTATCGAGATGCATGCATTTGTGTAATTACTATTTCAATTACTGAATTAGGCCTATCCTATAAAGAAAAACAAGGAACGCAAGTGAATACAATTGGCAAACAAAATTATTCATCGAAAAGGCTTTAATCCATCAGAACTATTAAAGAAATCAAATTCAGGACACCTTAGCGGTATGAATTGTATGTTGTTTAAGTCCAATCACGGGAAACTCCTACTTAAATTTAATAAATTCCTACCTGTCCATATCCAGGGTATGCCATTATTTTTTTTTAAAATTAAAAAGTGCAGTGTTGTCGAACTTTAAACGCTAGAGTGATGCCCCTTGCTTGAGGCATAAATTTATTTTGGAAGAATTTGATTGGCTAAAGCAGTTGGTCTCATGGACAAGTATCCAATCAACAGCGCAGTAACCATAATCAGCTGTCTGCTCTGACTATGATCAAATACTATATGATCTGATGCACAGAAAAATACCGGCACAGAGGGCTGGAAATGTGTTTCTGAATTTAACCCATTTTTGTATCTGTGTCTTGTGAAGATTAAGGAAACTTAAAGTATTTTTGTCAATGCCTAAATCGGAGTTTTTGTTAGTTTTCAGCATTTTTACGCACTGACTTTGCAGACGATCTTGTAGCAGACGAATTTTCTTAGCAGTTTCAAGCTTGCTTCACTGCGCTCAGTTTCAAGAAAATAACTGGAAACGTGACAGCTTTATTCATTCACGACAATGGATATTTTAAAGTCGTTTGCGCATCCTGATGAAGTTTACGCTCTCCTTCGTTTCAAGCTAGGTGGCTGTCAAGCCGTCATGCCAAAATATAACCAGGTTAGTTTTGACAAAAAGCATTGTTTTCACTCAGTCCGTGCGATTTTAATTTTTACCTATTATAATGCACTTATAGGCCTAATTTGTGCGCGTGTTTGTGTATATATGTGTGTGTAAGAGAGAGAGAGAGAGAGAGAGAGAGAGAGAGAGAGAATTCTCTAAATGCTCCATCCCCCATGTAATGCTATTTTTTTTTTCAAATCTGTTGAACTGTTACAAATATATTATTAACTTTTTACACTTACGAGTAGCGTGCGTTGCGTAGGTAAAGTCCCCGGACACATAGCGTATATAGCCTAGGGGACACTTACGAGTGTGTGTGTGTGTATGTATGTAGATTATAGTCACATGACACTTTCGCATATAGGTGACTACTGGACCGATTTATACTGACACCAGCGGGCCAGTTGTTGGTAAAGGGGAAAATAATATGATCACACATTGACCAATCCGGGATTCGAACCAGCGACCTTTCGGTTACTAGCAAGACGCTCTTACCAACTGAGCTACCCGGCCCCTCTTAACACTTACGAGTGCGAGACAGCTGAGCTATATAGGCCCCCTCCCTCCTCCCCCCCCCCCTCCTCTCCCCCCCCTCCCCTCCCCTCCCCTCCCCTCTCTTAAAAAAAAGTGTGTTTACGTATCCCGACCGACCCAAATTTTTTGGCCCGATCCTAAACTTTTTTTTTGGGATCGTCTGGGAAAAAAATTGGAAAAACCCCAAAATAATTACACCCAAGGTGGAAAAGGTTTTAGAAAAATAAACAAGCCGACCTACTGACCCTATTTTTTCTCCTGTGTTACCGTAAACAGACATATTATTTTTGGGTGGCCTAAGTATATACCTACTATAGCCGGTTGGCGGTTTGCATCAGAACTAGGCATAAACCTCAGTAGTCTCTGACAACTTAGTATCTTGACTCATTTTCAAATTCTTTTGCAGTTTTAAACCTTTACTTTATTTTTAAAATGTTAAAATTATAGTTATCAAGCTCGTGAACAAAAAAAATTCCTGTCCCCCTCGATCAGTGCAGACCTACATTTTCAGATTTTGACTCTCCAGCTGTAACCCAAACTGCCTGTAGTATCTGCTCAGTCATGGCAATCTCTCCTCTCTTCTATGTATATTATGTATGTAAAGAGAGAGGAGAGATTTCGAAGCTTGTGGCCTGCTGTGATACTGAAATTGATAGGGCATAAATAGTGTAAAATTAGTGTAAAAATTAGTGTAAATACACGTAAACTGAGTCTTGTAACATCAGTTAAAACATATTTTCCTCATAAGTACTATAGGTATGGTATAGGTGTTGTTATCATTCAAAACTCTTGTACTCCCTTCCACCTATCCCATATCTCTTTCCCCTCCCCTAAAACGTGCATGATGGAATCTATTGAAAAAGTCTAAATTCTAGGGACTCGACAACATTGTTACGATAGTATGACGTGCTTTAATTATTTGTTGCTTGGTTATAGAAGTAAGAAGGAAGTGTTGAATATTTTGCTTTAAATTAAAATATTCTCCTCTCCTGTTCATATAGATCTTTGTCATGAATTTAATTTAGTTTTTGTTTTGTTGTGTACTTCATTGTGCTTATTTCATTGTACTTATTTATTTTACCTTATTTATTTTTCACTGTGCTTTTTAACATTTTCTTTATGCAACATTTTATTAATTTCATTATGTGTTTGTTTGTTTTGGGCAGGAGGAGATGAGTGATACTTTAAAGCGATGCTACGAGTATCTGAACCAGACGAGTCGCAGTTTTGCTGCTGTAATTCAAGCGTTGGATGGGCAGTTAAGGTAATTCTTATTGCTAAATTGTAATACATATAATACACAACAATGCCTATGACCAACACAAACAGCACCAGTTACTACAGAATAGCCAGGGGCGGATTATGCTCTTCATGGAGGAGGTGGAATGGGGGGTGGGGGTGGGGGAGGTTCCTGATTACATAATGTGATATTATTAGACTACTAATAACTATGTGTCACTGATTATTGTTACACTTACAGCTTTTTTTGTGTCTAGAGGGCAAAATAGAACAGAAGTTAGTTTGCTCTTTTTTTTTATTTTTCTTAAAGTTTTAGTTATGGTTTACCTGGAGTTTGAAGTCACAACTTAATCTGATCCTGCTTCTATACTAAACTGCCCAAAGACCCTAATAAAAATAAATAAATTTTAAAAATAAATAAATTACTGGTAGTCTTACATTTGTATGCTTTGTGAAATCAAAACAACTTTACATTCTGCTTCAATTGGCTATTAAAAAATGGACAAACGATTACTAGGTTTACTGTCACTTTTGCATTTTGCTACTTCAAGCCTAAACATTGTCAGTCATTCCTCACCCATCCTGAACGCAAAGAGATAACATCTAATAAAATGGGATGTAAATTGGATAAAATGTAAGGTGATTTAAGATTTTCATCATAAGGGAGTAAAAGATCTATGTCAGTCATAGCAAGGATAACATATACCCAAGATGGTTTACTAATTTGATTTTTTAAGCATAAGAGCCGAGTTGTGTCCCTTAGTTTCCGCAGCCTAAAAATGGTGCAGGCAATAGGACATGGCAAACGAGTAGGTGGTTTTTATAGTGCTGTCGGCTGCTATAATGCTCGAAGAGAAAGTAAATGCCGAGGACCGGCTTTTTTTCGCTTTCCAAAAGACTAGGAATGATTAAAGGTATTTTGCCATTCAGTGTGTGTGAAACAGATTCAAACAGTGAATTTATTAGATCCAGATCTACACAACTTTGACAGTTATTTTTGTTTGTTTGGCCGAAGCACCAACTAGAAGATAATATTAACTGCTCGAGAAAAAAGAGTCACTTGACAGCGTCGGAGGACGATCAGTAGATTTTGCATGCGTTAATGGCTGGTGACTGACATCAAATAAATGCTCGTTGGAAATGATGCAGTACTTTCTTCGGTTTTTTAATCTTTGAAACTGACATTCTAACATGTTTCAATGTGCATAAATAATGTATTTATGTTGCATGCAACAAGGTGTGGGCATGTGTGTGCGTGTTGAAAAATCTTGAAAGAGTTTTGCAACACTGTTGTTGATTTGGTACATCACAGCAAAATGCAAGCTCGCCTGGTAAGAGTTTTGAGTGAGTTTGTGGATGATAGTGTTTTGATGTGTCCTGCAGGCAAGTGTCACCTCCAAAACATGTTGTCAGACTATAATTTTGCAACTTAGGATTATTTTTTTTCTTGAGATTCATGAATGCATCATTTTCAGAGAAATGGCCAAAGAGAAACCATACAACAATAATCTTCTCTCACATGTAACTGTGTGTGCGTGTGTTTGCATGTATGCGAAAGAGAGGGAGAGCTAGAGAGAGAATTTATAGTTAGCTATATTGTAAATGTTATGGAGTATTGTAAGTATATACTTTGTACGTGATTCTGAACTGGAAGTGATATGGAAGAAGAGAATGGAGGGTGAAAAAAGAAAACACAATGAATGTTAGAATAAATTTGCAAAAGTTTCAATACATTCACTGCTGTTGTTCTTTTGATGGATGAAAGTGTTGTTTCTCTCTCTCTCTCTCTCTCTATCTCTCTCTCTCTCTCTCTCTCTCTCTCTCTCTCTCTCTCTCTCTCTCTCTCTCTCTCTCTCTCTCTTTCTCTCTCTGTTTACTTTTTCTTTCAACCACTTCTCTTTTAATTTCTGTTTAATTTATTGTGGGTGCTCTCTGCACATAATCTTACATGCAAGTGGCAAAGTGTAGGGGAGGACTTCACTTCCCCCAACAATCTCTCCACAACTTCTACACACACCCAAATTGAAGAAACCCCCACTCGATCCTTCTACAAAAAGGAAAAGAGTATTTTGAAATTGACATTTTATTGATCTGCAGCAGAAATTCCATTGAAATCGCATAATATTTTATGAAATACAATTTCACATTTGAATTAATTAAAAGATATTAAACTAACAGAAACAACATAACGATTATGATCATGATGATAATAATAATAATAACAACAACAGTCATTGTCACTATCCTCACATTTATTGATTTAGTCGCACATCAAGTTACGAGATCTAAGCACAGACATGCACAATAGCGATTGCTATTTTGTACTCCGCCCTCTTATCCATCTATTTAGCTCTTCCACACTGTTTGATTGATGTTGTTACAACTTTTAATAAAGTTGGAATAAACAACAAGTTTTAGAAACAAACAAAACATAATTATTGTTGCATAAATATGATGATTTATGGAAGGATGTAATTTGTTAAAACTTGAACGACAATAATTTTGTGCTTAAAAATAAAAGGCTGAAAGGTCACACACGCAAGCAAGCTATGAAACAAACAAAACATAGCCACTGGATAAGAGGAAATAACATGAGTTTCAAGAAGTTAATAACGAGAAAATAAAAAGTTAGCCTGCGAAAACCAAGGAACATAATCAGCCTTACTAATGAAACAGAACAGAGTAAAGCATCTTGGTATTTAAAGTCTTTGGTCATAGCAGGTCTACATCACTGCTCAATAGGAAAACTGGGTAACAAAACGACACTAAGCTTTTCAAAATCCAAATTAATACAGAATTTGTTGAATAAGACAAATTGATCACATACAAATGTGCAAGGGACGGAAGCCTAATATCCTGAAGTTTTAACGCAGAACTCCGGTCAATAAAATATTAATTAAAAGGGTGTATGCCATAATTGCCTTAGAGGTTGGAGGGGGGAGGGTAAAAGGGAAACGTGTGAGTGTGTGTTGTTGTTGTATCGCATGTGTGTGTGTTGTTGTTATATCGCATGTGTGTGTGTTGTTGTTGTATCACATGTGTGTGTGTGTGTGTTGTTGTTGTATCGCATGTGTGTGTGTGTTTTGGGCCCAAGGGTTGGGGAGGGGGTGGGTGGGGGTGGGCAGTTTAGTGCTCCCTGGGACCCCCTATAATCCACCCCTGCTAGCAAAGGCCAAATGATTCACACGCTGCTTATGAAATCTTTGCCATCTCAGTAATGATATACTATATGACTGTGAAAGTATCTAGTACAAATAAGCTTAAGAAAAATCTAAATGTTGCATTGATTGCAACGTAAAATAATATTGATTTTGACCTTTACCTTGACCTGACCTTGAACAAGACAAGTAGGATCATATAAAATAAAACAAATACTTATTATGTTAAAATGACATCTGATATTATTCAATTTTCATACTAATTTATGTTGCAGAAATGCAATTTGCATCTTTTACCTGGTGTTACGAGCACTGGATACAGTAGAAGATGACATGACAATTCCCAATGATATAAAGATTCCCATGCTGAAAAATTTCTACAAGAACCTACAGGACAGAAAGTGGTGTTTCCACAACAGCAAGGAAAAAGACAGAATCGTACTGGAGGATTTTCCAGCAGTGAGTTTGCATTGGTTGAAATAGTCTTAAAACTGCACTCTGTAATTTTTGTGGTACAACTAAAATCTTACTGGTATTGTACCATTATTCTCATATTAGTATTTTGTACTGATATATATATATATAGTAATACAGAAGGGTTTATAACTTTATTATCTTTTTGAGAAATTACCTTGTGGTACCAAACACAAATTACAGAATGGCATACAAATAAATATATGATAAAGAAATTGGTACTGCACACAGGAACCCATTTTTCATTACATCAGTACCACTTAAAATAATCGACCACTGCATGAAGTAAGTCCACGACAACTTGTGAAAATGAATTAAATTCAGTTAATTGCAATTGTGTGTATAATGTGTATTTTCTTGCTTGATGTTTAATAACTGCGGATGACAGAAAAGTATTTAGGTCTTTTTTATGCCACTGTTAAACAAACGATAATGCCAGCAAATGAAGAACATGTAGGTTTTCATCAGATTCTTCAAAGGCAGGAGCTTTAGGTCTTTGCGCTGTGTGCTGGAGTGTACACTGTGCTAATTAACTAGTGATCTTGATCATAGTCTTCATTCAGTGTTATTTACCTTTCAATTTCTAGATCACTCATGAATTTCAAGAACTGGCACCAGTTTACCAGGAAGTGATTTCTGATATTTGCCTGAAGATGGGCAACGGCATGACAGTGTTTTTAAACAGAGATGTTGATTTCCTGCAAGAATGGAACGAGGTGAGCGAAGACCGGATTTTTTTTTTCATTTGAAAAGAGAAACGTTTCAAGTTGTAGTGTTGCAGAAATGAACTGATGTGTTATTGTTATCCTGTGTTGATGTGATGATAATCTGATGTTGGTTTCTTGAAACCCCAACGTTGTGCAGATATAATAACATATTGAAGTGGACTTAAATTGTACATTTCCCATGATGTGAGTAGAAAATTTCAAAATTCTCAGGACCCCCACATACTATTAATTGGACATTCTAGGCTGGTAAACTGTAGTACTAATTGCAATTACATTATTTTGGAATTTAATCATCTGAAAGAAAACAAAGTTTGAATTTTGTGAATGTTCCATTTATTGGGTCTGCGTTTATTATTGGTGCATTTTTAAAAGAAGTGTTGTTGTTTTTATTCATTCATTACACCCCCCCCCCCCATCCCTCACCCCCACCCCCGAATCTTGCATCTACACACATTTCATTTGGTTGACTTTTTTAACTCGCATGAATAGCAATGTGAGTCTATGTACCACCACTCCCCCCCTCCCTCCCCTTCCTCCCGCCCCACCTCACCTTCACAAACCAGAAAACAAATTTCAAGATTTTTGCAAATCAGTGTGAGATAATTCCTAAATAGTCCAAAAATGACATTTAAAAAATGGTGTTACTTCATCTGCTGTCCGAGGCTCTTCTGAACCAAACTTGCAAGTGGTATAATTTCTCAGAACCTATTTAATCTATTGCAACCAAAACTTGGTAAGATGGTGTATAACCTATGAGACCTAAAATGGATTAGTTAATGAATTACCTCACTTCAAGGTCAAGGTCACTGGGTCAAGAAATTTTAGTAAAAAAGAACAATTTTTCACAAAATTTCAATATTTTTCTCTCGAAGTTATTGATAGTGAACATGATTCTTTGATGCATGATTGATATCAACAAGACACACATATACTATGCGAATTTGATCAACCTCGCTCGAAGGTCAAAGCCACTGGAGCTGTCCAAAGTAAGTTTGTATAGGTATTTTGAATGACCTTGACCCTAAACTATGACAGACATAGTCCAAACTTGTTATATTTAGAGATAGTAGCTTGATGTTTCATATGCATTCTGTTTTTGCATTGAGCGTGAAGGTTAAGGTCATTTTAGGCCTTAAAAAACATTTACAAATGTGTCCTCATACAGTGGAATTGTTATACATAATTGCCCCATGGTATGCAACAGCATTGGGTCATTTGATCATACATGAGCATCAGAGGTAAAGTGAAGATCAAGGTCATCCCAAAGTCAAGGTGAGGAATACTTTTGCTGTAGTTTATTTGATCGTACAAGAGTGTATTTGGAGCCGAAAAAGGTCATCTCTAGGTCAAGTATATAAAAAGATCAAAGTCGGTATTACTTTGTCTTTTAATGTTCCTATCCTATCCTATCCCGTAACTCGGAGGTCGTAGGGGCACCACAGATGATCGTTTAACCAGCGTACCCCATCTTTCCCTGTCCTCAGCAATCCTGATTGTTTCGCTCAGTGTCAAACCAGTCCATTCTCAAATGTTGTCCTCCCACCTCTTTTTCGGTCTCCATCTTCTTCTACCTCCTTGCACTGTGCCTTGCAGGATGGTCTTTGCGAGTCCCGATGATCTGGTGACGTGGCCATACCATCGGAGTTTCTGTTTTTTTCACCACTGTGAGCAGGTCATCGTGTTGTCCAATGGCTTGTGTGATGGTCTGTTGGACTTCGTCGTTGGTGATGTGCTGGGTACAGAAAATGCCCAGAAGGCTTCTGTAGCACCTCATCTCCATGCTTTGTATTCTTCGTTGTAGATCTGCTGTGATTGTCCATGTTTCACAAGCATAAAGGAAGATGGAGATGACAAGGGAGCGCAGCAGTCTTACCTTGGAATGTAGACTGATGGTCCTGTCTTTCCAAATGGGCTTCAACCTCACCAGGGCAGCAGTTGTTTGTGCGATCCTGGAGAGGACTTCCTGTCGGGACCCATTGTCTGATACAATGGCTCCTAAATAATTGAAGCTAAGCACTGTGTTGAGGGATTGGCCTTGGACTTTGATTTTCATGTTGATGCCATTGGTGTTGTTGGTCATCATTTTGGTCTTTTCTGCACTTATTTCCATTCCATAGGCTCTGGAGGTGGTGTCAAGCCCCTGTACCAGCTGTTCAAGTTCTTGTTCCTCTCCAGCCAATCCATCAATGCCATCCGCAAAACAATGTCATCAGCACCAACAACATCTATACCATGTGTTCGTAGACTTCAAAAAGGCCTTTGACCGAGTCTGGCATGCAGCTCTGTGGGCAACCATGAGAGTGTACAACATCAGCCCTAAAATTATTAAAGTCATCAAAAGCCTGTATGACAAGGCTACCAGTGCAGTCCTCCACTCCAGCGCCATCGGAAACTGGTTCAGAACAACAATCGGTGTGCGTCAGGGATGCCTACTCTCTCCAACACTCTTCAACATCTTCCTAGAGTGCATCATGTCAGATGCCCTTGCAGATCACGAAGGCACAGTCAGCATAGGGGGAAGAGCAATCTCCAACCTTCGTTTTGCGGTTTACATTGATGGATTGGCTTTTAATGTTACCGTTTCATTTTGTGTTGTTGTTTTTTTCTTCTGGCCACTAATTTTCATGTTAACTATTGCATTGGATCTAAAGCAATAACCATGTAATGTAATGTAACTATTGCATAAGTTTCATAAGGAGCATGCGAGTCATATGGGCTTTGCCCCTTATAGTCCAACTTCAATTTCAGTACTGTCACTATGTAGCTGGCCTTGTGGGTATTGGCCTGTCTCGCCTTTTCTCAGCATCAAATCTGGAGTCAAAGGAGGTGGGGAAGGATGAGAGGCTTGCCAACAACATGGGACTCTTCTTGCAAAAAACAAACATCATTCGTGATTACTTGGAAGATGTGGAGCAAGGGAGAGAATTTTGGCCTAAAGAGGTATGACTATTGTGGATCAGAAGTTTAGTTTTGGTAATTTAATATTTTCTGTTTATTTATTCTAAAAAAGGAAATTGTATGCTCCTGCTATAATTTTCTATTTTTAGTGTGTTCACTCTGTTTTTATTCTGAAAGTAATTCTAAAAGAGTGAAATGGGAATACTGCAACAAGACATTCTGGTTTATGCTAGTCCAATGCATTGTGATGTTCTAATGGGAACATGTGTATTTCTATATCTGCATCCGAGTCTGTCTGTTTAGGTGTGGGGCAAGTATGCAGAAAAGCTGGTTGACCTAGCAGCCGAAGAGAATCGAACCCAGGCTGTTCATTGTCTAAATGAGCTCATCACAAATGCTCTGGAGCTGGTCCCTGACTGCATCCAGTACATGTCACACCTTCATAACCAAACTGTGTTCAATTTCTGTGCTATTCCACAGGTATGCAAAGATGTTTGTTTTGTCTTCATTATATATTAAATGGTATTTATAGATGGTCATGGGTGATATTTGTCTTGGAACAATTGGCCAAATTTTTGCTATCTTTAGTTTGCCTTTGAGAACAGTAGAACAGGTTTTTCCCATAACCTAGCAACATTCCAGAGATCCTGTGCTATTATTATTATAACTAATACCGTTATCATCTTCATCATCACTATAACAGACCTGCCTACTGTTACGATTTTCCGTATTTTGTCCCGGAAATTAGAGGAAAATGTCAGTCGTTCCGGAAAATACGCAAAATGCGCGAGCGCTACGGAAAAATGGGTGAAGTAAAAAAATTAAATTAAAAGATTAATAAATACAGTCAGGCGCCTGTATGTAACTTCCCGTAGCATGCAATCCTTTGCAAAGCTCAAGCTGATTGGACAAAAATCGCCCATAGTTTGCAAAGCTAAAGCTGATTGGACAGAAATCACCGCGTATGCGCAGTCGAACATTACTACTGTACTCATTTAGCCATTTTCTCTCCAATGGCGAAGCGGAAAGTGGACACAGTTGTGGCTGATGAAGAAGTAGACAGGGAAAATACTCCACCAAAAAGCCGAATAAAGAAGCAGAAAAGACAGCAGTCATTTCGGGATGAATACAGCTGTAAGTTTCCAACTCTGAGAGCTGGGAAAAAACATACAAGTTCGTGCTTCTGCACTGTTTGTGATTGTGAGTTTTCCATTGCACATGGGGGTGCGGATGACTGCAGGCGGCACACGGAATCAAAAAAACACCAAGACAGTGAAAAGAAAGACATCGAGACGAGAAAGTGTGCGAAGATATCAGGATTTTTCGTTCCATCGGCATCCACTTCATCAAAAACTGACGAAAAATATGACCACGATGTGATATGTGGGGAAGTCATGCTTGTAGACTAGATTTGGTCACTGACCTAAACCTACCGATTGCCTCCCTGGACAAGTTCAATAACGCCCTACCAGCAGGGCTTGCCGAATTTTCAAATTTCTGTAATTCCCGGGGTAATATAAAGTTGATTTCTGTAATTCCCTCCAAATTTTTACTTTACCCATGGACTCGAGCCATGAAAACTCTTCCAGCCAGGATGGCAGAAACTTTCTACAGCGTTTCTCACGATCATATTTTTCATCTTTTTTTCTGTTTCTTTCCACTTGTTCTGTCCACTTCATCATTCATTCTTTTAAATCCGAACTTTTCTAAAGACATGTTGAATAAGTCAATAACTATCGGATTTCTTTCTAAGTCGCCGGCAAATTCACCGGATGTTTATTGAGTTTACGTTACAATAACAAACTCTTAACTTAACTGATCCCCCATTGGCTAAAATATCGACAATGCACCAATGAAATTTTATGAAAGAAAACACGTCGGAAGGTGGCCAGAAGAGAAGTAACTCTTTATTAAAGCAGGCAGACGACACAAAGCAAAACAAACAGTTGTTCCCGGCGATGGAAATCTCGCAGAAAAAAATTACTTTTGGTTCATGGTAAAATGCCAGCTCACAGGAAAGCGAAAATAGTGAAGCTCTTTTTTTAAATTTGTGATTTCTGTATTACCCGCGGGAAATGTACTTGATGAATGTGTACTACCCGACGAAATTTTACACTTCCCCGGGTAACGGGAAGTGGGATTTCGCAAGCCCTGGACCAGTGATGTTTCCCGACTCCAAAATTGCAAAAGGAATGCAGTGTCACTGAAAGAGAAGGGTGGAAAACAGTAATGTTTGGCATTTGTAAAGAAAGAAAATGACTTGAAAGAACAATTGTGACTGCTGGTGAGATGACATTTATTAAAGAAAACAACAGGGAAGTAAAAGAAAATATAAAGTACAGAAAGAAAATATGTGAAAATACACAAACACATGGCTTTTATTTCTTCGTTGGTAAATATTTCGGCTATCACGTTGCTCAGTACATGGAATAACGTTGACATTTGAACTGTGCTGCAGACGGAACCTACATCCTTTGACAATAGCACAGTAAGGAATACCGCTGGTATTGGTTACTGAAAATGTCTGCGTGTTACTGATTTTGGGGGTTGGTGTTACTGATTCCCACATCTGAGGGTAGGCAGGTCTGTACTATAAGCATACTAAACCCTTTTGCTCACAGGTGATGGCAATTGCAACGTTGGAGCGCTGTTATAACAATCCTGCTGTTTTCACCGGGGTGGTAAAAATCCGAAAAGGGGAGGCAGTGAAAATGATGATGGGGGTGTCCAGCATTGAAAAGGTCAAGGCCATTTTGCATTATTTTACCACACAGGTAAGGGATGTTCAGTTGTTTTTTTTATCCATGTTGTTTCAACTGTTTGATTGCAAAATAGTTAAGATTTTTTTGCAAAGCTTCTGTGATTCCCTTCAATGTTGGTAGTGCTCATTCCAAAATACTAGATGTTATTGGTTAACAAGGACATTATCTACATTCAAGTTTGTCTTTCCTTATATTTGCTTTTTCTATGTTATTCTACTATACTTTTAAAGTCCACACCAAAAATAATAAACCTCATCTTGCCTTATTTTCAGATCGCAAACAGAATCCCAGACAATGACCCAAGCTCAGAACAGACACAGCAGGTTTGCCTGAGAGCCCTGGAAATGACAAAGACATCACATGAATACTCAACATCCAGCATTTACCCTCCTCTCTATGTCTCATGTGCTATGGTCATTGCCGCTATCGCCTATAACTATTGGTCACAGATTTCTACTGCCTATTCTGACTTCCTTTAATCTTGTAACTGATTCTTCCTAAAAAAAAAACAAAAACACAGTTTTAAACTTCTATGAAAACATGTATTTGTGAGGTATGGTGAAGGTTATGAGATAATTTTAAATACCTTGGAACCTTATAGATCGAATCTTTGAATATATAAGGGACATGGTTACCTCTGAATTTTGTGTTTACACGATTTAATTTTATCATGGACCCACATTTTCTTACAGTTTAACACACAATTGACTATAGAGTGGTTACAAGTATTACAGAATTTTGAGTTCATACAATGTACATGCAAATTTTTTTGCAATGGACACAATACTCTGCCTGTATACAAGGGGATTCATGCTTAATTAACATTTTTTCTTTTCTGTTTCCTATTTATGCAAATAATTCTTTCTGTGGCTGCAAATTTAGTTGACAGTGGAACCTGTTTTAGTGCTAGCATGACCCTGAATACAGCCAATGCACTGAGAAGAACATAAAGAATAACTAAGACATGACAGGGTTTGATAATGAGCAGTATTTGAATATAGGCAAATTTGAAATTGCCCAATCTTGACTGCAAATGTGTACTTGACAAATTGTGCAAATCCAAGTGTTTAATAAGGGTAAAACTATGTGAAAATATTTCTCAACTACCTTTCAATTGGAAAGCAGACACTTATTGGTAATAGGTTGGTGGGATGCACTATACACGTGTGACCATGATGTTAGTTTTTTGTGTGTGAAAAACAATAATTAGAACTAATTATTGACATTTTTTAATGTTGAGGCAATGGTTGTGATGATGATTAATGATTTTGCATCTGTGATGACATGTTATTTTGACCGATTGATTTTGAACATGTTCTCAAACTGTTTTGCTAGATGTTGGTTTTATTTAACAAGGGATTTTTTGTTTTTTTAAGTTTTAAATTTCCTGTTTATTATTTGATTTTGAGAGTTTTAATAGCATTGTTTTCTAAACTGCATTTTAATTGTGTTAGTGTTACTGATTGGTACTTTTTTTTTTTTTTTATTAATGTCTGAATGACTGTGTAGGTGTTAATGCTGACCATGTTGATGTTAATAAGTTGTTATAAATTATATTTATCACTGGCTCACAAACACTACTTTTACAAACTAAAAGCCAACATTGCTTTTCATATGAGAAAAATTTAATTTAATGAATATAAAAGAAGAAAATGATGGGATTGATTTCCCAACAAAGGTAATAATAAATAAATAAATGTTTTTATCTGTCACAGGAGCAGAGGTACTACTATTTCGCTTCGTAGATATAATTGAAAAAAACGTCCAGCATATGTTCACAAAGCAATTTTGGTCTACTCCATGGACGATGATAACTGAAGACGATGAAGATGAATAAATGCCCTCGTTTTTTTGATAAAGTTTAATCTTGCATAGTGTTTACCTTTGTTTTTTTGATAAAGTTTAATCTTGCATAGTGGTTAATTTTCCATCGATGTACTGGTATAAAGTTCTTGAAAATAAGTCGGTGAATGCGTATTTTTGTTATGACTATTATGTGATGATGATTTTTAAGTCTGATGAACACATGAGTCGTTAAAACGATCTGACAAACTTCCAGGGATGACTAAGGTGCGATGTAGACACGATGATAAAAAACCCCTTGACTCATACGAAACCCTCGGAACAGAATGTATATGATGAATGGAACCATATAGTTAAAAAATAAGTATCCGTCCATGAAACATACAACGATCTTTCAGTAAGAAATCTGTAACCAATCGCTTATGTACGAGCTATAAGCTCACTGAGAAAGCAATCCCAACCGTTATGAACTAATTTTGCTAATAACGACCAATGTTTTAGATCTAGTCAGCGGTCATACATTTCCTCGGCAACAATTTAACTATTATCTAATATTTATTAAATATGGACAATTAACATATTTTACCGCAGTAATAATCCTTATTATTACAATAGATAAAAATATATGATGATAATGATGAATGAAAACCAGGTCGTGCTATTGCGTCTGCAATAAAGACAAAAATTCTCTTACCAGTGCAGATTCTTCCAAGAGTTCCACAGTCCAGCACACACTGAAGTTTGACTAGAATCTACTTTGATTGTAAAACTATGAATCTAAAGTAGATTGAGTAAGGCTATGAAGATTGCTTCTCACATCTCCGACTCGACGAGCGGAAGTCTAGTAAAAACAATGTTGCTACTGTGCATTGAAAAAAGTTGGAGTTGCTAAGATACACTCTCATCTCGCATAGAATAAATGTATACATTGTATTTATTAATTACACATATTATTTATGTTGCTCCAAGTTTCAAAACTCTGAAGAACTATAAGAAACCAACAGAAAAATGTGTTCTTTCTGCGCTATAGGGAATCATGGAATCATGACAAATCAAACTTTGACATCATTTACACTCAGCAATCGTAAGCATGTGTATTTCATTCCATTCATACTCAATCCATTCACAAGGACTATTGGGGAGCGACATAGGCCTATGCCGTTACACCAATTATACATATCAAATTTAAAAAAATAAAAAATTAAACCTTGCTAGGTGAAGGTCACAATATTAAAATCTTGCCAGACTGTTTATTGAGTTCTTTTATATTATACCTAATTACCAGCTCAGAGAGCTACTTAAGACGCCTTGCCAGAAATTGGATCCATCAAGTTGACCAACTTGCTGCATGATGCACACTGTCTTGAAGTCCGAGACAACTGAGCAGTTTAGCACATGATTCAGTTTGTTGTGTTAAGACTGCGAAAATCATTATTTGATTTCATCATATATTATGCAGTTCGTTTTTGTATGCATGTGAGAGTTTGTGTGCATGAGAGTGATTGTGTGATACAAAATTATTCCAAAGTCCACCTAAATGTGTTACATATATTAAGTTTACCTTCAGTTCATGACTGATTCTGCCTTGTGAGCAATATACTGAAAAAAGTATAATACAAAATAATGGATATAATTTTGTGTGAAATTTTTAAATAGTTAAAATACATATAATTAATTAACTTTATTTAAGATTTAAATTATACGAATTATGTGAATTTGTATTGTGTAAATGATCTTTAATTTTTTTTTTTAAATTTCCTGGCATACCAAATTTTTCTTTGTGATAATTTTGAAGTTGTTTTTCAAATCTATTTGAATGATAGATAGAGTTTCAGATTTCGCGAAATAAATTGTGTATAGATTTATAAATATGTTGATGAAACCTGAATTTGGAATATTTTATTAGTAAATTCTGTTAAAAGAACTGGGGAGTTAACTTACGAGTAATCGCTGTGTAAGTACATTAGTCATTATTATTATTAGTAGTAGTAGTAGTATAATTATTATTATTAAAGTAAAAATGATGGGACATAATATTATTGCAGTCAGCCATATTGCACAAATTGCCTGTTGCATTACATATTGCCAAAGTATAATCATAGTCAAAATCAATCAAGTCAAACCATTTTCTATTTCATGACAACAGATTCTCACCAATCACCTGTTGTTATACAAGTTTATTATGCCCACTGTATAGTTTGATTGTATTACCAGTATGTGGTGGTGTACATACACCTGTCCACAGACACTGACCAGTTCGATTATTGTATTAGGATGATGTACAGACTCCTGCTTCAAGTGTTTTATTAATAATTCTGAAATGTGTATTTCATTTGTTATTGTTATATTGTGTAACAACATTATGTGTAAATAGGGTTTTATATACATATTTTCAACCCCCGTTGGTGTGCCGGGGGTTTCAGTATAAATAGTATCCCCACTTTCTGGAAATTTAGTGCTTTAAATTCCCACTGTCAATGTCTTTCTCATTTGCTCTTTCTCATTCCTGCTCTGTTCTATCAATCTGCTATACTACCTTCTTCTTCGCTAGACCAGTCTCCTACCTTTTTCTTGAAAACTCTTCCGGGACAAGACTCCTTATTTGTGTATGAGGTCTGTTGGATCAGCTTGGGAATACTGGACGCTTTCTGCCAGGTGGTCACTAGGGCTTCCTATGATGTTATTATTTAGCAATGTAAGCATTTTATATGTATTGTTTTGTTGATAATTTATAATGATGTTTGTATTCTATTTTGTTTTTGTAAACGGGGTACCCCCGCTGAGGTGCCGGGGGTTTCAGTATAAATAGTATCCCCACTTTCTGGAAATTTAGTGCTTTAAATTCCCACTGTCGCTGTCTTTCTCATTTGTTCTTTCTCATTCCTGCTCTGTTCTATCAATCTGCTATACTATCTTCTTCTTCGCTATACCAGTCACCTACCTTTTTTCTTGGAAACTCTTCCGGGACAAGACTCCTTATTTGTGTGTGAGGTCTGTTGGATTACCTTGGGAATATTGGACGCTTTCTGCCAGGTGGTAACTAGGGCTTCCTATGATGTTATTATTTAGCAAGGTAGGCATTTTATATGTATGTGTTTTGTTGATAATTTATAATGATGTTTGTATTCTATTTTGTTTTTGTAAACGGGGGTTCGATAAATTAGAGTGCAGCCTCAGCGTCCCCTGCGTGGGATGTCTTTATTGTAAAGTGATTGGCTGGTGGAGGGCATTCAGTTTTCCCACTAGGGTTGTTTCAGCAGATCTTTTATGCGGATCGGGGGTTGTCCGGTCCTGATTTGGCTCGGAAGAGTCCGCTGGACCTAAAGCAACAATTATGTAATGTAATGTAAACGGGGGTTCGATAAATATAGAGTATAGCCTCAGCGTCCCCTGCGTGGGATGTCTTTTTTGTAAAGTGACTGGCTGGTGGACAGCTTTCAGTTTTACCACTAGGGTTGTTTCAGCAGATCTTTTATGCGGATCAGGGGTTGTCCGGTCCTGATTTGGCTCGGAAGAGTCCGCTGTACCTAAAGCAACAATCATGTAATGTACATATTTTCAACTTTAAGTAATAATTCAGTTGTATACAAAAGTTGTAACTAGTGGATTAGATAATATTGCCAGGTTCATATCTGCAACTGTAAGTTGTACATTTCAGCTGTAAATACATTTTTTTATAATCTTGCAAGATCTTTATTTGTAATTTACTATTGAAAAATATTGAAAGATCTTGTGATCTGTACTTATATATTGTTTTATAACATATTGATAATTACTTACATACAAAATGCTTTGTATTACAGAGAAGGATTTATGATCTGTCAATTTGTGTCATTTTTATTAAGTTTGTGTGACTGCAGATTTTTTTTTCATTATTATTATCTTTGTGACAGATGCAGACACTGAGATTCTTGGCAAGCACCACCCAAAAAAAAACCAATGGATCACACCTGAGCTAATTTTCCCACTGGGGTTGTTTCAGCAGATCTTTTATGCGGATCGGGGGTTGTCCGGTCCTGATTTGGCTCGGAAGAGTCCGCTGGACCTAAAGCAACAATAAATCAATCAATCAAAAAACACCTGAGCTTTTGGACCTGTGTAATAAACAAAGAGAGATTAAAAAAAAAGCACCTCACGGGGAGCTGATGCCTACCAAAAAATCAACGACATACGAAAAGGCATGCGCACAGCAAAGGAGAACTGGATAGAAGATCAATGCCAGAAAATAGAGAACAGTCTGAACAAGAACAACGGCAAGAAGGCCTACCAGACTGTGATGCGGCTGACAAGTGTTAAACAGCCTTAGGTCTCCACAACCCAAAGCAAGTCTGGCATATGCCTTACAGAAGAACAAGAAGTCTTTGATAGATGGACAGAGCACTACCAAACGTATACTCATCAGTTCTAGCATGTCCCCAGAACAGAGGAGTAAAAGAAGAAATCCTCCCAATTCTCTGAGAAGAAGTTGAGGCAGCAGTGCCATCGCTGAAGAAGGGGAAGTCATTGGGAGTGGACAGCATACCTGCATCCCCCATGGGGGTGCCGGGGGTTTCAGTATATATAGTATCCCCATTTTCTGGAAATTTAGTGCTTTAAATTCCCACTGTTGCTTTCTTTCTCCTTTGTTCTTTCTCATTCCTACTCTGTTCTATCAATCTACTATACTATCTTTTTCTTCGCTAGACCAGTCACCCACCCTTTTTCTTGAAAACTCTTCCGGGATAGTACTCCTCATTTGTATATGAGGCCTGTTGGTTCAGCTTGGGAATATTGGACGCTTTCTGCCAAATGGTCACTGGGTCACTATGATATTATTTAGCAATGTAGGCATTTTATATGTATGTGTTTTGTTAATATTGTATAATGATGTTTTTATTCTATTTTGTTTTTATAAACGGGGGTTCGATAAATTTGAGTATAGCCTCAGCGTCCCCTGCGTGGGATGTCTTTATTGTAAAGTGACCGGCTGGTAGATTGCCTTCAGTGTTACCACTGGGGTTGTTTCGGCAGATCTTTTATGCGGATCAGGAGTGAGTCCTCTTTCACTTCTCTGGTCCTGATTTGACTCGGAAGAGTCCGCTGGACCTAAAAGCAATAACCATGTAATGTAATGTAACATACCCGCAGAACTGCTTCAAGCAGAAGAAGTGATGATTGAAACCCTCACCATTATGTGTAACAAGATCTGGCAGAGTGGGGAGTGGCCTACACCATGGACCCAGTCGCTTGTCATCACTCTTCACAAAAACGGTAACCTTCAGGAGTGTGAAAATTACCACACCATCAGCCTCATCAGCCATCCCAGCAAGGTCCTCTTGAAAATAATAGAAAATAATATAATAATAAACGTTAAAACCCCAAGCTGAACAAATCATAGCTAAACACCAAGCAGGATTCAGGTCAGGACAAAGTAACACTGAACAGATTTTCAATCTCAGAATAATCTGCGAAAACCACTTACAGCACCAACTTCTATATAATGTGTTTGTAGACTTCAAGAAAGCGTTTGACCAGACAGTAGAAGCTGTCTGGTTTGACCGAGTCTGGCATGCAGTTCTGTGAGCAACCATGAGAGCGTACAACCTCAGCCCTAAAATTCAAAAGCCTGTATGACAAGGCTACCACTGCAGTCCTCCAAAATAGCGCCATCAAAGACTAAAAGGTAAAGGTAAAGGTAGTCCCATAGCCTTGTGGCCGTAGGGGAGCGTGATGTTGGAGATCACACTTATCTTGGGCCAGCGTAATGAGGGTGATGCCCAACTCTCTCCCTCGCTGCTTTACCTTCCCCACCCTCAAGAGAGTAGGTACTCAATCACAGTTGAGTCAACTGGGGGCGTTGTTGTTTGTCGCTTCACACCTTAGCGGTCACCCATCCAAGTGCTAACCGCACCGGACGGTGCTTCACTTTCGACACAGTAGCGAGTGCTCCAACCACTGCACTATCCGACACCCCTGAACAATTGGTGTGCGTCAAGGATGGCTACTCTCTCCAACACTCATCATCTTCCTAGAGCGCATCATGTCAGATGCCCTTGCAGATCACAAAGGCACAGTCAGTATAGGGGGTAATGCAGTCTCCAACCTCCATTTTGCGGATTACATTGATGGATTGGTTGGAGAGGAACAAAAATATCTTGTACAGAGGCTTGAGACCACCACCTCCAGAGCCTATGGAATGGGAATAAGTGCAGAGAAAACCAAAATAATGACCAACAACACCAATGGCATCAACATGGACATCAAAGCCCAAGGCCAATCCCAACACGGTGCATAGCTTCAAAGATTTAGGAACTATTGTATCAGACAATGGGTCCCAACAGAAACTACTCTTCAGGATCGCACAGAAGAGTAGTTGAAAGCCACAGTTGAAAACCTGTCTTTCCTTTATAGGCAAGACGCTTCACTGCGGCAACAGTACCCCCGTTGGAGTGCCGGGGGTTTTCAGTATAAATAGTATCCCCACTTTATGGAAATTTAGTGCTTTAAATTCCCACTGTCGCTGTCTTCCTCATTTATTCTTTCCTATTCCTGCTCTGTCCTTCACTCTGCTATACTATCTTCTTCTTCGCTAGATCAATGACCTACCTTTTTTCTTGAAAACTCTTCCTGGACAAGACTCCTTGTTTGTGTATGAGGTCTGTTGGATCAGCTTGGGAGTGTTGGACGCTTTCTGCCGGGTGGTCACTAGGGCTTCCTATGAATGTACTATTTAGCACTATAGGCATTTTATATGTATGTGTTTGGTTGATGATTTATAATGATGTTTGTATTCTATTTTGTTTTTGTAACCGGGGTGTTCGCGTAGTTGAGGTCAACCCTCAGCCGTCCCCCGCGTGGGATGTCTTTATTGTAAAGTGACTGGCCGGTGGAGGGCATTCAATTTTCCCACTGGGGTTGTTTCAGCAGATCTTTTATGCGGATCGGGGGTTGTCCGGTCCTGATTTGGCTCGGAAGAGTCCGCTGGACCTAAAGCAACAATAAATCAATCAAAATGCTGCTCTGACAAGGTTGAAGTCCATTTGAAAACACAGGACCATCAGTCTACATTCCAAGGTAAGTCTGCTGCTCTCCCTCGTCATCTACATTTTCCTATAGGCTTGCGAAATATGGACCCTCACAGCAGATCTACAACGAAGAATATACAGCATGGAAATGAGGTGCTACAGAAGACTTTTGACCATTTCGTTTATTTAGCACATCTTCAGTGACAAAGTCCGACAGATCATCACACAAGCCATTGGGCAACATGATGACATGCTCACAATGGTGAAGAAACAGAAACTCCGACGGTATTGCCATGTCACCAGGTCTTTCAAAGACCAACCTGCAAAAAGAGGTGTGAGGACAACATTCAAGAATGGACTGGCTTGACACTGAGCAAAGCCATCAATTGCAGAGGACAGAGAAGGATGGAGTATGCTGGTTAAATGATCATCTGTGGCACCCCAGCGACCTTCGTGTTATGGGATAGGATAGGATATTATCTTTGTTGTTATTTGGGGTTTGATTTGCACTAGTCAACAGAAAAAGTAGTGGGTTTTTGTTGTAATGTGGTTTACATGACTAGATGTATAAAGTTGTACACAATTGCAAAAATGGAATTTGAAATATTTTCATGTTTGAGACTTGAGATTTTAAAAATAATGTGAAAGTGAATGTGTGTAAGTGGAAACAAGACAATTTGCCAGACCTCGCACAAGAAACAAATATCCCAATATAGCATTTCCTCTTTTTTGTACAATTTGCTGAAGTTTGGAAACAAGGGGAACAACATCACAAATCTGCACATTACAATTACATTACATTACATAGTTATTGCTTTAGGGCCAGTGACACATTACAATGATGACTTGTATATTGTGTAAACGTGCATATTCCAATGAAGCGATTTCACTATTATCACAATGTACAATTTCAATTATGCCAAACATTTCAAGTAATCTTTAATTACTGAACACAAATTAACAATGCATGCATCAAGTTCCAAAACGTTTAAGTATATATGTATTCCTATCCTATCCTATCCTGTCCCATAACCCGAAGGTCGTAGGGGCACCACAGATGATCGCTTAACCAGCATACTCCATCTTTCTCTGTCCTCAGCAGCCCTCATGGCTTCGCTCAGTGTCAAACCAGTCCATTCTCGAATGTTGTCCTCCCACCTCTTTTTCGGTCAGCATATAAAAAAGTGTAAAGAATAAACAAGATGGCAAGCCATTACAATGTATTTTCAGAAACTTCACACGTATCTGAAAACCAGCCTTTTTAAAGGTATTTATTTTCGTGAAGCTGTTCTGTAATGTTTTTTTCCTAAACATAAAAGAAGCAAAATAAAAACATGGAACGATCTGCCACTTATTTAACTATCCATAAGCTAAGAATTATCACAAATCGGTTAAGCCAATTTTGAGGTAAAACGCAAAGCGTATTTATAATATAATTGACCTCGGAAACCTTCACCTTTGAGAAAGATCCAAGGTGAAAGGCCAAAAACGTTCTAGAGCTGGTTAAAGTACCAGCATAGTAAAAATAATCAAATACATTTAGTCCTTGCGCTAAGACAAAAAAGTGAAATTCAGAGCAACTGACCGACTCTCGTATCCCGTATCGAAAGTCGGAGCACCACAGATGATAGTGTTTAACCAGCATACTCCATCTTTCTCTGCCCTCAGCAACCCTCATGGCTTCGCTCAGTGTCAAGCCAATCCATTCTCGAATGTTGTCCTCCCACCCCTTTTTCTGTCTCTCTCGTCTTCTGCCTCCTTACGCTTGCACCAGGATTCCCCGTTAAGGCGCCGGGGGTTTCAGTATAAATAGTATTCCCACTTTCTGGAAATTTAGTGCTTTAAATTCCCACTGTCGCTGTCTTTCTCCTTTGTTCTTTCTCATTTCTGCTCTGTTCTATCAATCTACTATTTTATCTTCTTCTTCGCTAGACCAGTCACCTTCCTTTTTTCTTGAAAACTCTTCCGGGACAAGACTCCTTATTTGTGTTGAGGTCTGTTGGATCAGCTTGGGAATATTGGACGCTTTCTGCCAGGTGGTCACTAGGGCTTCCTATGATGTTATTATTTAGCAAGGTAGGCATTTTATATGTATGTGTTTTGTTGATAATTTATGTTTGTATTCTATTTTGTTTTTGTAAACGGGGGTTCGATAAATTAGAGTATAGCCTCAGCGTCCCCTGCGTGGGATGTCTTTATTGTAAAGTGACTGGCTGGTGGAGAGCTTTCAGTTTTACCACTAGGGTTGTTTCAGCAGATCTTTTATGCGGATCAGGGGTTGTCTGGTCCTGATTTGGCTCGGAAGAGTCCGCTGGAACTGAAGCAATAATCGTGTAATGTAATGTAATGCACCAGGATGGTCTTTGCAAGGCCTCATGCTCTAGCGACGTGGCCATTACATAGGAATTCAATCTGTTTCTTCACCACTGTGAGCATGTCATCGTGTGACGCTTGTGTGATGGACTGTCGGACTTAGTCATTGGTGATGTGCTGGGTACAGGGAATGCCCAGAAGTCTTCTGTAGCACCTCCTCTCAATGCTTTGTATTCTTTGTTGTAGGTCTGCTGTGAGGGTCCATGTTTTGCAAGCGTATAGGAAGATGGAGATGACAAGGGAGCGCAGCAGCCTTACCTTGGAGTGTAGACTGATGTCTTTCCAAATGAGCTTCAACCTTGTCAGGGCAGCAGTGCAGTTGTTTGTGCGATCCTGCTACAGAATGATTATCCAGAGATAAAAGTACCTGTATACTAAACATCATCAAATCACTTAAGCTGTTTTTGACATATATATGTTTGTAGCATCGATTTTCCCCAAGTATTCTTGACCTTTGAGATACAGAAAATACAATGTCATGGGAAGCTGGCCATTAACCCAGGTAATGTTCCTAAGAAGTTCGAACAAAATCTATTCAGGAGGCACTGTGGTCTAATGGTAGTGCTTCGGCTTGCGGATCGGAAGGTCCCGGGTTCGCCATTGTGTTGTGTCCCTGGGAAAGACACTTTACTCCTGTTTTCCTACTCCTTCGGATGAGAGTATAAACCGAGGTCTAGTCTGTGTCGCATACATTCCATCATAATAAACTTTAAAGATCCTGACGCTCATGTCCCAGACGGGTGAGTGCCGGTGACAAGAAAACACCCAGCATGCACCTAGGTCCTTCTCCCCCATCCCTGGCTGCCCAGGATTGTGCTCAGTTGTCCGGGCATCAGACCAAGCGCCCAAAGGCTGCGGGTGGGCGTCTCGGGCGGTTTGAGTTAGATCCTGTATCGGCCAGCGCCTTGAGCAGCTCTTGAGCTGGAAAAGCGCTATATAAGAACGATTAAATAAAATATTCAGTGGCTCTTAAGATATGGTTTGCAACTGACCTACTGACGGATTGACTTTTGGCTCATTCTAGTTCCCAACTATATCAAAGTTCCTAACTATATCAAAGTTCCGAACTATATCAGTATTTTCAGATAGGTCTGAAAAAAACTAAAAACAAAACAACAAAAAATTTCACAAATAGCACCACAAAATGTAGCAACAGCAATAACACCTGTAAGCCATAATGAAAATGTTCGTGCACGATATTAAACTAATGATGTACTATGTAGAGCAACAACTTGAACAAGAACAAAATGTGTTCACTAACTTAAAAATTCAAGCAACATCTATGCTACAATAAAATAAATACTTAACAATAAGGAGTGTTTGTAAGGTAAAGCTATAAGCAAAATTCATGTGCAGAGACAAAACCATAAATTCCTGGGGAAATTATTTAAAATGTGCAATGTTAAATACATAAATAATAGAACTGTATTTCATACCGAGAGTAACAAAAATTGTAACACTTATAATATGCAGTAATACAAGGTTTTTGTCACATATAATGTTGACTCAATTCCAGTAGGGTACACAATTTCAGTTACAAAACGCAGAATAAATAAAACATCACGCACAACCCCAAAAGCTTGATGCAACTCTTCCACAATCTAAATATTAGTATTCACTCAAAACTATGCTCTGAACTGGATTTTATCCTATCCTATTCCGTAACTCTGAGGTTGTAGGGGCACCACAGATGATTGTTTAACCGGCGTACTCCATCTTTCCCCGTCCTCAGCAACCCTGATTGTTTCGCTCAGTACCCCTGTTGGAGTGCCGGGGGTTCTAGTATAAATAGTATCCCCACTTTCTGGAAATTTAGTGCTTTAAATTCCCACTGTCGCTGTCTTTCTCATTCCTGCTGTGTTCTATCAATTTGCTATACTATCTTCTTCTTCGCTAGACCAGTCACCTACCTTTTTTCTTGAAAACTCTTCCGGGACAAGACTCCTTATTTGTGTATGAGGTCTGTTGGATCAGCTTGGGAATATTGGACGCTTTCTGCCAGGTGGTCACTAGGGCTTCCTATGATTATTTAGCAATGTAGGCATTTTATATGTATGTGTTTTGTTGATAATTTATAATGTTTGTATTCTATTTTGTTTTTGTAAACTGGGGTTCGATAAATTAGAGTACAGCCTCAGCGTGCCCTGCGTGGATATCTTTATTGTAAAGTGACTGGCTGGTGGAGAGCATTCAGTGTTACCACTAGGGTTGTTTCAGCAGATCTTGTATGCAGATCAGGGGTTGTCCGGTCCTGATTTGGCTCGAAAGAGTCCGCTGGACCTAAAGCAATAAACATGTAATGTAATGTTTCGCTCAGTGTCAAACCAGTCCATTCTCGAATGTTGTCCTCCCACCTCTTTTTTGGTCTCCTTCTTCTTCTACCTCCTTGCACTGTGCCTTGCAGGATGGTCTTTGCAAGACCTGATGATCTGGTGACGTGGCCATACCAATGGATTTTCAGTTTTTTCACCACTGTGAATGGATTTTATCAGTAAAGACTAATTCCAATAAAGTCCAATACTATCCAATGTCCAAGTTTTAGTGCTACACTTTTCCATGCCATATTTAGGTTTCCTTATTCAAGTTACTGATTTATTGTTTGATCAAACTGCTTGATCACATTTTTATTATTTGCTGTTTCTGTCTTCACACGTGCTCATCTCCTCACTGCACTGATCTACACAACAGCTCCAGCGCTTGTCGGAGTTTACAGACTGAAATTACCAGAAGAAGCATACATTTTTAAACCTTGCATCATCCTATGTTACTTAGCATGTAAACACTTTGACAAGGGTGTGCATTCTGCACTATGCTACAAATTTAATGCAATTTATTCAAAAATATACTACTCGCTGAAAATTTCAAATTTTAAAATAACTGCGTACCCTATCAAGGTCATTCTTTGTTGCACCCTCATCAAGTTGAAGTTCTGACATCTTTTTTGTATATGTGGCTAAGACGTGTAAGATAGATTTTGCATACACAATGGTCTTTGCATCATAAATTAATATACAGGGTGGCCCAAAAGTAGGTTTACAACTACCTTTTATATGGTTGAAGTTACTTCCCTAGTAATACCAATATAAAACATTCCTCACAGTATAAATCTAACTTACATAAACAGCTTTTTCCTTGATGATTGTAATTTATTTTATTATGTAAAGCTACCTTTTTACTTGCTGATATTTTTTTATTTTGAGGGTTAATAGCGAACAATTTAAATCAAGAGCAAAGCAAATGAATATTAAAGCAATATTGGAAGTCTTAAAATTTGAAGAAAGTTGAAGGAGGACATTTTGAGCATCCAAGAGATTAAATTGTTTATGTTTATGTTAACAGGTATAACAAATTTCCCACTGTTCTAGTGTCGAATTTTCAAATAAATCGTCTACGTGATAACTGTAAACCTACTTTTGGGCCACCCTGTAATATTCAATGAAAATGTTATATCTCACTGCATACTCAACATTATTCTTCATTGCATACATTGCGCCTCGGGCGGCTTGAGTTAGATCCTGTATCGGCCAGCGCCTTGAGTCGCCAAGTACGGTTTTTGATTGATTGATTTATTGTTGCTTTAGGTCCAGCGGACTCTTCCGAGCCAAATCAGGACCGGACAACCCCCGATCCGCATAAAAGATCTGCTGAAACAACCCCAGTGGGAAAATTGAATGCCCTCCACCGGCCAGTCACTTTACAATAAAGACATCCCACGCGGGGGACGGCTGAGGGTTGACCTCAACTACGCGAACACCCCGGTTACAAAAACAAAATAGAATACAAACATCATTATAAATCATCAACCAAACACATACATATAAAATGCCTATAGTGCTAAATAGTACAATCATAGGAAGCCCTAGTGACCACCCGGCAGAAAGCGTCCAGCACTCCCAAGCTGATCCAACAGACCTCATACACAAACAAGGAGTCTTGTCCAGGAAGAGTTTTCAAGAAAAAAGGTAGGTCATTGATCTAGCGAAGAAGAAGATAGTATAGCAGAGTGAAGGACAGAGCAGGAATAGGAAAGAGTAAATGAGGAAGACAGCGACAGTGGGAATTTAAAGCACTAAATTTCCATAAAGTGGGGATACTATTTATACTGAAAACCCCCGGCACTCCAACGGGGGTACTGTTGCCGCAGTGAAGCGTCTTGCCTATAAAGGAAAGACAGGTTTTCAACTGTGGCTTTCACTGTTCCCTTTATAGGTTTGAACAATCTACAGTGGCAAGATTGCTCATGACCCCAAGGGGTAGCCAAGTACGGTGAGATATGTGCGCTATAAAAATCCTCGATAATAATATTAATAATAATAATTATAAATAAATAATAATAATACAACCAAACAAGCTTACAACAAACATGCTTTTGGCGAACAACTGTTTTACCGAATAAAAAAAAAAAACTGCCAGATTTGTTCTTATTTCTGGATACAACGAACACGGTTACAACGTAGCTTCGCTTACACCGAATGTACTTTCTTACCCAGGCACCAAATTTTGAATGATATAATGAAGATGTCAAAATATGAAAACATCGCTTATGACGTAAATTCGCGAAAATGATGTAAAATCCGCTTCAGAAATGTTGAGGTCATTCATGTTTTTGTAGAAAAACCCTTCTTAACCCTTTGGAGACGACATCATTTTTCAAAGTGCTAGTTTAAAAGATGTCATTTTAAGATCTAGCGGTTAAAGGCCTAACGTTTTCTTTTTGTTCTTGGCACCCAGGAACTGTTCACAAGTAAAAGATAATTTACATTTTCTGAAAGTAAATAGACTGAATTTTCTAAATGTATTAGAATAAAGTACACAAACATGTATTTTGTAAAAATGTACAAGATTGTTACTTTTATTTTTTTACTCCAATCCACTTAAAACTAAGGAAATAATTAATATTTATGACTCACAACCCACATCATTATCACTGTTTCTGCTTTATAAAGCCTAACAGAAGCATTCGCTTTAACATTATTAAGCAACACAAATTAATACATCAGACAAGATTTTACTGCGATAGTGGACCATTGGTGGTCAGGAATCTTTTACACTGTCACAATAAATCCTCTGGAAAATAGTTTGGGACCCATCAAAATGATCATTTACAATACAAACATTGGGTTTATTAAAGAGGAAAATGTTCCCCCTGGATTTCGTTGCAAGCGAGTTCAACTGTATTTTTGTTGGTTTGCTACGCTGTGTAATACAGATTTGATATAGGCAGGCATTCTGCACTAGACTTTTCTGGAAAGTTCTCAACATTGCTTTTTCCTGCATAGTCATTATTCTTCACTGCATATTCATTATTTTTTTTTGCATATTCAACAGTGTTCTTTACTACATATTCAATGTTATTCTTGCCTGCATACTCAATATTATTCTTTGCTGCATATTCAACGCTGTTCTTTACTTGAATGTGTTCAAAGTCAGCCCTTTCGGCGTGCTGCTTCTGACAATGTTGTTTCAAGCGGGAAATACAGGAAAAAGATTTATTGCAGTCCTGGCATTCATGGCGAGGTTTCTGCTGACCGTTATGAGCCTGGATGTGCTTGTTCAGGTACGTCATGCGTGTGAAGGCAGCTGGACACATTTCACACTTGAAGGGGCGTTCACCTGGAGACAATTGTTACTGAAATTATCATTTTAACAGACTCTTTTTGTTTTCTCTTTTTTGTTAAATGATTTCAGAAAGAAAATCCGATTTATTAAGTTAGCACAGTGGTGCTTATACAATAAAAATCATTCAAAGAAAATTATAATATGAAGTTGTGCATTTTAAAAAAAATAGACAATGGATTGTTTTGAATTAGATGAGAATAGTATCTATCTATATAAAAATAAAAATAAATCATTAACAATTTTTTTCGTGACTGTTACTTCTAACTTGAACATCTTCAAACAAAAACGATTCTCTATCTAATCCTTTAGCTTGTCGTGTTGGTTTTGTGATAACCTCAGCTGCCTGCATAAGGGTTGGAGTGCTTGGTCATCAGGGTTGGAAGATTTAACGATTTAACGATTTTTTTTTTTATGTTAAAGAAAATGTAAGGCGTTAATGTTTTTAAAAAGTTAAAGAAAATTCAAACAAATTAAAAAATAAAAGTAACGATTACACTATGTAACACAATTTTTGTTCCTGGCTTCTAAGTGTTATATTTCAATTGCTTATGTCTAAAGTACGTGACAAAATGACTTCATTAAGCACAATCTTTGCTTACACGACAACAGCACGAAGAAAACTCGTTTTTTGTGAAAATAGAACGACTTTTTTTTCATTTTCGTCATTTTTATCAGGTAAAACCAAAAATTGCACAAAGAATAGACAAACACAGTCGGAAACCACTCAACAAGGTTCAGAAATGTGTAGATTTTCTAGATTTACGATTGTACTGTGAATCACTCTCTCAGTTCAGTTTATAAATTTATAGTCCCCAACATAGTAAGCGTATAGGAGACTTTGGTATTATGATGTCCATGATATAAGAGGTCGTGCTGCAGTAAGAGGTCATATGAAGAGGGAGCGCGGGACGCTGCTACGACGTCCGGAAGAAGACGGAGATGGATCGATGGCAGGCATGAGGGGAAGGAGTACGAACGAACGGCGGCAGGGGTAGGACCGGGGTGCCAGGGAGGCCGCCAAGGCCAAGGGAGGGCAAGCACAGAGGGGGAAGGGTGGAGGGCCCAGCAGTGACCAGGAGGGCGGGGGGGAGGGGAACGTACCTAATTATATAAAAATTCTTCTGGACCACATTAAAAGTCGAGGAGGGCCGGGTAAAAGCTATAAACAATCAAGAATGGACCCATAAAACAAGGAAGGGAAAAAATGGTACAGTGAGGAAGGGAAAGTCATTCATGAAAACGGATACCCAGGACACAGGGGTCAACTGAAGGTATGAGTCGAGTCATGTGGAGGGGATGGTCAGTCATGGAAACGGATACCCAGGCCCCGTGGGGTCGACTGAAGGTATGAGTCATGTGGAGGGGATGGTCAGTCATGGAAACGAATACCCAAGCCCCGTGGGGTCGACTGAAGGTATGAGCCATGTGGTATGGGATGTCAATCATGAAAACGAATCCCCAGGATCCAAGGGATCAACTGAGGTATAAGACATGTGGTGAGAAATGTCAGTAGTGGTATCTAATACCCAGGACACAAGGATCAACTGAAGGTATGAGTCATGTGAGGGGGGTGGTCAGTCATGGAAATGGATACCATGGGGTCGACTGGAGGTATGAGCCATGTGGTACTGTATGAGAGCAAGGTAGCTGAGCGGTATAAGTCAGTACGTGGTAGTAATACCCAGGACCCAATGGGTCAGCTGAGGTTACAATCCGTGTAGTAGTAGCTGAGTGGGAACATGTCACTTAAGTAGAGCATACCCAGGACCCGAGAAGGTACAGTCGAACCCATGGGCCAGGTGGGGAAATAGGTTACAAACAGGTAACTGAGTGGGGATAGTCATCATTAGTAGTTGTAAGACAAAGGAACCCAAGATGAGTTCCGGGGAGAGAACCGGCCAGGCGGTTGGGTCTAAAGGTGTACAGACACTCGTGAGCGGTAGGTGCACACCGCGGTCATGAACAGCAGTCCAAAGTTAGTCTACAAGGAGTAGGCTACCAGGTCGGCCATGGAGTCCAGATGCACGTCGCGGCAGGCAATCCTAACCGCGAAGAAGTCAGGCTCCAGGGCCAGACACTCGAGGACACAGTGGTCGTGTGCTTTTATATTTGTACAGCTACTTTTGGAACGTTCAAGAACGTTCTAGAAAGTTCTGAGAATTTCTCGAAAGTTCTGGAAGTTTCTTGAACGTTCTAGAGTGTTCAGGAGAATTGTAGAAACATGTGGACAACTCTAGCAGTTCAGGGAGGAAGCTCGGCATTGAAAGCAAATCGATAATTTTCTCGAACACACGCGATTTTCCAAATTTCATTGTCCCGGTCACAGAAGCAAAGTTTTTCTGGAATAACTGCGATTTCTTTTCTGTTTTAGACCTAATGGGTTAGGAAAACACACTTTGAACCCAGGAACAGAACAAAAGTGAAAATTTGTTACATAGTGTTATCGATTTCTTACGTTAAAAATTTCGTTACTTCAGTTTGATTTTCCCCCATGAACAACAGGTGCCTATGCGCAAAGCCGGTTTGACCCAGTTGCAGCCAGTTTGAGGCAGTTTGGATTAGCGTATGTAGACATTGCCGCTAGCCTACCCTGCATCAGTTCATATTAAATTTTGAGATCGTGAAAAGAAGATGGCTTCCTGCAGTGATTCGAGTGATGAAAGTTTGCCAAAATTTTTTGAAGCGTTTATGGAATACTATGACTTTGTTGGAGGAAAGTCAGCCGAGATGCTTATTTTTAAATGCAAACAGCAGGGCTGTGCAAAAGAAATTTTAGCCCAATGAAAGACAGCGGCAAACCTGACAAATGCTTGGAAGGGGTGTTAATAAGTGTTGCAAGGACAGATAATAAAAAAAATCAGTCTAATATCTCTATTCTTGTAGTTAATAAAATATCAAATCAAATCACATTATCTGTTCTTGATTTTGTTTTCAGTGTGTTCATAGATTACATGGGTTCTATCTAACACAAGTTGAGTGTAATTTTTTTTTAACTGCATACCACTTTTTTGGATCTGAGCTGAGCAATTTAAATAATCATTCATGTATTTAACACAAATTTATTTCTTTCAAAAAAAATTAAAGAATATTTATTTCTTTAATGTTTTACCCAAATTAAAGAAAATTATTAATTTCTTTAAAGAAAAAAAAGGTAAAGTCTATCAACCCTGCTGATCATACAGGTCGAGCACTTGACAGTGACCCAGTGTTGAATCTTTTTACTCTGTCGACACAAAATTCCTCTGCTGTCTCCTAGACTGCTTTGATATAGCTGCCTATAAGCTCATTTACATCACAGTTTACAGATTTAGTGTTGCAAATATACCACATTGCGGCACTTGGAAAACTAGTGAAAGCAGTTTACAAGTTGAAATTGATTCTGGGAGTGGCTGCCTGAAAATGTATCCAAAGCTTTAGCCCATAAATCATTTAGTAAATAATAATTATATATCTAAAAAAAAAACTTGTACCTGTATGGATACGTTCATGGATGGGGACCTCACTTCGTCTGGAAAACATCATGGGGCAGAAATTGCATTTGTAAGGCTTGATCCTGTTGTGCACTTCATCAATGTGAATCTGTAGGCCAGTGGGAGTCTGAATTTTTTTCTCGCACAAGTGGCACTGATAGCCCACCTCAGCGTTACTATGCTTGATACGCACGTGCTTCTTGAGACTCTTCACTAGGAAAAACTTGAGCCCACAGTTCTCGCATTGAAATTTTTTCTCCCCATGTGTCAACATATGAGCACGCATGTCCTTTTCAACCTTAAAGGTCATGGTGCACTGGGTACATGCGTACTGGTGTGTGGTGCTGTGGCGGGCCATGTGATCCTTGAGAGCGTGGGGGTGAACGTTCTTCCCACACATGGAACACATGGACTTCGCTTTGGCCGTAGCTTTCCTGTCCTTCTTGTGCAGCTTGCGATGTGGGTGCACCTGGCACCATGAGGAAAAGCGGAATCCGCAAACCCCACAGTTGTCATCTTCTGTCTCCGGAATGCGCATGTGCAGTTCTAGATTGTTCTGCTTCTTGAATGTGGATTGACACAGCAGGCATGTGTAAACCCCGTTCTCCTCTTTAAAGTTGTGCGTACGGACATGCTTATTGTAAGGCCTCCTGTGGGTAAAGGCCATTTCACAATGAAGGCAGCAATACAGGAGATTGTCCTTAAGTCGCCTGAGGATTTCCAATGACTTTTCATTGAGACGTCTTTTTGTTTTAACGCTCACCTGTGACTCTTCAGTTTCAGTTTTCTCAGAATCATCTTCTTTTTCACATCTCCCACTCTTCTTGTGTTTCTCAAACTCTTCTTTATTCACAAACACTGTGTAGCAATGCTCACACATGTAATGTGAATAACCCCAGCCATCTTTGCTCTTATTATCTTGAACCTGTAGCTGAATTTTTCCCAGCATAAACTCATCTAACAAGAAAGATTTCCTAGGGAGGTAGACCTTTGGTTTGTCGCTATTGGTTGTTTTGCAGTTGTTCAAACTTTTATCTTTCACGTAATACTCATCATCAGTGTCAGAGTTGCTGTCCACACCAGGCTTGCTGCTTTTGAAGAATTTAGCAGCAGCTTTGCTTTTTAGCGTTATCTTTGACTTGTACGACCGTCCTGCCACTCTGAGTCTTTTAGGGGGAGATGGAGCAGTGTTGCATTCTGTGACATCCACTGGTGATGTTTCACTCTTTACTTCAAAATGCCCTACCCTGGAACGGCCTCTGGTCCTTGAAGAGATGGCAGAAAGATTCCTTGTTTCATCACATGTAACATATTTTGTATTGTTTGTTTTCTTTGCAGAGTTGTCCACTTTTCGCTTCTTCCTCCTTGTTATACCAAGCCTGGTCTGTTCTTTAATAGCAGCATCTGAAGATTTCTTTTCTTCTGTCTCCACATCACCAAGATCTTCCCCAAAGTTTGCTGCAGTTTCCTCATCATCATCATCCGAAGCACTAACACCACAGTGAATACGCTGATTCTCAGAAGAAGAAGCAACAGGACTTTCCTGACTGATTGTCGTAGCAACACAGCCTGTGCATACTAATGATAAGCTGCTATGGCAGCGACTGCACTGCAGTGAAGCCTCAGGCTTGCCAGTGATGAACCTAAAACAAGAAGAATCAACTTGCTAATGGTCTTTGAGATGTTATGCCACGTTATCTTGTACAAGGACTTGCTACTTTTACCCACCCCAAATGTCAGATTTTGTTATAGTCATCACTTACTGCATCAATGCAATGAGTATAGAAAATAACATTCATGTATGAATTTATAATTAAAACAATGGCTAGTCTTGTAGTCTGTAGTTTTAAAAACAAACTAGTGATGGGGTTGCGGTCGTGTCTGGTGATGGTGGTACACCGGTAGGTGTATATATAGTTTAATAGGATTATACCTCTGTTTGACCATTGTCCGGAGTCACAACACACAATTTACATTATACATTCACAAACAAAAATAAAACACGCAGGCTGGAAGGTGTGCGTTGTAGCAACTTTACTGAACACAGACACAGAAAACATTCTTGCAAGTAGCATTGACAGTGTTCACAAATTAAATCTATATTTCCTTCTTCTACAGTTCACGAACTCTCTATATGGACTACAACATTGTCCAACATTGGTTCCTACTTCCCTATAGTCTATTTTCCCGTTCCAACTAACTCTAACTCAACTCCATATCTTCTCTCGGTACCACCCTAGTCTTTCTATCTCTCTGTTCTCTCTTTTCTACACTTCTATCTGTCATTTCTAACTCTCCTTTCTGACTAATCCCCAATACCTGTCTTGCACTCGGTTTTATTCTCCTCGTTTTAGAGCTTGTCCGGTTCTAAAAACTCAACTGTTGGTTCCAACACTAGTTCCCTCCTTCTTTCCGTCTATCAAAACCTTGAGACCCATCCATGATGGTAACTAGTCTTAGCGTCCCGTTAAGCTCCTCCTCCAAACTAGAGCCATAACTTAGATCACCACCAGACAATGGACTCCTTCTGGCAAGCATTTAAACAAATGATGAGCATAATAAGCTGCATAGTATGTGTTGATGTACCTCTCCAAGGTGGTCTGGACATCAACCAGGAGACATAACTCCGCGCTCCATTATTGACCCTCGTGACCACCTGGGCTGATAACGGTACCTCATCTGGGTCTGGCACTAAAACCCGTTGTTTGACACAAAGTTAAAACCAACATTTCACACTGCTAATCTTAGTTCGTCCATCCCCTCCGTTGTAGCTGTTAATTACCTTCTAACTGGCTTAATCTTTGAACGCTGAAAGGCAAATTATATGGCCGGAACTCTATAGTCATTGTCCCCCCTGCCTGCTAGCACACAGCATCGTTAGTCCAACATCACCTACCAACAAGAGCATCAGGCAGCCTGATGCTCTACAAATATCCCCTATTCAACATCTAACACCTCAGCTTTTATATGCGGCGTGTCTCAGAGAATATATATAAGTGACAGGTCAAACATCTGTATTAACCAAGGCTAGGTCACTTGATTACAAAACAAACAAACAAAAACAACTCAATCACTTAGTTACTGAAAATGTAACTCACGCAGAGAGAAGAAGTCGAGCAACATCATTGTCAGAAGACAGCCCTCGGTTGGATGCCACTGTGTGCCAAAAGTCTACTACATCCAGATCCACTATTGTGATGGGGCTAAAAGTCGACTCCAATTTTGGAAAGTCTAGAATCTCTTCATTCTTTCCCTGAGGCACAGACAAGTATAGGTCCATGTTCCCAACATTGTATCCTGAACTCTGAATGTTGATGTTGTCCAGGCTGGTGTTTGCATTCATCTGTGGGTTCTGCAGGAAGGGTACTTGCACCGTCTTCATCATGTCTGACTCTGAAGGGTCCAACTGGACCTGCATCTGCGATGGGTTACAGAATGAACTTTCAGTCATGTTTCACTTCCTTTAGTCACTCTGAGCTCGGACAAGATTTACAACTCTTGAGTCTGCAAGAAAAGATTGCAACAGAACTGATTTTTAAAATTATATATCACACACCTGTAAACAGAATTTATTAATAGGAATGACAACCAGGAAACTGCATGATCTAGATCATCTATTATCTGTAGAATATGTTGCTTGCAACCGGCTAAGATACAGCATAAATGCATCGGTATATGCATCATATCATGGACATGGTTCTAAAGACGTAAACTAAGTCACACTTCACTAGCGTTTGTATTTGTTGTGTTGCTAAAACAAAATCAATTCTGGAAATGTATAGTCCTATACTTCGGCAATAGACTATAGTATAACACTTAACAGCTTGCAAATAACTAGTATCACTTACTATAAACTTACTGTACCACCTGGTAGATAAGGGTTGGAAATCGTTCCCCACAAACTATCGTTGGAGTTCTAAATACAGCTTACATTTTTAGAAATCCCCACACGTTCTATAATACTGTGCCTGTGGATCACATTACCATTATGGGCTCGGCAGGACAATGATAGACCTATATACCTCATAAAAGTCCTGTTTATGCAAATTTAACAAAAGGCTTGAACTTGAAGTACTACGCTTTCATTTTATTTTACAAAGGGTGCCTGATGCCATAGTCTCACGGAAGTACCAACATAACCTGGAATATTTGTGACTAAAGAACGCGCAAAATAAGAATTTTGACACGTTAATTTTCAGTAAGTTGTAGATTTACGAACATTGTTATTTTAAAAGACTTTGTGCCATATCTTATGCATAACTTTTAGAGAAGCTCAGTAGTAAAAATTTAAAAAACACACAAAAAAAACAAACAAACAAACACACACACAACAACAATAAAATAATAATAATTAAATATAATAATTTTATATATAATAAACCAAATGTCCACTGTGTACAAATTGTACAATTCAATAGAATACATACATGTATGTTAATTATATTCATTTTGAGCTTTGGATGACTGAAAATGCAATGAAAAGTATACTGTGTTGATACTAAATAATATCAATGACAACATGGATATTTGAAATGCAAAGTGTGGAAACTTTGCTATTATTACTGCTGCTATTGCAGCTACTGCATTTCCAATTAAATATGATGTTCTTATATAGTGTATTACCAGCTCAAAAGCTGCTCCAGGCACCGGCCAAAACAGGATCTAACAAGCTGGCCAAACGTCAGCTTGCTGCTTTATGCGCATTGTCTAAAATCCCAGACAACTGAGCAAAGGGGGACTGGGGTTGGGGAACATGTAAACTATTGCTTGCTGGCTGTGGCACCCATTATGCATTTGTGTTCTTATAAGCATGTATTGATCTACCTTCCTTTGAATGTGTGTTTGAGCATACATGTTTCTTTTCTTTTAGCATTCTGTATAACTGACATGTCTATAATAATCCTATACATTTGTCCATTTTTAATATTTTATAAGTCAAGCATGATTGTGTCAAATGGTGCTATGGTTTCTTGTCAGATATTTTTTTAAAGTTGAAGTATTATAAAGTGCTTTGTGTGTGAGAGATATATATGACTGCATGAATGATGATATTTGCCTGTGGTGTGGATGTATGTGTGTGTGTGGCTGTTAACCAACATCGGGACAATGTTCAATATAAATATGTAAACGCACCTTTCAGAATACAGAATACAAACTATTTAGCTACATGACAACAGTTACATTGCAAACTGAAAATTGGGAAACAACAGAGGACTGCTAGCATTCAGAAGTATAAAATAGTGATAAACAAATGTGTACATAACAGTCAAGAACTGCTAATTTTGACAAAGACAAGACAAAACCATACAATGCAAATTTTCTAATTCAGCTCTTCACGAGGCGAACAAAACCCAAGAGACAACAAAACAATACTCCCCAAGAGAACTCTGAAAAATTGTTGGGAAGTATTGTTTTACTGTCTCTTGTGTTTTGTCTGCCTGATGAAGAGCTTAGCTCCAAAATTTGCATTGTATTGTCTTGTCTTTGTCAACAGAATAGTTTGTATTCTGTATTCTGAAAGGTGCTTAGCGTCAAATTCCTTGTTTATATCAGCTTTGTATTTTTTCGTATGTGGATGCGCTTCCGCATGCGATATTATTTCAAGTCCTCTATGAGAGCGAGCTGAATTAATTTTCATTTTGTCTCCGTGTTTGTAAACTTTAGGAGACGGTCTGGATGATCTGTCAATGCCAAAAAGACAAAGGTGCCAGTATGTGAGACCCGGACTACAATTTTATCGGATTTGCTCCCCCCAAATTAAACCGGTTAATAAGATGATTTGTTTTAAGAATGGACTTCCCATCTTGCAAATGACTGTTATCAGCAATCGTTTTGATGGATTCTGAACTATTTTTTAGTAGATTTATTGTGATAGTGTGAACTACAACCAATCATTCACTATAACAGTGAAATCTTGTTTGCTGTTTTGTTTTTCTGTGAATAATATGACACTGAATGCTTTTGTTAGCCTTTGTAAAACAGTCACAGGCATAATGATGGGGGTTGTAAGCCACATATTTTCTTCATTCTAAGTGCAATGGAGTAAAAAGATGATAACAACCTTATTTTCACAAAATACACATTCATCGTTTTATGTATTTTATTCTGATAGTGATAAATTTTGAAAATTCAGTCTATTTGCTTTTAGAAAATGTAAAATTTACTATACTTGTGAAAAGTTCCTGGAGATTAAGAACAAAAAGAAGAAGCAGTTAAGCCTCAATCAATCAATCAATATTTCATTTATTGTATATTCATGATATTAGACATTAATTAATAATGTCCAACAACAATATAAATCAAATCACAATTAAGAAACCTTATAACAAAATGAAATCAAAGGGGAAGAGGAATTTAACACTTAAGTTAAGTAAAGTTAAAGTTAAGCCTGTGAGTCACTTTCTGCCAGATCTTAAAATGACATCTTTTAAACTAGTACTTTGCAAAAATGACGTTGTTTCCAAGAAGCGTGTCCATAAAAGATGTGAGCCTTTCTACAGACACACGAATGACGTCAACATTTCTTGATGCAGATTTTGCGTAATTTCCGTGAATTTATGTGATTTGTGATGTTTTCATACTTCGACTTTGTTATATCCTATCCTATCCCGTAACTCGGAGGTTGTAGGGGCACCACAGATGATCGTTTAACCAGCCTACTGCATCTTTCTCTGTCCTCAGCAACCGATTGTTTTGCTCAGTGCCAAACCAGTCCATTCTCGAATGTTGTTCTCCCACCTCTTTTTCGGTCTCCCTCTTCTTCTACCTCCTTGCACTGTGCCTTGCAGGATGGTCTTTGCAAGACCTGATGATCTGATGACGTGGTCATACCATAAGAGTTTCCGTTTTTTCACCACTGTGAGCAGGTCATCGTGTTGTCCAATGGCTTGTGTGATGGTCTGTCGGACTTCGTCGTTGCTGATGTGCTGGATATAGGAAATGCCCAGAAGTCTTCTGTAGCACCTCATCTCCATGCTTTGTATTCTTCATTGTAGAACTGCTGTGAGAGTCCATGTTTCGCAAGCATATAGGAAGATGGAGATGACAAGGGAGCACAACAGCCTTACCTTGGAATGTAGACTGATGGTCCTGTCTTTCCAAATGGGCTTCAACCTCACCAGAGCAGCAGTTGTTTGTGCGATCCTGGAGAGGACTTCCTGTCGGGACCCATTGTCTGATACAATGGCTCCTAAATATTTGAAGCTATTCACTGTGTTGAGGGATTGGCCTTGGACTTTGATGTCCGTGTTGATGCCATTGGCGTTGTTGGTCATCATTTTGGTCTTCTCTGCACTTATTTCCATTCCATAGGTTCTGAAGGTGGTGGCTATATATATATATATTCATAGAAATTTGGTGTCTGGGATAAGAAAATACATTCTGTGTACTTGAAGTTTCACTATAACTGTGTTCATTGTATCTCAAAAGGTCTAAGTAATAAATAAACACAACTTTGGCAGGGAATTATTATTTTTCCTTCGGTAAAAGCTTTGTTTGTTGAAAGCATGTTCGTTGTACACGCGTTGGACTGCCCTTATAACCAACTTTAGAACAGGACAGGATACAACATGCAAAGCATGATTTTGATTTTACAATAATATATTAATAATGAACATAATCACAAATTCACAATGTATCAGCTTAGTTACAAATAACACACTCAACATACAGAATCTTCAACAGGCATCCTTATCTTTTAGACTTTTTCCATGAATAAGGGCTGAGCTTTAACGTTCGCCAACTCGCCAATGGCCCCTAAAAATAGTGTGTGGCGAGCTCGATTTGGGGTACCATTCGCCCGGCTGGCGACTTGAAAATACCGCCAGTGGTAGAGATTCTGTACCTGTACACGGACTTTTGACTTGCAATGTAAAACAAAACACGCGCCAACCGCTTCTGCAGTCAGCACCGCAGACCCGTTCCGATGCATGCTAGGAAGTTAGGTAACGCTAGCAAAGCGAGGGATTTGCGAAGTAAAAATAGCCTTTTCTCGCGACTTTCTTCTTTCCCTCGCCGCGAAACGCTACTGCCCTGCGAGTTCCTAGCCTTCTTGCTTCCTTGCGTGCATCGGAACGAGTCTCTGACTTCCTTGATGAGTCACGCGAGACTTGCCGTACTTTCGATATTCCCCATTCTCAGTCTTTTGTCAATCTCGAACGATGTGGCGCTTTTTAAGCGGTGTCTCGGAGCCTCCAGCAAAAAAAAAAAAAAGTCCGAAGAAGAAAAAAAAACAGCTGAAGAAGGCACACCCAAGCTCCTTCAAGTTTTGGAACATTGAGGAGGAGGATGTCGATGATGAATAAATTATACAGTGCTTGTTTTAAAAAATGAAACAGTGTTGTTGTTGAAATTTATCTTGTTTATTAGCTGCAATAGTTATACAGTTAAAAAAAAAAGACCGTGCTTTCAATCAAGGGGTCTGGCAACCTGAGATATTTTGGCAACTTCAACTTCCCAGGTTAGGAGCCCGGCTGGCTCCTTAGCCTGGCTTGCTAAATCTCAACCCTGATGAATATAATAATAATAATAATAATAATAATAATAATAATAATAATAATAATAATAATAATGAGGGTATTTATATAGCGCTATTTTCTAATGATGTCAGTTCAAAGCGCAGTTCTCACGCATTTATACTTCACATTAGCATCGAAACACATACACAAAGAAGTTAAACAAAAACAAGACACTAATAAATTATGCAATGACATAATACAAACATGAAAAATAATATTTACAAGCAGACTATAGAAGACGAGGGAGGGAGGGGGAGGAGGAGAGCAGCTAAGGAGTGATCTGGGGTGTTAAATAGTTAGTTATTCATTGCTTACAGTGTCCAGATCGCCCCTGATCCACATAAAAGATCTGCCGAAACAACCTTAGTGGTAACATTGAAGGCACTCCACCAGCCGTTCACTTTACAATAAAGACATCCCACACAGAAGCTATGCTCTAATTTATCGAACCCCCGTTTACAAAAACAAACTAGAATATAAACATCATTATAAAATATCAACAAAAACACATACATATAAAATGCCTACATTGCTAAATAATAACATCATAGGAAGCCCCAGTGACCACCTGGCAGAAAGCGTCCAATATTCCCAAGCTGACTCCAACAGACCTCACACACAAATGAGGAGTTTTGTCCCAGAAGAGTTTTCAAGAAAAAAGGTAGGTGGCTGGTCTAGCGAAGAAGAAGATAGTATAGTAGATTGATAGAATAGAGTAGGAATGAGAAAAGAACAAAGGAGAAAGACAGCGACAGTGGGAATTTAAAGCACTAAATTTCCAGAAAGTGGGGATACTATATATACTGAAATCCCCGGTACTCTAACGGGGTTTGGCTGGGGGTGTAACGATTGTGGTCTTAATCAGAAAAGAAGGAATGATGATGGTGATGGGAGGCGAGATCAGACATTTTTAAGGAAGAGCATGAGTCCAGAAATGGACAATTGTACCACATAACTTATAAGACTACATAATCATCATCATCATTACCACCAGGCGACATAATCATGATCAATTTAATTTTCAAAGTAAAACCAGTGCTCAGTCACATGATCTTGTAACCTTGGTTTCTTTGATTTGTTTGCATGCATTTATTGTAAGTATTTTTAATGAAAGATTTTCTTCATGTGGTTGCTTTCAGAACATAACAAAGAGAAATTTAACATAACTTCAGTCTTGCAGCTCATTATCTTGTAATTTTAAAAAAAGTTTTACAAGAATTTTGCTGTATTTTTCCTATTTAAAAATGAAACACTGAAGGCTGTTTGTAATTGATCTCTTTGTAAACTATATCTATGTTTAATGTTGGTTGTTTGTTGTGCACACACCTGGACAAGATAAAAAGTTCATGCAAAACATATTTTGATCCATTTAATATATTTTTTCTCTTGAATCTCTTGCAAATTGAAAACAAGATTGATTGTTACATATTTGGTCAGTGGGCCCTCAGTCACATGTCACTGCAAACATTGTTTCCAATGCCTACAAACTTAATATAAGCTGGTGGTGAATAATATTTTGAGCTTGAAATAATCATAAGCAGAAAAGGTGTCACTGTGTAGACCTGAGTGTCTGCAACAGCGTTGTTTTGCTTGTTTTAAAACTCCTTTGTCAGTCTGTAACAGTAAACTTTTCTGACTAGTCTTCAAAAGGTGAACTACTGTTGTCTGCTGTACAGGGCATGAATACATTAGCAACAATTTTGAACAAGGATTACATGTTTTTGTTTCAAAATAGAGCGCGAAACGCGCCAAGTTGATATTATATATCATGCTCTTCAGCGGTTTCTGATTTAACTTTTTAAGGCTGGACATTTTGAGGCTGCGTTATAATAAAATTAATATGCAAAGTTTCATTCCATCATGTTTCGACATCGAACACTTGTAATAATTACAGTTAGTGTTATGCATTGAAATTAAATACACAGTTAAAAAGAAGATGATACAGAAAAGAACTGGGCTTCACTTTCAACAAATTACAACAGCAAACCCAATTACAAATTTGACCCACCAACATTTGTAGTTCCATAAGCCTTGACATGAGCTACAGACCAGTGTATCTGATTTGGCTGTTCAATCATTTGTCTGACTTGGTGAGATGGCTCACTGCCAATCATCTGCCTTGGTTGTTCACCAACATTCATTTGACTCAACTGTTCCCCAGCAATCATTCGACCTGACTGTTCACCAAGATGCACTTGACTTGCCTCCTCAACTACAATCACATTTTGAATCACCTGCTGACTTGCAATTGAAGTTTGACTGGTCTGCTCATTGACAGGGTTTTGTTGATCATAAACACCATGATACATTTTCCTATGAAAGTCCAGACTGGAGCGAACATTGAAGGTCATGCCACATTCACAAACGTAAACGCTATCGCTGTGGTGTTTCTTCCTGTGTGTCCTAAAACTGGATTGACAAGAGTAGAGCTGGCCGCAGTCTTCACATCTTAGAGGTTTTTTGCACGAGTGACGTAAAACATGTTTTTCCAAAGCGGCCTTGCGACGGAATGTAGCTGGACACTGGTCACACTGAAATGGCTTATCGTTGGAGTGGGTCACCATGTGTGCCTTTAGCATCCCTTTGCTGTAGAACCGCATGTTGCAGATGTTACAACTGAACTTCCTCACACCTTTGTGTACAGCTTCAAGGTGATATTTCAACTCTGTTTTTGTGTAATAATAACGAGAGCATTCCTCACACTGGTACTTCTTCCCAGTGTGTTTCTGCATGTGCAGCTGTAAGTGAGCACTGCGGAAAAACTTTGACCCGCACATTTCACACTGGTGTTTCTTCTCTCCATGGAAGGTCAAATGCTGCCTTAAGTTGCGAGCGTTCTTGAACGCCTTCTGGCAGTCTGGGAAGGTGCAAGGGAAAGGGTTGTCCTTCCTGTGGGAAGTCATGTGCTGGTCCAGCTGATATTTTCCCTTGAACACTTTCCCACACTGTGGACACAGGCACTCTGTTTTGCCAAACTTCACCCAGTATTTATAGCCATGACTTTTCAGGTGTTTGTTGAAGGTATCCTTGTCGAGGGAGGGGAAGGAAACCCTGCACCAGCTGCAGTACCGCCGAGCCTCCATCCTGTGCATGCGCTTGTGACCGCTTACCTCGCAGCCTGAACTGAAGAAAGCATCACACTTCACACAATGTTGCTCACTGGTGGCTATTTTCATGTGTTTATGCAGACCATAAAAAGTTTTGAAGTTGGTTTGACAGACGATGCACTTATAACCAGTTTTACCATACCGTAGCATGTCATGAGATTTCAGGTGAGCCATGTGATGCTGCAAGCCACAAACAACCTCTTTGCACACAGTACAAAAATACTCTTTATTATCTGTCTCACTTTCTGCCTCAGGTGTAGCTCCAGTTTTAGAATTTTTCTTCCCAACCCTATCACCTGAATTGCCACTTTTCTCTTCTTTCTCGCTTTCACCTTCATCTTTCTTCCTTTCATCAATCTCGGTGTCACTGTTCTCATCATCAAACATTTCATCATTATTATCATCTTCAGTATCACTTGAGTAGGTGTCATCTTTCTGCTTAGCTTGCCTAGCATTTACAGTTCCACATAGTCTAACCTTCTTCTCACCAATGTGCAAATGAACATTATTTGCTGAGAGCCTTCCATGACTCAAATCTTTGTGTCCATCTTGTTCTTTGTAAGTTGGGCATTCTGTTGAAAGAGCGTCATCTGCTTTATCTTCAGAAAATTCAAGAAGCATTTGTGATGACACAACTTGTGGTGAAAACTGACGACATGATATGCAGTACAGAGTCAGCTGCCCATGACAAGATTGACATACAGGTTTCTCACTGGGTTTTAGATGTTTATCTGCATCACAGGGACCGCTTTCAAAATGCCTGTAGAAAAAAAAAACGAGAAATCAAATGGACACACACAAGTTAACTTATTTATTTACACATGTATGCATTTATGGTAGTATTATATTGCAAATTAATTAACTGCCAAACAACAATAACAAACAGTGCAATACCAATATAAAAATAATAAATAATAGTAATAATAATAATTTTACTGTACACTCTGTGACTATATAGTTTAAGCTTTGACACACTAATTACACACAGAATCAGAATGACTGTACATGACTGTATCATGGTGATACAACACTGCAAAAAGTTAGGAATAGGCTGGCCTATATATTACATATATATATAATCAGACGATAAAACCAACCCAGAAGTCTGTCAAAGAAAGCCATCCGAATGGAAATTTGGATTGTTTTCTGAATAAGACAAACTTAACATAGAATAGCATAGTTCGGCATATATAGGCTAACAGACTTTGGCCCTCATATTAAATCTTGATGAGAGTCTCGGACCCAGACCCCGGATAAAGAGAAAAAGTGATTAAAGGATTATATAAATTTTGCACAATTTTATTAATTTTAAAAATTTTGATTAAATTGCCCTTCCCTTTCCTATTCTAAACTGCACAACCTCAGTGACATCAATATCTCCTCATAAGAGAGTCCTGACATTTCACATATATCTTCCTGGTGAATCTGCTCTGGACACCCTCGATGAAGTAGTTCTGATTCGGCTCTATGCAGTCCCTTGGACTTTAATGACTTTATGAACAATGACTAATAAATAACAAAACCTCGATCAAGTCAACATGCTTCCTCAAGTATGGACATCAAACAGGGTTAGCGTACTCCAAGATGGGACGTATAAAAGCCTTAAAGAAGGGTACCATAATTTCCTTGGATTTATTACTTACGTTTATTATAAGTATGCCTAATATTTTGTTGGCTTTCTCAACAGTATTTTCAATGTGAGTCTCAAAGCTGAGCTCTGTATCCACAATCACTCCAAGATCCCTCTCAGCACCAGTCGCCTTTCTTTACCGTCACTCATAAAGTCCTCATGCTGAGGATTGTTTTGGCACAAATTTTCTTTGCAAAATTATATAATATATATATAATATATATATATATATATATATATATATATATATATATATATATATATATATATATATATATATATATATATATATATATACAGTGATGTCCCGAGGCCTCGGACATTGGTCATGGTCCGATTCGTTTGGAAAATGACTGAATGCAAACACCTGTGTCCCGTCAAATGTCCGATTCTATTGCGAAATTAGCGGTCAGTGTCCGATAGTATTATGACTAGAGCGGTCACTGCAAGAAACATCTGTACAAACTGGAGTGTCAAAACCGTTAACACGAGTTTGAATAGTGGACAATGCTAGACTATTATCACTCTTTAGTACATTCCGTCGAACAACAAAAGGGCCGCAACTCTCGACACTTTTGAAATGGAAATAACCGACACCATACTACTTCCTCTGCAACGATCTTAAAGAAGCACCATTAATCGGTTCGCTTCACAATCTGAATGTCCTATTGCTTTTATGTAGTCAGGACATGATGTCCGATTAGTTTTATGATTTAGGACATTTTGTCCTATTGCCCTCTAATCCTAGGAAAAAAAGGTAAAGGGTAAAGGTAGCCCAGGGCTCGAAATTAGCGGGGGCCCGGGGCCAAAAACCCGCAAAGTTGATTTCGGGCTCGGAAAGTTGAAAAACGAAGGGCCCGCTTGGCCCGCAAAATAATTCGTCTGCTACAGCTAGCTCTACTCGGCAGATTCGTATTTGGGCCAAGGGAAGCAACCCACACCGGTGCCCTAAATTTGGACAGGAAATAAAAACAGAGAAAAGAAGCGAAAACATTTTAATTTTGCACTCAAAAGTTTAATATACGCTTCAATATCTTTTTAATATAATAAACAAAAGGCTATGGCACAACATAAGCACAAAATGTCCATCTTTGCAAGTACGAAAGTATGGCTACATATCGTCGCCATACAGTTGCTAAAACAATCGGCGATGGCGTATTTTCCAATTTTTGGGAAGCGAAAGACGCCAGAAGAAAACGTCGACGAAAGGAAAGAACAAGAAAAAAAGAGAAAAAAGAAGTATGAAGAGGAAAAAAGATCAAGGAACTACAATGAAGGGTGGAAGAAAAGATTTACATGGCCTTGAAGTGAATGAGGCAGAGTACTGTTAAGTTTAAGATAAGATAAGATAAGATAAGAATATTTATTTACCAAGTAAAAAACGTTACAAGGATTTTGGTGTGGCATGGCGACAGTGAAATACACCCTTTCTTGCACAGTCATTCATCGTGTCATACACTTCATTGGCCTATAACATGTATACAGCACTAAAGGATAGTTCCCTTTCATGGTTTTGTTTTGAACTTTTGTGCATTGAGGTAAGATTTTTTGTTAGTTTACTCATATTAAAAATTTAATGATGTGTATTGTGCAATACTCAGTCACAAAACTGAAAAGTATTATACAAGAGACTCACTTGATTTTTTTCTATTTTGTTTAATGGCCATTTCAGGCTCACTAGTCACTGGAATATGTGTGTCACTGAATGTGTGTGTGTGTGTGTGTTTTTTTCCCCTGTTTTGTTGGTAATGTTTAAAAGTGAAATAAAAGGCAAATAAAAATGACATCACTCAGCAAAATTGGAAATTCAATTGTTTTTATTTTAGATTATCAGACAAATTGTACTTTCTACTTATTATATTGTCAATAATTCTTTTGTTTTTTGTTTGCATTATTTTTCAAGTTGGGCCCCGAAAGTTGCTTGTGGGCCCTCAAATTTTTCAACCAAGGGGCCCGGTGGCCCCCAAAGAAAAAAGTTAATTTCTAGCCCTGTAGTCCCATAGCCTTGTGGCCGTAGGGGAGCGTGATGTTGGAGATCACACTTATCTTGGGCCAGCGTAATGAGGGTGATGCCCAACTCTCTCCCTCGCTGCTTTACCTTCCCCACCCTCAAGAGAGTAGGTACTCAATCACAGTTGAGTCAACTGGGGGCGTTGTTGTTTGTCGCTTCACACCTTAGCGGTCACCCATCCAAGTGCTAACCGCACTGGACGGTGCTTCACTTTCGACACAGTAGCGAGTGCTCCAACCACTGCACTATCCGACAATCCTAGGAACACCACTGTATATCCTTTAATTCCATTACAGATTAGTAGCTATTTTAATAATAATAATAATAATAATAATAATAATAATAATAATAATAATTTAATAATAATCATCACTTACAATGAAATTAAGTATTTGGCTATTTCAGCATCTGTTACGAAACCTTTTGAAGCCCCTACTGCAGTCCAACGATCAACAATTCCTTTGTCCATCAAGGTGACAATTTTTCCTGGCCTGTTGCACTTTCCTCGAGATCTGATGACACGAACATTTTTTCCAGCTGCAGTCCCTGATTTTGACAATATATTTCCCTTTGGCATGTTGTGAATTAGATGCACACTACCACTGCCACTGATTTAGCATTTGTCTTTTGTCCCTGTGCAGTGCACGATGTTGTACAATTATGCCTATTTTTATTATACACTCAGATACTATAGTTTAAACCGTAAAAACACAAATTACACACAGAATGAGAATGACTGTACGGTGTGATCAGGAGTGATACAATGACAATACAACACCGCAAGAACTTGAAGTTTCTTTCTTTCTGTCCCCGGATACATTGCGTATAGGGGATTTAAAAAACGAAGTCAAATAGACATAAGAAGGCAGTATGTAGTAAAGATGACGTAAAGAGGTCGAGCGCTCGAAGCAGCTGCGATGTTGGTGTAGAAGTTGCGCAAAAGGAGGGAAGGCAAGAAGTTAGAAATAGGTTGTCCTACTTGTAAACAGACGATAACATCAAGCCCGGAAGTCTGTCAAAGAAAGTCAACCGAACGGAAATAGATTGTTTTGAGAATAATATAAAATTTCTTTCGCAAAATGTATAGCAATCTAGTCAGTCTTAGCAATCTAATATTTAGTAATTTTAAGTCTAACCTTATTTTACGTTTCTACGTTATATTTATAATTTGCTGTATTATTTTTATATTTGTTGCAATATGTATTTCTTTTTTCATTGGATTAGAGATTATTAGTAGTTTTAAGAATAATACAATTCAATTCAATTCAATTCTTTTATTTAACGTCTCTTCACTTGCTGAGTGATATTAGACCAAAACACTTTCTCTCGCACAGACAAACAAACACAAAGGTCCATAAACAATAAAATAAATAAATAAAATTCTATAACAATTTGTTGATCAGAGATTCACTAATAGTCGTAGCAACGTCAACTATTACATGATGATGTAATATAGAATCTAATGGTTTGTCGTTGTCAATCACTATTTGTTTTTCCTTATATGTATTAAGCAACACAGGACACTGTCGTACAATGTGTTCCACAGATAATCTTTGCGAGCAAACACACAAAATATTCTTAGAAAACTTGATTATGGGAAACACTTGCGAAGGATTGGGAATCAAGAGTCTCCTCTCTGAAAATCCTTATCGGGAAGAGAGGGGACTATAAACTGATACATACATACATACATACATACAAGGATTGGAGCCGTTGTGGCGATCTGAGATTGACCATTTACTCCCTCTCCCTCTCCCCCTTCCCTCTCCCCCTTCCCCCTACGCACTGCGCATGCGCCAATAAAGGAGAATAATCTCGGAATGTCGACGAGCTGAGATTACCACGGACCTTTATTATTATTTGATAAAGGTCCGTGAAGATTACGCTGCCCTGAGTTTACCCTCCCTTGAGCATATGTTTCTTTGAATGTCTCTATCGATCAGCGTCAATCTCTTCTCAAGTACTTTGCCCTCAATTTATCACTCTGCCTGAATCAATTTACTCCTCTGCAGAATAACCTAAGACAGGTAACTAAGGCAAGTACACCCCAGTTACCCTATCTACCCCACGGACCTTTATTAATGGATGGCTGTCTTGCGTCCGTGATCTACCCTATCTGCATTCTGTTTACTGTCTGCACTCAGTAGGCTATACCATCTGCCTTCGTCCTGTTTTCAGCCTGTGGGTTACGCTCTTTGCGCTCAGTTTAAATCTAGTGAAGATCGAAGGACGCTGTACAAATTATTATTATTATTATTATTATTATTATTATTATTATTATTATTATTATTATTATTCTATCCTATCCTATCCCGTAACTCGGAGGTCGTAGGGCACCACAGATGATCGTTTAACCAGCATATGCTACTCCATCTTTCCCTGTCCTCAGCAACCCTGATTGTTTCGCTCAGTGTCAAACCAGTCCATTCTCGAATGTTGTCTTCCCACCTTTTTTTCGGTCTCCCTCTTCTTCTACCTCCTTGCACTGTGCCTTGCAGGATGGTCTTTGCAAGACTTGATGATCTAGCTGGTGACGTGGCCATACCATCGGAGTTTCAGTTTTTTCACCACTGTGAGCAGGTCATCGTGTTGTCCAATGGCTTGTGTGATATGGTCTGTCGGACTTCGATCGTCGTTGATGGTGTGCTGGGTATAGGAAATGCCCAGAAGTCTCCTGTAGCACCTCATTCATGTATTCTTCGTTGTAGATCTGCTGTGAGGGTCCATGTTTCGCAAGAATAGGAAGATGGAGATGACAAGGGAGCGCAGCAGTCTTACCTTTAGTAGTAGTAGTAGTAGTAGTAGTAGTAGTAGTAGTAGTAGTAGTAGTAGTAGTAGTAGTAGTAGTAGTGTAACGAATACACTTGTGGGTTCGGGCACAACGTTTCCCGGCATGTCGTAAGAGGCGATTAACAGGGGTGATGTCAGCACGGCATCACTGGGCGAAAGTCAGAAGTCACCGGCCAGGATGGAGGAACCTCACGTTACTACAGGTTCAATGACCACGTGCTTGGGGCCAATTAGGTGAGCCACACTGAATTCGTGGATTTCGACTGTGGCCAATAACATGGAGAGGATTGGGCCCTGCCAGATCTTTCTTGCCCAAGACGATGGTTATGAAAAGAACCACTCACTCCATACCGGACCGGTCGTCGCCCGGGTCACCAAGGACCGCGCCTTCCGTTGGCTACCAGGACGGAGATGATAAAAGTGCTACTGATGGACAACTTAGCAGGATCCGCACGAGAGACAACATCGTCATAGGAACCTGGAATGTCAGGACCCTAACTGCGGAGGGAAACTTAGAACTAACCTACGAGCTGGACCAATATCTATGGAACATTTTAGGTATCATCGGACTGCCCTGGAAAGACCTAGGTGAAACAACGACCGACAAAGGCCACAGGTTTTATTTCTGCGGTAGAGATGACAGGCACAAACACGGCGTTGGATTCTTGGTCCACAAACACATTCTACCACTGTCATCGATTGCCGCCCAGTCTCTAGTAGACTCATTACCATCCGTCTGACAGCAATCCCTTTCAACACCGCCATCATCTAGGCCTATGCCCCAACATCAGACTATGACGACAGCGAAATGGAGGATTTCTATGAACATCTACAGGCCGTCCTTGACCAAGTGCCTAAGAAGGACATAGTCATAGTGCAAGGCGACTGGAATGCCAAGGTTGGCCAAGATGCGCACCACAAACTGCAACAACGAGACAAATGACAGAGGCTCTTGGAGTTTGCCAGATACAACAATCTGATACTGGCAAACATTCTAGATCTCCACAAAAAAAATCCAGTCGATGGACATGGCACAGTCCCAGTGGGGAGCATCACAACCAGCTTGACTACATCATGGTCAAGACACGCTTCAGATCAAGCATTAACATTGGCAAAACACGCACGTTTCCAGGAGGAGATATCGGAAGTGACCACGATCTCGTGATGATGTCCTTCAGGCTCCACTTGAAGAGAGTAAACAAGCAAACTGCATCAGACTGAAGTTCGACTTGAACAAACTGCAAGACCCGGATATGGCAGAAATATTCCAAGCCACAATTGGAGGGAAATTTACACCACTGCTCATTATGGAAGCTGGTGAAGTAGATGTCAACACCATGACCACCACCTTCATCTTAGCTGTGACAGATGCCGCCACTGAGATCCTTAGAGCCAGAGGGCTAGAGTGTAGGGAAAAGTTATAATTATTTTATTTATCATTTATAACGAAAGTCACTTTAAAGATTGTATTAATTTGTGTTACGTTAAGCTTGAAGTGCCAAGTTGTGCACAGGAGGTAACAAGTATGAAAATTGCAAAAACAATCTCAAAGAATAGAATAAAATAAAACAAACAGAATAAGAGTGTTATTGAATGAAAGAGAAAGAAAGCAATGTAACTGTGTTGTGTATTGGCGTCATGTAATTGTGTGACTTTAAAATTTTGGAGAAAAAAAAAAAAGTTCAAATTTGCGTATTAAACTTGCTGTGAACAATAAAGAAAGCAACGCATATTATGATATTAGTACATTAATTTTAATGGAAAAGTTAAAGACAACTAATGAGAAATATGGTTGCAGAAAATACTGATGACTTTATGCGTTAACAGTGAGATTGAGAAATATGGTTGCAGAGAATATTGATGACTTTATGCGTTAGCAGTGATTGTGATGAACATTTCTACTGAACATGTGATGTTGATATGTGAAAATGTTGTTATATCGTGATGAACGATTCTGCAGAGGAACATTTAGATTAAGAATTGTACACTTATATTGCATACAACAAGCAACACAGCACATATTAGGTCAATATTAGAGCGCTGGTCTTGCATCTGCAGGAATTCACCTGTGGCAGCGCCCATGGAGTGTTTCTCGAGGGAACAAGGATCTCAACTTCACTTCCAGGTTGTGGCTGTATGATGGTCATAAAATCCAGTATGCAGTGCACACTATTCATCATGCAGAGCAGAACAAGTACTGTAGCTGTATGCTGGTAATAAAATCCAGTATGCAGTGCATGTACTTGACAAGATGAGGAGTGATCCAGCATTTCATCACTGCAGGACAGATAAAAGATCAAGCACGTAACGACCGTGGCTGTGTGCTGGTCATAAAATCCAGTATGCAGTGCAAATTACTCATAATGCAGAGCAGAACAAGCATTGTGAGAGTATCCTATCCTATCATGTCCCATAACCCGAAGGTCGTAGGGGCACCACAGATGATCGTTTAACCAGCATACTCCATCTTTCTCTGTTCTCAGCAGCCCTCATGGCTTCGCTCAGTGTCAAACCAGTCCATTCTCGAATGTTGTCCTCCCACCTCTTTTTCGGTCTCCCTCTTCTTCTACCTCCTTGCACTGTGCCTTGCAGAATGGTCTTTGCAAGGCCTGATGATCTGGTGACGTGGCCATACCATCGGAGTTTCCGTTTCTTCACCACTGTGAGCAGGTCATCGTGTTGTCCAATGGCTTGTGTGATGGTCTGTCGGACTTCGTCGTTGGTGATGTGTTGGGTATAGGAAATGCCCAGAAGTCTTCTGTAGCACCTCATCTCCATGCTTTGTATTCTTCGTTGGAGATCTGCTGTGAGGGTCCATGCTTCGCAAGCATATAGGAAGATGGAGATGACCAGAGAGCGCAGCAGTCTTACTTTGGAATGTAGACTGATGGTTCTGTCTTTCCAAATGGGCTTCAACCTTGTCAGGGCAGCAGTTGTTTGTGCGATCCTGGAGAGGACTTCCTGTCGAGACCCATTGTCTGACACAATGGCTCCTAAATATTTGAAGCTGTGCACTGTGTTGAGGGATTGGCCTTGTACTTTGATGTCCGTGTTGATGCCATTGGTGTTGTTGGTCATCATTTTGGTCTTCTCTGCACTTATTTCCATTCCATAAGCTCTGGAGGTGGTGTCAAGCCTCTGTACAAGCTGTTCAAGTTCTTGTTCCTCTCCAGCCAATCCATCAATATCATCCGCAAAACGAAGATTGGAGATTGCTCTGCCCCCTATGCTGACTGTGCCTTCGTGATCTGCAAGAGCATCTGACATGATGCGCTCTAGGAAGATGTTGAAGAGTGTTGGAGAGAGTAGGCATCCTTGACGCACACCGATTGTTGTTCTGAACCAGTTCCCGATGACGCTGTTATGGAGGAATGCACTGGTAGCCTTGTCATACAGGCTTTTGATGACTTCTATAATTTTAGGGCTGATGTTGTACACTTTCAAGGTTGCCCATAGAGCTGCATGCCAGACTCGGTCAAATGCCTTCTTGAAGTCTATGAACACATGATATAGATGTTGTTGGTGCTGTAGGTATTTCTCACAGATTATTCTGAGGTTGAAAATCTGTTCAGTGAGAGTATATTGGTAATAAAATCCAGTATACAATTCACATGCTTTTGCAAGGATGACTCAAGGACAACTCAAGGACAGCAGAACTCAAGAACAAGCAAGTAAAGAGTTCAATCAAAGATAACCGAAAGCAGAATGATGTATGCAGAGAACATAACCAAAGATTGTGGATTTATGCTGGTCATAAAATCCAGTATGCAGAGCACAATGGTCACCATACGGAGCAGAACAAGCGTTGTGAGAGTATAGTCTATTGGTAATAAAATCCAATATACATGTCACATGCTTTGGAAGAACAACTTACGGACCTCTGGACACAACGACAGCTGAAAGGAATCAAGGATGTTGCAAAAAACAAGTTCAAGATCTTGCAGCTGTGAAGAATAGGATGGAGAACAGCAGACAAGACAACAAGCAGCGGACAGTGGACCAATCTTGCTCTAGCATGCCTAACACAAACACCCAAACAAATAAAATACATAATTATGCACCACATGTAGAAAAAAACAACACCCCACATTTAAAGTACAGATAAAGAAAACTGTGAAATACCTGTTTCCTAAATGACTATGGATCAACTATTGTCACGGCTACAAATATGAAATGCGAAGATGACTATGAACTAAACTCTTCAAGGAAATTGATTTGAATTACATTGACATTATTTCAGACTAAATGTTTACAATGCGGGAGCATTGTTTTCGAAGTCCAAAGGGGAATGTGTAAGCTAAAGGCTTACTGTGAAGTAATTAAAGACTTGTATGATAAACTGATGCGCTATCTATCTCCTGATGAAACTATGTGATGACAGTGATATTCGGAAAACTGATTAACCTGACGTGTAGATGACATTCTTCTATTGTAAATTATATGCAGAAACTGAATATTGCAAGAAAGACATTGATGCGTGAAGCATGAAGCATGAAGAAAATATAGATCAATTTGTTATTATTGCATGTGTTAATCTTATTCCAAACAAATTCTAAATTATGGGATTTGAGTGGAACTTATAATATGCGTTGCTGAACAGGTTATACATCTGAAAATAACTTGTGATTCGTAACAAGTTCAAACAGATCGATAATAATTAGATTTGCATGTTGTTCGTTGAAGTTATCTAGTTCATTTCTTTAACTATTTCACTTGTCTGTTAGTATACAAAAGAATTACCTTGAAATATAATCAGTGGCGTAGCTAGGGGAGGGGGAGGGGGGGGGTCCAAATTCGAAAGTCCCCCCGGGCTCCCACTTGAGGGGGGCCCCCCAAAGGAGAGTCCAAACTTTTTTTTAACATTAAATATTAAATATTACTCCACCGCCGTGTAAGTTAGTGAATTTAGACATATATTTATTAAGTACATTATCTCATGTCATGAAGTCGAATGTCCAAATGCTGGGGCCCTCAAAGAGGCCATGCCCCCGGGCCCCCAAATTCCTAGCTACGCCACTGAATATAATTGATTGTAATCAGCCAACAACAGAAGATCGACGGAAATAAGCCGTCTGTTCTTCGTTGTAGAATGTGCATGCAACCGAGACAGAGTTTCTGCTATGACGTTGCATGCTACAATGACGTAGAAATGGTAAATGACGTCATGCGATTCTTTTTAGAGCCGGGATCTGAATTTGTGTAAACTATTTTATTTTCTTGCAATTTTGGAAGTAGGAAAAGTTATTAAAAGTGTTCTAAAACCGCGATGGTGAAATAATAATTTAGGAAATATTTTTTCTGTGCATTGACGTCATCGCGAAAAATCTTTTTTGTCTGTATTGTCACGGCATTGTTTACGTTGCCACGGCACTGCAAATGTTATAATTGCGGAGCCAGGTAACTGAATCTTGTTGGTAACTTTTTGTCCACGTTTCTCAGGTAATCGTAGTTGTTTTCCTCAGTTTCTCCGGCGATGATAGATTTTGCAATGGTTGCCAATCGCGGTTGTCACTGTTTTGGGCTGGAAGGAAACTTATTTTTAAAAAAAGTAGAGAAATGATTCTTATGATTCTGACTCTCGTGATTCTTCTCTTGAATTTTGAGACACGTTACCTGTTGCAGGTAAAGTTTAGTTTTCCGTAGGTGACACGCTGATAAATATGCTGTGTCCGAGGCACGGTGGCCTAATGGTAGAGCTTTGGCTTGCGGATCTGAAAGTCCCGGGTTCGAGCCCAGGCCGGGGCATTGTGTTGTGTCCTTGGGAAAGACACTTTACTCCCGTTTTCCCACTCCTTCGGATGAGAGTATAAACCGAGGTCTAGTCTGTGTCGCATACATTCCATCATAACGGACTTTAAAGATCCTGACGCTCATGTCCTAGACGGGTGAGTGCCGGTGACAAGAACACATCAAGCATGCACCTAGGTCCTTCTCCCCCATCCCTGGCTGCCCAGGATTGTGCTCAGTTGGTGCGCCCAAAGGCTGCAAGTTGCGTTAGATCCTGTATCGGCCAGCGCCTTGATTCGCCAAGTACGGTTATGGTCATGCCACACGAGCGTCAAATCTTGAATCCAATTCATGAAATCACGACAAAATCCCTTGATTGTCGTGTGGCACTCTGTGCATCGCGAATCAAGATTCTTTGAATTGGCTCCGATTGCCGACTTTCAACATGTTCTAATTCCGCGAGTCTCGATTCTGTGATTCGGACCTTTTGGCCAATGAGAAGCAGAATACGAATGACGTGATCACAACAACCGTACAGCAAAATGGCGAAGACTGGCAACCTCGGCTCAATATCTACCGGTAATGTCTTTCTTTTAATCGACTTATACGAGTCGCATCCCTGTCTGTGGGATGTGAAGGCGGTCGAGTACCGCAACCAGCATTTGAAAAGAGCTGCTTTGACGTCAGTTCGGATGAACTTCATCGAGCGGACCGGCATAGAGTGCTCAGGTTGGTACATTGTTTCACTTTTAGGCCTAATCTAGATCTATACAATAGGCTATTTTTCATTGTCGGTCGACGTTTGTTGATAAAATAACAATGCATGCGTAATGTAGTATTTAATTTCTATTCGGATGATATTTGCTTTTTATATAGGGGGAAAGAGGTTTTCTATGTAGTATGTATTAATTGGCCGACGATCATTTGGATCATTTTAGCTAGATCTAAAACAGTAGATAAAGTTGTGCAAGCTTCCAAGATGTGGCGGACAAATTAATTAGGCTATTATTTTCTTGTGCATTGTTGCGTTTAATGGATTAGCCCAGTTTTTGTTTTATTTTTCTTTAAAATTAAACTCAAACAATGGCTTCACAAAAATAAATATGTAAATACTAAAATAGTGTTAAATAAACAGTAGGCCTACAACCCCTATGACAAAGCAGAAGCAGCAGACACATATTACTTTCTACTATTTATGCCATTTGTCAATGTTCTAGATGTAGGCTACTCAGTACTGATTGCTGATATAGGCTACTAATAGTAATACTATTGCATTTTCTATGTGTTCAAGAAGTAATAGCATTACTACTAGTCTATTGTAATTTGTAGTATAGTAGAAATAGTACCAGTTGTGCTGTTGTAGCACTAGCACTTGTCCTAGATCTAGATTCTAGGCTATTTTGTAATTATGCTGCTGAAATGTTACAGTGTAACCCTGATAGCAGGTTTTCTGCTTAACACATGCCTATTTTCTGTTCCCTTTAAAGTTTAATTAAACTGTTTTTTCTTCATAATCTTGTTAAACATGGAAATCTTGTTACACGGTCATATCCTCCCCCTCCCCACCCACACACACACACCCCAAATTTTTTTTTTTATTTGGTTCCACTGTATTTGTCATCAGTTCATTACAATATGACAGTGTAGATTATATGAGTATACACTGTGTTTGCAGATTGTGGAGGAAATATTGACACATAAGTCCATACCTCTTATTTTAAACAACAACTTACAGTGGAACCCTGTTAATACAGTTATAAATAACAATTTTTGTCTGCTTAATGCATGCACATTTTCTGCTCCCTAGAGGCTAGACTGTAGACACTTTTTTTTCCTATGTAACTTTGCTGCTTAACAAGGATTTCTGGTTAACAGTCAATTTTGTAGTATCCCCAGGAAAACATGTTAACTGGGTTCCACTGTATATTATTTCTCAAAACAGTAATATTTATCAAAATAGTAACATTTTAACTCTTCTCTTTAGCATGGTTTACACCGTGCCAAAGGTCTTGGCTTCAAAACTGGCAATAGATGTTTTTTTTCTCATTCCACTTTCGTAATAACATTTTATGTCAACAATCTCACTATTCGCCACAATTTTCTAAAACTTCCTGTTTTATTTGTAGACTTTGTAAACTTAGCATTAATGTATATTTATTATTTAACAATGGTTTTGATGAAAAGAGAAGATAGCATAGATTTAAATAAAAATAACAGCTTGTTGTTATTGTGCATGTGTTTCAGATGAGAATATCAAGACCAAGCTGGCCCAGCTGCGTTCTAATTATATGCGGGAGTTGCGGTGTGAGTGAGACAGCAAGAGGAGTGGGGCAGGGAGGGAGGATGTAAAGAGGAGTAAATGGCCATATATGGAGGCGTTGGCTTTCCTCAAGGCATCTGCGGTGCAGACAGATACTGTTTCGAACCTAGTGAGTATCATGCTGTACAATGGAATTTAAAAAAATCTTTTGGCATAAAATTTACAAACAAAGGATAAATAACAAAAACTCAGCAACACTCGTTCATTAGAACTGTTTTTTTTTTGTTATCAACCAAGTCGACATCCCAGTTTAGTGTATTTATAATATATCAAGTACATTGCTCTTCAGTACATGCTAAAAACCATTTGCATGACCTTTTCGATTTATTTATTTATTTCACAGATTTGCAAATAGAAACCATAATTTACAAACAATTGGAATAACGCTCATGATAATGTTAATCAAAACTAAATCCTGGACCATCAGTTATGTCTTAGCTAGTAATAATAATTTAAAATTTGCATGAATCAATTATATTGACATTTCTCTCATAGTCTCAGACTGAGACTATTTTTCTCCCTGTATTCTTGCACCTGATCGGTCTTGTTTTGTATTATTTTTTACCTGAATATTTTGTAAATGTCACAATATAATTTCTACAATTGTTTTCTATGGTTTATTTCTTTTAAAAATATTAGGCTAAATAATAATAATAATACTAATAATAATAATAATAATAATAATAATAATAATAATAATAATAATAATAATAGTAATAATAATAATAATGATAATAATAATAATAATATGAATGTTTAACAAAAGAGATACTTGTAGTTTGAAGGGTACGCATTATTAATATTAATTTCAAGTTACATTTGTATTGTTCAAATTCAAATTCAGTGCAGTTCAGTTCAGTTCAAATAAGTTCATATCTATTATTTGATAAAATCCATGTACACGTGTTGGCCCATTGTATTGTAAATATTGGCACCATTTAATTTCTGTTGCTTATTTGCTTCCACTGGAAAGCAACCTGGCCTTCCCCCCAGAAATGCTCCTTGAGTGTGTCCCTCACTTTTCTAGCTTGTGCACAGCTGTTGTTGCCAGTGTAGAAGACTGCTTCACTGGCACTCCAGTTGACTTGCTCCCCCTGCTGGCTGTCACTAGCATATTTAGAATCACGCTCATCACGCAGGAAGTTGTGAAGTGCAAGGCAGCTTTCTGTTACAATGGTCGCAAAAGTAGGGTCAATGTTCATGGTGTGGGAGAGCACTCTGAAACGATTGACTAAAATCCCAAAAGCATTTTCTGCAACTCGTCGTGCTCTACTGAGGCGGTAATTGAAAACTCTTTCCTTGTCAGTGAGTCCTCTGTGGGGGTAGGGCTTAAGAAGTTGTTCTCTTAACGGGAAAGCTTCATCTCCAACAAGGAAAAAGGGGATTGGGGTTGGGTCACTTTGAGACAAAGGTTTTGCTTCTGGTAGGTGCAAAGTTTTAGTGTCCAAAGCATCAGCAAATGTTGTTGCTCCGAAGACCCCGGCATCATTTTGGCGGCCGTTGGCTCCAAGATCATACCACAGAAAGCGATAGTGAGCATCTACTACAGCCATTAAGACGATAGAATGGAAGTCTTTGTAGTTGAAGAAGGTGCTTCCACTGTTGGCTGGAGCCTTGAGAGCAATGTGTTTCCCATCGATTGCTCCTATACAATGTGGAAACTGCCATCTTGTTTCAAACTCATCAGCCACATCAGTCCATTCTTCGGAAGTTGTTGGCACCTGAAACATGGCAACCCCCCCAAAAAAAAACCACATTAAATTAATTTCATTTCTTGCAATTAAAAGTAGCAATTACTGGGCCTGTTCCTTGATACTAATACAGTGGAACCCTGTTAGTGTTAAAACAGTTATGGATTATGGATAACAAGTTTGCTTAACACAAGCAAATTGTTTTGTTCCCCAGCCAGGTATTCTACTCTATCAACCATATTGGTTACCAAGGAAATCTTGTTAACACAGTCAAATTTGCTGCATCTCAAGGAAAACTCGTTAACTGGGTTCCACTGTCTAGGCATTAGAAGTTAGAAGTAGTGAATACAGTGGAACCCAGTTAACACATTTTCCTGGGGATACAGCATATCTGACTGTTAACCAGATTTCCTTGTTAACCAACATGGCTTATAAGTTATATATAGTAGAAACCCTTGCTGGGGAACAGAAAATTTGCTTGTGTTAAGCAGAAATTTTTTTTTATCCATAACTGTGTTAACAGGGTTCCACTGTACAGTGGAACTCAGTTTATAAATTTCCCTGGGGTTACCTCAGATTTGACAGTGCTGACCACATTTCTTATCAACAAGATGGTAACATAGTAGGATCACTTTTGGGGGAACTTAGTTTACTTCTAAGGAGAAAAATCCTTAAACGGGATAATATGGTTTTACTATTGTTTGGTTGCTGTGTTAGTTACTGATGGTATTAGCAATATTATTAAAACATGAACTGTTTGTTTTGGCATTTTTCAGCAATCCACCAGCCAAGAGCTTGACAAACTGCAGGAGGGAGCCAGTGGTTGCAGCCAGAGGACAGATGAAGACTACGCAGAAGAACTGATGGTTGTGATTGATACACCTTCACGGACATCTACTCCATCCCCAATCAACAACCTTTCCTCACCTTCACCTGGCAACTTTCGTGAACCTGGGTTCAAAAGGAAGAATGATTCTGCTTTAGAGGCTTCCTTAACGCAGTATCTTGCTGACAAGCAGAAAAGCAGGCAAGAAAGGAGAGAAAAAGATTTTCTTGATCTTTGGGGTAGAAACTTGGTGTCAACTTTAAGACAAATGAAAGATGACGAAAGGAGAATGGAAACGAAACTTCAAATTGATCAAATCCTGCTCACAAGCTGCCAGGAGGACTTGCACGAGTCATTCTAAATTGTTGAGAGGGGAGGTTGGGGATTTTTGTCCACGTTTAGTTAATTTCAGAAATTAAAGTGCTTTAAAGTAGAGCTGGGTTGGAATTTGCTTCTAAAGGGTTTTGCGAGCAGCAAGCAGGGAATCGTAGGGTCTTGCGGGTAGTAAGCCGCTCGCTCAGCCTTGCTAGTAGAGCTGGGTCGAGCAGACAAGTTGAGACAAATTTGTAGTCTCAAGGGGATGCTAAATTCTTTTACTTCCTTGTAGTCACACAGGGGATGCTAAATTCTTTTATTATAAAACTTTCTTAATTTATAAAATTTACATATTTTTGCTTTTAAAGTATACAATCACCATTCTTCTGCAGAAAATGTTAGCTGGAAATAAGACATGGTTGGCTGCATGTTTATTTGTGTGTAGGGCTTTTTCAATCTTTTTTTCTGATTTATTGTAGGATTGTTGGAACAAAATTACACTAAAAAAGTGAAATAAAAAAAAACAACAACTGTTGGGTTTCAATCTACAACCTTTGGCAAAGTAAACCAAAGGACATTCAGATTAGCCTACAGGAAAGAGATGATTAGTTACCTAATTTGGAGGAAAGAAGTTTTTAACCTAAGGCATTGTTGATCTGTTTCTTGCATATTCTGATGCTAACAAGTAACATACCAGAACATTTATATCTCAATTGTATGCTTTGTTCAATGACATGGTTTGATTATTTGTTAATTACGATCATTAATAAATGATACCCAAAATATATATATCTTTGTGTACTTTATCAGCTGTTGATTTAAATCATTCACCCTCCCTTCCCCTTTACCATCCTTGCATCTCTCTCCTGTCTGAATTCTTCTTTGTTTTCTATGACCACAACTTGGTGGTAATTTTGTCACAATATATGTTTTTGTAATCAGCCCTGCATCAACTTATGGATGTCACCTTCAGGATCTTAAAAGTCCGAACATACTCGTATAAACAGTGCATGCGTACTCAGACTATGACTCAGTTTGGACTCTCATCAGAAGGAGTAGGTAATATTAATAGCAGTTAATAAACTTTCCTAAAGACACATTTTTTCATAGACCTGGGTTGCGTCCAGAGTCGAACCACCAACCTTGTGATCAGTGAGACACTACATAAAGACTTCTCTGCCATGAAATAAATACATAATTGGTACTGAACTCAACATCTGTGATCAGTACTTTAATGTTTTCATTTTGGGCTGACAGAAAACAGCCTTTGAATTTTGTAATCAAATGGATAAAGATACATACCCTTAAATATTTCTCTTTCAGTGCTTGAATGATGGCCAGGCATGTTTCTCTCACCACCACACTGACAGTTGACCTGCCCACCCTGTAGAGATAGTGGATGGATAAGAAGCTGTCACCTGAAACAATTATGCATTGTTTTATTTATACATTTAAAAAAATTACATGCATTAAATAATGACATGGTATATTAAGAAAATTTTTGTAATAACATTTTAAAAGGAGGCCAGCAGTAATTATATTAAATTAATAAATAAATAAATGAGTAAATTAATAAAAAATAAATAATACATAATTAAACAAGTAGGCTAGGCTACTGAAGTAGTTCTACATCAAACATTGGCTAATGATACCATGTTTCATTTGTAAACTAAACACAAATTGACATTAGCATATATGCAATCAAACAATAATTTGAATAAAGAAAATCAATAAATAGGCTAAATGAAAAAAAAAACAGTGAAAAATAGGACATGTAAGCACTTTGAAATTTAGCTAATTTTAAAATAAATAAAGATAATATATTTAGCCTATCATAATATATAGGCCTACATTCATACACACACACACACACACACACACACACACACATACGTTCAAAACTATAATAGTGGGTTTATGTTCAAAACAAGGCAAACTGGGTTCCATCCTTTCCCTTCATTACAGACCATTCCTATTCACTCAACGGATACAATAGCCTCTTGTAAGGTTATCTGTCACAACCGTTTTCATTTTTGACAAAAACAAAAGGAGAAATTGCGCTATGAAATAGTGGGTTCATTTGATACCAGTGGGTTTTTACACATGCATATTGGACATCTGGGTTTCTGTGGAAAAACTGGGTTTATCACACACACGGACACAACCAAAACGTATAAATGGCCAAGGTTGCATTTGCAAGATTTTCAGTACGTGAGTGCAGTACACTGACACTTTTAGTTTAATTCAACTAATGAAACAACTTTTACTATTGCTCAGAATTTCCTCTGATTTTGTTTTTATAATTTCAATTACAATATTTTCAGTTGGTATATAGGCTATCCTATCCTATCTTATCCTATCCTGTCCCGTAACCCGAAGGTCGTAGGGGTACTACAGATGATCGTTTAACCAGCATACTCCATCTCTCTCTCTGTCCTCAGCAGCCCTGATGGCTTTGCTCAGTGTCAAACCAGTCCATTCTCGAATGTTGTCCTCCCACCTCTTTTTCGGTCTCCCTCTTCTTCTACCTCCTTGCACTGTGCCTTGCAGAATAGTCTTTGCAAGGCCTGATGATCTGGTGACGTGTCCATACCATCGGAGTTTCCGTTTCTTCACCACTGTGAGCAGGTCATCGTGTTGTCCAATGGCTTGTGTGATGGTCTGTCGGACTTCGTCGTTGGTGATGTGCTGGGTATAGGAAATGCCCAGAAGTCTTCTGTAGCACCTCATCTCCATGCTTTGTATTCTTCGTTGGAGATCTGCTGTGAGGGTCCATGCTTCGCAAGCATATAGGAAGATGGAGATGACAAGGGAGCGCAGCAGTCTTACTTTGGAATGTAGACTGATGGTCCTGTCTTTCCAAATGGGCTTCAACCTTGTCAGGGCAGCAGTTGTTTGTGCGATCCTGGAGAGGACTTCCTGTCGGGACCCATTGTCTTATACAATGGCTCATAAGTATTTGAAGTTATGCACTGTGTTGACGGATTGGCCTTGGACTTTGATGTCCGTGTTGATGCCATTGGTGTTGTTGGTCATCATTTTGGTCTTCTCTGCACTTATTTCCATTCCATAGGCTCTGGAGGTGGTGTCAAGCCTCTGTACCAGCTGTTCAAGTTCTTGTTCCTCTCCAGCCAATCCATCAATGTCATCTGCAAAACGAAAATTGGAGATTGCTCTACCCCCTATGCTGACTGTGCCTTCATGGTCTGCAAGAGCATCTGACATGATGCGCTCTAGGAAGATGTTGAAGAGTGTTGGGGAGAGTAGGCATCCTTGACGCACACCGATTGTTGTTCTGAACCAGTTCCCGATGGCGCTGTTGTGGAGGACTGCACTGGTAGCCTTGTTATACAGGCTTTTGATGACTTCAATAATTTTAGGGCTGATGTTGTACACTTTCATTGTTGCCCATAGAGCTGCATGCCAGACTCGGTCAAACGCCTTCTTGAAGTCTATGAACACATGATATAGATGTTGTTGGTGCTGTAGGTATTTCTCACAGATTATTTTGAGGTTGAAAATCTGCTCAGTGGTACTTCGCCCTGCCCTGAATCCTGCTTGTTCTTCAGCTATGATTTGTTCAGCTTGGGGTTTCAACCTGTTGAGTATTATTTTGTATATAGGCTACTGTATAGAATTAGAGCTGTTATTGAAGGATAGACTTTTGCCATTTACTTTAAGAACTGGGCGTTAGCTCAGTGGTTAAAGCATTGAACTGAGAACCGAAAGGTCTGAGGTTGTTACAGTGTACCTCTGGATAGGTCAGTGCGTGACCCTCTTTTTCTCCCCATAGCCCAAACAATAAGTTATTAGCTGGTGTCAGTGAAAATCGAAAAGAAAAATTCGGCATTAAGCAAACATTCTTGTCATATTTACTTTGCTTACATTTACTTTGTATTGTATGGTTTTAAAGTTTTTTTAATTTGAATCCAGACTGGAAGATCTGCAAAAAAAAAGATATCTTGTCGTTCTCAAATGCCAACTGTGGATAATTTTTTCATGTTCAATTTATTACTTTACTTCCAGATTTAAATCAAATCATTGAAGAAAAGGCAAGAAGGAGAAAGAAGAAAATGTATGAGGAGTATGAAGAAGAATTAATAGAAAGAATGAGGAGAAGCGTGGAGAAAAAGCATAAAATCTCCAGAGGAAAAGAAAGAATGAGAAGGGTGGAAAAGTATACAAATCTTCATTGGAAAATAGGAATGGAAAAATAAAAAAGCAGAGAACCGGTCATGTAAAACAAACATATGAACAACATAACACAGACATAATTTGTTAACATTTTTATTTTGAAAGTGTCTAGTAGAGCATAATTTGTATATATTATTATTACTTTTTTATCAACTTCATTTAGTTAGGTTTTACATAAATTGTTTATGGTTTCCCGTTACGTTAATATATTCTGAATAAGGATCAATTGAGTGCAACCACTTATAATTAGTTTTTTTTTTTCCAGCACCTCAAAGGTATAATAAAACCATGTGAAGAGCAGAATATTATTATATAGTCATTAGTCTTGACATTGCTTTTTGATGAACAAGAACCCCGAGAATAACATATGTATTAACTTGGCAAAGAAATATAATTTGGTACTTTGCCAGATTAATCCACCGCTTTCTCTTAAGTTTAAGACAGAAATCTACTACATAACAAAACGGGCCTAAAAACTAGTCTACACAATACAGAGCAGTAAATTTCCATTACTTAATGACAAGTAGCACCTCAAAAAGCTTTGAACATGATGAACACCATCAATCACTGGAAAGGCAAGTCCATATGACTCACATGCTCCTTATGGAACTCCCAATAAATAACACAAAAATGAGATGCCAGAAAAAAAAGTTAAATGATTGAAACGGTGGGTTTAAAATGCAAAGGAATACAAGCTTTGATATTTCGATGCTCTTGACCTTGACCTCCAGCTATAAATGCACTCATGTACGATAAAATAAACTACAGCAAAAGATTTTATTATTTTGGACATCTCCAATGACCACCTTGGAGCAAGGTTGACAAAATATGCATGTGCGTCTCATTGATACCTATCATGCATCAAACAATCTGAAGTTTAGTTAATATTAATAACTTAGGATTAACAAGAAATTTTGTGGAAAATTGACATAGCTTGACTAACATTTGTTGAACCTGTGACCTTGACCTTGAAGTGTAGTCATTCAATCACTGATAATTTTCGAGGTCTCGTGTAATTAGCCACTTTAAAGTTTTGCACAGATGGAAGGCAGACAGACAGACAACATTTAAACATGCAATTGTTTACTATTTAGGACTCATCTTGAATAGATTTGCAAACAAATTTGAATATATATTCTATATCTAAACGATTCATGGCACTTGGTTCACACCCTGGAGAACGGGGTAGCCCTGATGGCAGAAACAAAGCTGATGATGGGGATGTTGTATACATTTTGGTCTGCTGGCTTTGACGCCTTTTTCTAGCTTGTTTCTTGACTGAACCTTCCGATGAATTAGAGTCTTTAGAATCCTCATGCTGCTCTTCAGCCCTCCTGCGAACAAGTAGCAGCATCAGAACACAGGGTTTAAACAACAGAACAAATACAGCGGCATAAGAACATTTTCAAACCAAGGTATGAGGATGGTCAAAGGGTGGGGTGGTGGGCCTGGGGTGGGAGAAGGGAATGGAAGTTGAAAAGAGTAGAGGCTTGAACTGGCTCAACTACAAAAAGGGATTGACTGACAATACTGTCTACTAATTCATCAATGAAATATTATATTCTGGACTTCAATTTTCTTGTACATGAATGTACTACTCACCCTCTTTAAAGTGTAAAAGAAACAAGCAAAACACATTTAAAGTTTAGGGGGTAGAGGTTGGGGAAAAAAGGGCACAAAAGCCCGGAGGAAGTGGGACAGCATTTTTTCCCACTAACCACTTCGACACACTAGCTACTAGCAACCAAGTTATAAAATAGTTATAGAAACTCTTATGCTTACTAGCTACTCAGTAAATAATAATTAATAATAATACAGGATGCTATGTACGCGCCTTTCCCCAAGGCTCAAAGAGCGGCGATCTATACCAACATACACGCTCACCTGTCTCATTTACCCTCTCACACACCAAATACACATACATCACTCAAACAGGTGGTGTAAAGGCAGGGAGATCGCTATTAGAAGACGGAAGAAAATCGAATTTTTTATTTTTAAATTTTTTATATTGACTGCATCCTGTACCATTATTGAAGGGAGGGAGGAAACCGGAGTGCCCGGAGAAAACCCTCGGTGACCTCAGTAGTCTCGCACCTAAGTCACATACGTTCTCCCCTTGCGGGAATCGAACCCGCGACCTTCAGCATTGGAAACCGGCGACTTATCCACTGCGCCACGAGGCCACCCCATGAAGGCACAAGTACGAAGGTTCCTCAACATGCCTGCTTTTTAAAATCCAAAGCATACCTATACAACCTGAACAGCCCAGAGCGAATTGTGTACATTATAATAATGTAATCTGCATTTCATGTGCCCCATTAACAACTGTAAAATTGAGCTAAAACTTTGATCTTATTCAACAAGGATGTCTAGCTCTGCCATGTACACTAATGCCCCCCCCCCCCCATTCTCCTCCCTCATCCAAGCTCTCCTCACCCCCCCCTTTGCAATGTAGAAACAATATTCCACCAACAAAATTTGTGTTAGCAGGTCACAGTTTGATCTGAGACGTGGAGCTGCCAGTTGTTAACATTACTGCTTTGCTGTGGCACCGATTTTATACAGCAATCAATGAGTGTTTTTTTTTCAAAGCAAACAACAATATTATAAAATTCAATAAGTACTGACACACACCAGCTGTCACCTGATGAGTACAATGAAGGCGATGAAGATGTTGATGGTGATGGAGTGGGACGTCTTCCTTCCAAACGCCTCCTGGGTCGTCGTCGGACTACAGCGACTTCTCCGCAACCGGATAAACTCGAGGCATAACAGGATGTTCTGGGAAAAAAAGGAATAATAGAATTTATTAAAATAATTATGCTTACTCAGAATTACAGCTAACAATTTGGGAAATGGAGTAGATGCAGATCTGAAAATGGTGCTCTAGCTATTAATGTGGACCCCACTGCAACAACGAGACAAATGACAGGGGTCTGAGACTGTTGGAGTTTGCCAGATACAACAATTTGATACTGGCAAACACGCTTGGTCTCCACAAAAAATCCAGACGATGGACATGGCACAGTCCCGGCGGGGAGCATCACAACCAGATCGACTACATCATGGTCAAAAAACGCTTCCGATCAAGCATCAACATTGGCAGAACACGCACTTTTCCAGGAGCAGACATCGGAAGTGACCACGATCTCGTGATGATGTCTTTCCGGCTTTCCGGCTTTACCTGAAGAGAGTAAACACAGCAAAGTGAACTAGACTGAAGTTCGACCTGGACAAACTGCAAGACCCGGAGGTGGCAGAACTATTTCAGGCCACAATTGGAGGGAAATTTGCACCACTGCTCATTTTAGGAGCTGGTGAAGTAGATGTCAACACCATGATCACCACCTTCAACTTAGCTGTGACAGATGCCGCCACGAAGATCCTTGGAAAGCACCGGCCAAAGAAGAAGCTGTGGATCACACCTGCACTTTTGGACCTGTGTGATAAAAGAAGATAGATGAAAAAGAAAAAGAACACCTCACAGGGAGCTGATGCCTACCGAAAAATCAACAATGACATCCGAAAAGGCATGCGCACAGCAAAGGAGAACTAGATAGAAGATCAGTGCCAGGAAATAGAGAACAGTCTGAACAAGAACAACAGCAAGAAGGCTTACCAGACTGTGAAGCGGCTGACAAGTGTTAAACAGCCCAAGGTCTCCACGATCCAAAGCAAGTCTGGCATATGCCTTACAGAAGAACAAGAAGTCTTGGACAGATGGACAGAGTACTGCTCTGACCTTTACAACCACACCAAACGGAGACCCATCAGTTCTAGCATGTCTAGAGAACAGAGAAGAAGAAGAAAACCTCCCAATCCTCCGAGAAGAAGTTGAGGCAGCAGTGCAATCGCTGAAGAAAGGGAAGTCAGCGGGGGTGGACAACATACCCGCGGAACTGCTTTAAGCAGGAGGAGAAGCGATGATTGACGCACTCACCAGTATCTGTAACAAGATCTGGCAGAGTGGGGAGTGGCCTACACCATGGACCCAGTCGTTTGTCATCACTCTTCCCAAAAAAGGTAACCTTCAGGAATGTGAAAATTACCGCACCATCAGCCTCATCAGCCATCCCAGCAAGGTCCTCCTAAAAATAATACTCAACAGGTTGAAACCCCAAGCTTACCAAATCATAGCTGAAGAGCAAGCTAGATTCAGGGCAGGGGGGAGTTCCACTGAACAGATTTTCAACCTCAGACTAATCTGCGAGAAATACCTACAGCACCAACATCTATATCATGTAATCGTAGACTTCAAAAAGGCGTTTGACGAGTCTGGCATACAGCTCTGTGGACAACCATGAGAGTGTACAACATCAGCCCTAAAATTATTGAAGTCATTAAAAGCCTGTATGATAAGGCTACCAGTGCAGTCCTCCACAACAGCGCCATCCGAAACTGGTTCAGAACAACAATCGGTGTGCGTCAGGGATGCCTACTTTCTCCAACACTCTTCAACATCTTCCTAGAGCGCATCATGTCAGATGCCCTTGCAGATCACGAAGGCACAGTCAGCATAGGGGTAAGAGCAATCCTTGTTTTGCGGATGACATTGATGGATTGCCTGGAGAGGAACAAGAACTTGAACAGCTGGTACAGAGGCTTGACACCACCTCCAGAGCCTATGGAATGGAAATAAGTGCATAAAAGAGCAAAATGATGACCAACAACACCAATGGCATCAACACGGACATCAACGTCCAAGCCCAAGCCCTCAACACAGTGCATAACTTCAAATATTTAGGAGCCATTGTATCAGACAATAGATCCCGACAGGAAGTCCTCTCCAATAACGCACAAACAACTGCTGCCCTGGCGAGTTTGATGCCAATTTGAAAAGACAGGACCATCATTCTACATTCCAAGGGAAGGCTGCTGCGCTCCCCTGTCATCTCCATTTTCCTATATGCTTGCGAAACATGGACCCTCACAGCAGATCTCCAACGAAGAATACAAAGCATGGAGATGAGGTGCTACAGAAGACTTCTGGGCATTTCCTATACCCAGCACATCACCAACGACGAAGTCCGACAGACCATTACACAAGCCATTGAATAACACGATGACCTGCTCACAGTGGTGAAAAAACGTAAACTCCGATGATATGGCCACGTCACCAGATCCTCAGGTCTTGCAAAAACCATCCTGCAAGGCATAGTGCAAAGAGGTAGAAGAAGAGGGAGACCAAGAAAGAGATGAGAGGACAACATTCGAGAATGGACTTGTTTGACACTGAGCAAAACCATCAGGGTTGCTGAGGACAGGGAAAGATGAAGTACGCTGGTTAAACTAAAATCTGTGGTGCCCCTACGACCTCCGAGTTACGGGATAGGATAGGATAGGAACTATTAATGTTACACTATCAATGTGTTGAATGACAGCATGAGATCTAACGGTTACTCAATCTTAAATGTGTAGGCAGCACAAGCTGAATGATTACAAAAAATATGACCATGGTAAAAACAGTCTAGGAATAATACTGATATTATTAATTTATTATTATTTAATCGTTCTTATATAGCGCTTTTCCAGCTCAAGAGCTGTTCAAAGCGCTGGCCGATACAGGATCTAACTCAAGCCGGCCGAGGCGGCAACTTGCAGCCTTTGGGCGCATCGTAATAACGCTCCATACAACTGAGCACAATTCTGGGCAGCCAGGGATTGGGGAGAAGGACCTAGGTGCATGCTAAGTGTGTTCTTGTCACCGGCACTCACCCGTCTTATTGAGCGTCAGGATCTTTAAAGTCCGTTATGATGGAATGTATGCGACACAGACTAGACCTCGGTTTATACTCTCATCCGAAGGAGTAGGAAACGGGAGTAAAATGTTTTTCCCAAGGACACAACACAATTACCCGGCTTGGGCTCGAACCCGGGTTCTTCAGATCCGCAAGCCACAGTTCCACATGATAAGGAATATTAAGTCGGTAAACAGCAGAAAACAAAAACTGAAATTATAAACTATTCCCATATGGTGTTCATCTAAATTAAACCTTTATTTTGGATTTCCGGAATAAATAAGCTCAATAACAGACAGATTTTAAACGTACTCACAAATTTTCAAGATCACATTTTTCTTCATTTTCATCAGCAAAAACACTCCCAGTTGTCTGCAAAACAGATAAAGACATTTAACAAATGAAATAGCTAATTAAATACGAACACTCATGTTAAGCAGTTTAATGCATCAATCAGTTTTCACATATTCTATTTCCCTTCATCCAAGGAAAACAGACAGGTGAACCATAAACCAAAAGCTATAACTTATGTAGGTAACGGCAGCCGGAATTTTGTATTTTACTGTTTGTTGCAACATGTGGTTTTTTAATTACATCAGAACACAAGGAAAATACAGAAAAATAAAAGTTGCAGTATAATAAACGGTACATGTTAAAAGCTTATTGTTTTTTATTCTGATAACATTGCATTTTGCCTACTAAAATTGTTATTCTGCAAACATATTTTTAAACATTTATTTAATCAATCTACATATGACTAAAATAACACATCAATACCTCCCTTATTTACTTGTACTATCTTCACTGACCGTCTTTTTTGTAAATGAGAAAAAATGCAAGTTTTGAAAACCCCAGTGTGAACAAAGGAGACATACATTTCTCATGGTAACTGTTTCAATGTTCAAGAGACTTCACAAGACTCTTCATTAATATCACATACAAGGACGCTTAAAATGCAGCAAATTTATTTTTGTGTTCTTCAAAAAGTAACAAACAAAAATGCAGACCCTGTGTTGACAATCGACCACAACATCCACACGAAAATTGATATGATTTTAAAAGTACAAAAGCACACCGAAAAAGCTTGAAATTTTAACAAGGGAACACTTTAAAGCCACATCCTAGAAGCACAAAATATAGATTAAAGAACTATTTACAGAGACAGAAGGACAAAATACAACTGAATAAAACGAAAAAACACGTACCTCCATCTTGGCAGCCGGCACGTATCGTGTGGCGTTCCGAGTTACTTCCCCTGACAGTGCGTGTATTCGACTGGTTGACCAGCGAAAACACACATCGCGGAGTGTTAACTGGCTCAAACTCAAAGTTGACTCAACCGCAATTGTGGGTTTCTCGCTCAGACTTTGTGTATACACTTTTTTTGTTATTCCTATTGCAAAGCCGGTTTTAAAAAAACTGAGTTTCAGATTTTGGAACCCAGTATTTTTTTAAACCCAGTTGCACGTAAGTGTAACCTATGCATAAACCCACTGTTATGGTTAGGTACGTACACACACACACACACACACGTGTGTGTGGGTGTGAGTGTGTGTATCATTATGTGTAGAGTCTGTAGACTAGCCTTTATAAGAAAACAAATGAGGAAAAAGCCACAAGGATAAACAAACCTGATGCCAGAAACCTCAACGTCAACGCCAGTCTTTCCTGGGATGGAATAGGCTCTCTCATGTTTGTTGTTGTTTTGCTGAGGTAGGGCTCCACAATGCTGTGAAGAAGTTCGAAGTTCCGAACATCCATCCGAAGAAAGTTCACAAAACCCTTTTCATCTTCGGTTTGCATCTCTTGCAGAAGAGCGTGATAGGCTCCTAAGTGCTTTCTCCTTTCAACCCACGGTTTCACCCAGCACTTTCTCGATCTTTTTGCCTTTTTTTTCATCTATGTAAGCACCAACGATGACCGCTGGATCGATGTCGTCGTCGCTTGAACTACTCGACTCCATGATGCTTGCAAATGTTGCGGAAGAGGAAAAGACAACTCTCTCACAGTCTACTTCAAGACCAATAACCCTCAAGTTTGACTCGATGCGCGACTTTCGTGTGGCACTGCGCGATTCAAGTCAAAATGCAATTCCGACTTCGAAGTCGAAAATTGCTCCGATTCGCGTCAAGTCAAGTAGATTTGACGCTCGTGTGGCATGGGCTTTAGATATGTGCGCTATAAAAATTCTCGATAATAATATAACCAGTAGGGTTGCGCGTCATCCGATATTACATGTTTGGTCACGCCACGGTAATATCGGAATAGTTCTGTACGTTTTGTTTGGTTATGCCACTGCACGCCGTAGGGTCCTTATCAAACTTATTAGGCACCTTCAGGCTTATAAGTTTGATAAGATGAATAGGAAAGAAAACTAAACACGCATCACACGAACAACGATAGGAAATGTATGAATCTTTTTATGTCTTTATTTCTAGTCTTTCTTTCTTTATTGTGTTACTTTCACTTTTTGCTACGTTTTGGGGGCTTGTGAACCAGTAAAACATATTATTATGTTGTGCCCTATTATGTTGTTCTTTCTTCTTATGATTTTAATGATGCGCACGGAAGATTGCACGATATCAATGTGAAAATATTAATTGAAAATAATAACTACTAAGAATCTGTACAAAATGTTACCAGAGGTTGCAAGGTTGAATCTGTGTGAACTCTGTCGAATTTTTTAAGTGTTATCTGTTGAATTCGTTAGCTTTTCTCGTCTCTTCATTCATTCTTCGTAAAATAAATCAAACTTCGTAAGTCCTACCATTGAATAGATCGATAGATTGTCGAGGCCATTCCTGACAAGAACAACGCTGGACAATTAGCGCGGCCGATCTATCACACCGTAACTATGGTGCAGGGAAGCTTACAGTATTCACTCTTTCAATATGTCATTCACCTGTATTTTTTGCTTCAATCCCTTTCCACTGTTTTCTGTGGCCTTCTTTAGGCCCCTTGCGTTTGCCGTGTCAGGGGAGAATGGGATCCTGGAGGTTGAGGTCACTGAAGGCCTGCGGTCCTTCAAACCAACACACCTCTTCGGCCCGGACTTCTCGTAGACGGTAGACTGGCGTGGCCCACGTCAGGCAAGCGGCTGGTCGTGTATTGCTCTATCTCTGCTAGAAGGCTGCGTCTAAATTGGTCAAACCTGAGTGCGGACTTGTTTGAGTGTATATCTCATGTAACCCGGATTCGTTTCCTTGCTGGATTTTACCACTTGAACGCATCCCCTTGTTGGACTCCCTGGTGGGTGGTGAGCACGGTGGACGAATAAACAAATAAAAACATGGCATCCTCTCTCAAAAAAACGATTACACGAGGACGGAATTACGGACACGGACACGGACATATTGAAACTATAAAGAAGACATGTGACACTGGAGTTGATGGGGCATGGCCCCATTTCTTGGTTGTGGAGGGGGAAGATCAAGCTATGCCACTTGGCAAGCTGTCCCCGTTTGCCATACACAAAGGCTTCCAGGCCATCTCGACTGTGACTTATAAGGATGTGAAGAAACTGCTATCTTGGGCATATCTGGTGGATTGCTCGACCAGAATGGCGTCGGATTGTCTTCTGAAGAGGAATTTGACAATAAAAGTTTTTGTGCACGGACGGTTGAATTCCTCCGAAGGAGTCATCCGATGCCAAGACCTGTCTGACATGTCGGAAATAAAAATCCGCGACGAGCTCTCCAGCCAGAGTGTCACAGAAGTGCAGAGAGTGTTTGTCACCAACGGATCCAAGCGTACCCCCTACAAACACACTTAAAAAAATAAACAAATCTTTTGCGATGGCCAAGTTGCCGGAGTCACTCAAAGTGGGAAGTATACAGAGTGAAAAGAACTGGGCCAAGAACAGAGCCTTTAGGAATACAACAGGTAAGTAGGACCGGAGAAGAATTGGCACTTTTCACGGAAAAATGGGCAGAGAATTAAGGCTTTTGGAAACAAGCTGTGCATTGAACTGTTTCAGGACAATCTTTTCAAGGAGTTTTTGTATAATAGGGAATGGGCTCTATGCACAAGTCGGCGGCATGGTCACGTGGCGCGGGAATAACAAAGCGGTCATGGCTTCTTTTAGCTCGCTCGCGTGTACTCCAATGCTGCTTAAAAATTTTAAATTTACCGACATTTTGGGATATTGTGATGTTTTGAACATAGCACACTCGTGCAATAATGATTACAGAGCGATTTGTCACTGACATTCAGTTTAAAGTTGACGACATGCAGTGCTTCATCATTTGCGCTCGAAGTGGAAATCGATGAAAGGAAATGTTCTTTTCTTTGCAGAAAGGTTTTACGTCGGAGTTAGAGCATCCAAACGCAGCACAGTACTTCACCATTTTCAAACTCGATCACGCTGTGTTATTCCCGCAGCACGTGGCCGCCACGCCTTTGTGCATAGCGCCCATTGTTACTTCAAACTCCGTCTGTGTTGTTTGTTTGTAGATTATAGTCACACGACACTTTCGCATATAGGTGACTACTGGACCGATTTATACTGACACCAGCGGGCCAGTTGTTGATAAAGGGGAAAATAATATGATCACACGTTGACCAATCCGGGATTCGAACCAGCGACCTGGTCATGAGCAATCTTGCCACTGTAGATTGTTCAAACCTATAAAGGGAACAGTGAAAGCCACAGTTGAAAACCTGTCTTTCCTTTATAGGCAAGACAGATTCACTGCGGCAACAGTACCCCCGTTGGAGTGCCGGGGTTTTTCAGTATAAATAGTATCCCCACTTTATGGAAATTTAGTGCTTTAAATTCCCACTGTCGCTGTCTTCCTCATTTACTCTTTCCTATTCCTGCTCTGTCCTTCACTCTGCTATACTATCTTCTTCTTCGCTAGATCAATGACCTACCTTTTTTCTTGAAAACTCTTCCTGGACAAGACTCCTTGTTTGTGTGTGGGGTCTGTTGGATCGGCTTGGGAGTGTTGGACGCTTTCTGCCGGGTGGTCACTGGGGCTTCCTATGATTGTACTGTTTGGCACTGTAGGCATTTTATATGTATGTGTTTCATTGATGATTTATAATGATGTTTGTATTCTATTTTGTTTTTGTAACCGGGGTGTTCGCGTAGTTGAGGTCAACCCTCAGCCGTCCCCCGCGTGGGATGTCTTTATTGTAAAGTGACTGGCCGGTGGAGGGCATTCAATTTTCCCACTAGGGTTGTTTCGGCAGATCTTTTATGCGGATTGGGGGTTGTCCGGTCCTGATTTGGCTCGGAGGAGTCCGCTGGACCTAAAGCAAGAATCAATCAATCAATCAATCAATCAACCTTTCGGTTACTAGCAAGACGCTCTTACCAACTGAGCTACCCGGCCCCTCCAAACTCCGTCTGAACAATAAACTAAAACTTTTTAAAAATGGGGAAAAAAAGAAGAGGAAAAATGGGCAAACTAACGGCTGTTTTATTTAACCGTTTAGTGAAGAACAAAAATCGGCTGTAGCATCTACGCAGTGGTACCAAAAAATATGGGTATTGGTGGTACATAATTATTACTAGTCTTATAGTATCACATAACGTAATCGGGAACCCACCCCCCCTCCTCTCCCTCCCCCCCCCCCCCTCATAATCATAATCCGCCCCTGATTCATTGCACATATAAAAGATGTATACATAGATTAGATTTTACTAGTCAGTAATAATTAATGAATTTTATTCATTGTGATGTGATGTCGTTGGTGATGTGTGACATCACCAACGACGAAGTCCGACAGACCATCACACAAGCCATTGGACAACACGATGACCTGCTAACAGTGGTGAAGAAACGGAAACTCCGATGGTATGGCCACGTCACCAGATCATCAGGCCTTGCAAAGACTATTCTGCAAGGCACAGTGCAAGGAGGTAGAAGAAGAGGGAGACCGAAAAAGAGGTGGGAGGACAACATTCGAGAATGGACTGGTTTGACACTGAGCGAAGCCATCAGGGCTGCTGAGGACAGAGAAAGATGGAGTATGCTGGTTAAACGATCATCTGTGGTGCCCCTACGACCTTCGGGTTATGGGACAGGATAGGATAGGATAGGATTCATTGTGATAATTAATGTATTTAATGTGTAAAATTGTTTTTGAACTCTTTTTCAGTTCTTCTTCTTCTTTTTCTTCTTCTTCTTCTTCTTCTTCTTCTTCTTCTTCTTCTTCTTCTTCTTCTTCTTTGTTGTAGGCAGCCAACTTCAATATGTTGAAGAAACTTGCTGCACTGAGATGGGAGGGGGGTGGGGGTAGAGTGAGGGGCTGCTGTTTTATTGTTTTAGATCAGGGGGATGGGACATTGTGGTGTATCTGGGCAGGTGAAGGATCGATGTGAAAGGGATTTGGGTAGGGGGATGGGGGTTTTATTAGAGGAGCTGAATCCTGGCCTGGAAAGAGGTCAGGGAGTCTGCCGAAGCGACATCAGTGGGCAGGGATTTCAATTCTGAGATGGTGCGGGAAAAGAATCTTTTTTTGTCTGTAGTCGGTTCTGTGGGATGGAATATCATAGGAGTCTGGGTGGTACCGGCAGGAACTGCGTCCTTGTCGGGAGCTGGGTTTTGGTTTGAATTGGCTGTCGATCATTGTTAGGCCATGATGAAATTTGTAGAAGGTCGTCAGTCTTATTCTTTTCCTTTTGACCTGGAGAGAGGGCCACTGCAAATCTTCCATAATCTGGTCCATACTTGATGTCTGCCGGTACCGGTTTGAGACCCATCGTGCAGCTAGGCGTTGGATTCTCTCGATGGCTTTGATGCCATCAGATGTGTGAGGATCCCACACAGGGCAGGCGTACTCCAGGACTGGACGCACAAGCGAGGCCATTTGCTTTAGTTTCTTGTTTGAAGTCTTCAGGTTTCTTCTGAGGAAACCTAGAGTTCTGTTTGCTCTGCTAGTCATGTTGGAGACGTGGAAGCCCCACTTCAGGTCACTTGTGAGGATAACGCCAAGGAATTTCTACTTGTGCTTCTTATTGTAGTTTGTGACCATGGAGGAAATAGCCACACTTTAGCTTTTTGCTACGTCTGGTCATGTGCACAGTTGAGCACTTTTGGGGGGTGGAATGACATCATCCAGCGATTTTCCCAATCAGCCAATTTGTTAAGGTCTGCTTGTCAGGAGGGGGGGGGGGGTCTTGATGTCTTTGTGGCAAATCTACTGGCAGGTTGTTTATATATAGGAGGAACAAGCTCGGGCCTAGGACTGAGCCTTGAGGTACTCCGGATACGACTGCAGCGTACTTCGAGCTGATACCGTTTACTAGCACTGTCTTCCTTCTGCCAGAGAGGAAGCTGCCAGTCCATCTGTTGATCTTGCCGCTGATGCCAAGGTAGTTGAGCTTATGGAGAAGCAGGCAGTGGCTCACCTTGTCGAAAGCCTTGGAGAAGTCTAGGACCAGAAGATCCACTTGCTCTCGAGCACTTACGATGCCTCGTCCACCAGTCCGAGCAGCTGCGACTCACAGCAGCGACCCTTGTGGAACCCTTCTTGCTGCTCTTGGCATAAAATTCCCTGGTTTTCAACATAGGGACTAAGATGTGCTCCAGCATCTTGCATGCCGGTATAGGCCTACTGGTAAGGGATATTGGTCGGTAATTTTCAGGTTTGTAACGTTACCCTTTCTTAAAGACCGGGGTGACATTTGCAGTTCTCCAGTCGACAGGGACAATGCTTGAGTCCAGAGAGGCCAGTTCATTATCAATTTATAAGCAACAGCTTTTCATAGATTCCCAGATGGTTATCTGTATGTGGTTGGCTGTAAAATGGTGTAAATTTATTATGGTAAACTTAACTTCCGGTTGTTCGCCGTATGCGAATTTCCAAGCGTCTTTATGATCGGGAGACTAATTTCCATTGTTTAGCAACGATGGAAACTGAGGGTGCAAAGCCCGATGTTTCAGGCGAGCAAATGGATGTATCTGATGCCGACACTATCGAGGACCCTCCCACGCCCAAGCCGAAAAGAAAGCAGAAGACAAAGCGTACTGGACGACCCGTTGGAAGGCCACCTAAGCCGAAAGACCCCAAACCCAAGGCGAGCAAATCTAAAGCAAATCCCGGCCGAACCCGCAAACAGCCTAACAGTAATAGACAGCAACCACAACGCCAGCTACGGCGAAAACCCAAAGAACCGATTTCGCTAGTAGAAGATGATGTGATTGATCGTTGGGGAAAGGTTAGAAAGGAGAAGAGATTTTCTGCAGATGCAGATGTTGCACGGTTTTTGCTTTCCTGGTAAGTTTTGTTGACAAGTAGTTATCAGTTATCATCATTATGATCATACAAACACTCACAAAATGTAATGAAAGAGCCAATAAGCCCATCCCCAACCATTAACCCAATGTACAAATTGTAAAACTTTCAAAAAAATTCATCAGTTGTCAGTTTGTATGCTGTATACATCTGAATTCTGATTATAAATTATTTATACAGCCTTTTCTTCTTGACTTGGGAGCATTAAGCAGCTAAAATCAGTACATTATGTACGTCATATGGAAAACTAGAATCTAGGTAGTCTGGAATCGCTCTATAGGAAATTGGAATTTAGTTTCCCCTAGCAGAAACTAGAACTCTAATATCGACTGGAAAATATCTAGTGGATATGTGCAAGGCTCTGAAATGGCGTCGAACTCGATTTTCGCCGGTGCTGTTAGTGTTACTTTGCAAGAAAGCTGACTCGCTGCACATTATCATTTGAAACAAAATAAAATGTGAATCTGGCAGAGAAACGATCGTTTTTCATTTTGATGTCAAGCACGGATCGATGAACCACGTCAAAGAATAGAAAATTGACAATGAATGACATACCGATCGGCGGTTTCAGTTGTAAACACTTTTTGTGACATCGTAAACACTGTGTTCGGTATTTGCCAACCGGCATAAAACTGCTTCATAGAATATCAATAAAAATTTAATTTCCGAAAGTAAAAATGTATAAAGGATATGAAACAATTTTACATTTTAAAATCAGTTCATATTTTTTGGAGATATGCGTCGAAATTGGCGACTCCCGCGTACCTCACGTATTTTCGTGATTCAGCTTCAGGGTGTATTAATCCGCGCTAGTGTTGTAATTCACTTTATTGCTTAAAGTTATGCTAATAAATTATCAAACATGAGTCTAAAACTTAATATAAGCAATATAATAATCAGAATAATGATAGAATTAATCGAACAAATCTGTAGGCAAACAAATTGCTGTCAACTTTTGGGTCATGAAAACCAAATGTGATGTACTCTTTTTTTGAGGCTCCACACTTTCGGAATAATGCGGGTAGCGTCAATTTTAATGTGCAAAACAATCGGCCTTTGTTAACATTCAACCTGCGATGGCTGAAGAAGAAAGAAGTGAGATGGATTCGTCCAAAAATGAAGGTAAGTTGAGTGTCATTAATTTTTCATCTAAGTTATGCACGCATATTTTTGGTGGCTTGGTCAGTGTTTTTCGACTTTTCTGTCGAAACATTGATGGAGTAAATCTCATGTTTTTGTGATAAAAATGTGTTTGTTTCAAGTCAACAGCATTACAGTAAAACCTCCGTTTTGAGACCCTCTCTTAAACGACTTCCTCCAACATACGACCGGAAAAAAATTCACCGATGGTTTGTACTATATAACGACCTCTCTTAAACGACTACCTCTAAAACGCGACTTGCGACCTTCAAATAATTAAATTTTACGACCTAGCATCTGAAAAATTCAGATTCCAAAGCAATACTATTTGTGTGCTTGAATAAAACAGTTTCGTTTACAACTTTTAACAGCAGACGATGCATTAAAACAGCTTGAAATACTTTAAGGAGCTGACCAGATTTGCCCTGAGCAGGGGCCTGTCAGATCTTGCCGACACCATGTCTGGTGTTCAAAGTGACATACTAAGAGAACATGCACGGGTTAGGGGATCATGCAAACAAACAGAAATAACCGCTTTCTTTCAAAAAATACAAACTATTCAATGATTGAATAAAAATAATTACAACAATATTAATGGGGTTATCTTATAAATAGTCTTATAAATAGTTATAACTCCAAACATGCACTCAGCACTTACATACACTTTTAAACAACTATCATACCAACATTGATTTTTTATTTTGTAAATAATGAGGAACAGGAAGATATTGACTGTATTGGTTGTGAGACAGAGTTTAATCTATATTTTTGAAAGATGGTAGATGTTCCCTATACTTAATCGTATGTGTACTTTTTGTACATGTATTTATTTTACTTAATTAATTTTCTAAATGTCTTTTTCGAAAATGTCCTACCTCCTTTTTAAGACCCATCCAATTTAACTTAAGACCTCATTTTAATGGCAATTTAAAGGTCGTAAAACGGAGGTTTTACTGTACTACAAAGCCAAAGGTGTTTGAGTAAATGTTCTTGTTTGTAGATATTATGCATTATTTTTGCACCCATGTTTGATAATTTGTCATGAAGCAACATACACAATTTTTTAAAAGGTATTATTGTCAAATCAATGTCAAACGCTTATATTTTTTAACGGATTATATTTTCGTTGCATTTCTCTTAGTACATAACTTCACTACTAACTTCCAAAACCAGAGAGTAAGTAGATTTTGTAAAATGATGAACACAATTCGTTTTTTTTTAATTTTAAATTTTATTTAATCAAAGAAAGGAATTTTTTTTCCATTTTTAGCATTAGAAGTATTTATTTGTGAGGCATTTTCAAGTTGTGGGGAATGTGTGGTGAAGCTGAATCCGAGATGGCCAGTTATTTTCCCCAAAGCTGCATGTAGTTTCAACAACCACCATGTAAATTAAGAAGAAAAAGCACCATTAGCTTCATTTGAAAGGGGTAGCATGGGAGATTTTTTTCTGATTTATCATGATTTGCTGATTACAGGTCACAAGAGTAACCGACAAGGTAGTTGGGGCCAATACTTGAAGTACGGAGAAGGCTGGAAGTTGCCAGAGAGTGGTCAGGAATACTTCCATCCTGAATCAGACGTCGTCAGAGTGCTGGCAGACTATACTACGCGCCAGGATCAAAGAACGTTGTACTTCAAATTTTGGGGTGTACATTGCTCGTAAATGAACTTTGTACAGTATATTATTGCTGGGAAATGAACTTTTGTATTTTGACCAGTCGATACTGAAAGACTGCTTTCTGTTAAAGTCATATGCTTTGCTCTTGTTTTGACTTAGCAATGTATCCCCCTTTTAAAAAAGATTTCTTCATCTGTGTATATAGTGACATTGTAAAGTTATGTACTGCCCTGGTGATATATATATTTTTTAAATCACTTCTCAAGTGATACATTTATGATTTCAGGAGTATTCCATGTTTTTACTTCAAAATTCTGCATCACTATTCTTGGTTTCATTATCAGTTTGTTTCTATACAGGAAAAAAACAACAACATGTCATGGCTTGAAGTTATGTAAGTACTCTTAGCATTTAGCAGCGCTTTCTGCTTGTTTTTACCAGCGTTGTGCTTTTCCAACAGTGTTAAATAGGTCAATGTTAACCAGGTATGACCATTTTCCTTTTTTTCCCCTTTACATTTTGGATAGGGGATCCTTCTATTTTGAAAAAAATATCCATTCCCTCTCCACCCCGCTTGCATTTTGAATTTAGGTCTCGGTTGTGAAGTCTGACAACTGTCTATTTAATTTTACTCTGTACTACTTTCATTTATGTGTACTTGTATAAATAAATGCAATTTCTACTTTAGATAAGTTTTCTTTAACTGCTTGTTTTCTCTTAAGGAATCACTATGTGAGGTTATGTCCACAATTATTTGGCCTATCAACTGGTCTATAGACAGGTTGCTCATTGGCAATTGTAGTTCATGTTATGTCAACTGTTGACGTCGTGGATAGTTTTGAGCAGCGTAAATAATTTTATTAAAACAATAAAAGCAAACTGTCACTTAACATTCACCACTCCATTTGTGTAATGAAGTTATGTACTCCACCACAAAAATTTTTATATTTAAAACCAGTTAACACCATGGTTGATTCACATTTGTCAGAGTGCCCATCCTTGTTAGAATTTGGTAATCTGACAAGTCAGCTAGTGTTTTTCATAAACGATTAAGTTTTTATCCACACAAAAATGTTATGTCATGGCATGAAGTTATGACCTCTTGAATCCTTGACAAGCATTGTATGCTTTCTAATGTTGTTTTTTTTAAGATCTTTTTGTTTTTATCCCAAGACAAATGAACTTACATGATTGCATCTAACTGTATTGCTTCATTTTTGTTTAAATTATGTTTGTTATGGCTGTGTTCACATATTGTTTTTATAGATGTTTGACTAGTCTCAAAGTTAACTGCAAAATATTCATGTCCCTGTAAGACATATTTTACTCTCAAACGATGAAGTCCGACAGACCATCACACAAGCCATTGGACAACACAGTGACCTGCTCACAGTGGTGAAGAAACGGAAACTCCGATGGTATGGCCACGTCACCAGATCATCAGGCCTTGCAAAGACTATTCTGCAAGGCACAGTGCAAGGAGGTAGAAGAAGAGGGAGACCGAAAAAGAGGTGGGAGGACAACATTCGAGAATGGACTGGTTTGACACTGAGCGAAGCCATCAGGGCTGCTGAGGACAGAGAAAGATGGAGTATGCTGGTTAAACGATCTTCTGTGGTGCCCCTACGACCTCCAGGTTATGGGACAAGATAGATAGAAGATAGATAGATAGAAACTAGAATACTGATTTGACCTTGGAGAAATTGGATATTCTTACTACTTCTAAGCAAGAGTTTCACACTAATATTTGATAATATATCTGTGTCTGTGCAGATAATAAAAGAGAGAGAGAGAGAGAGACACACACACACCAAAACACACACAAATTCTTATGTTTAATTCCATGCCATTCTTGCATGCATTAAGTATGTGACATTTGGTGTCACATTTATTCTCTGCTTTTCAGCATCAACAGTGCTTTGTAGTACAGAGACCTTGGAATACACTGTATCTGTGCCTATCATTTGGTTGTCATGTAAGAGAATGTACGCTCTGCCTCATGGTCATCAGGTTCAAGGTTTTGAGATGCACATGGTGATAGACATTAAGACTCTTCCAACCAATCATTAAAAGTATAAAAGTGTAAAATGACAAAGTCTGAAATGACAATGCCTTGCAGAGTATGTCACAAAGTTAAAATTAAAATACATACTTTCCTTCAAGCATAATATTAATAATGCGTTGATTATTCCACTTGACCTGGTAGTGCTAGGGAAACTGCTAGTAGAAGTAGTTTTTTATTGTCATTGTTGAATTTAAAATAAAATAAAACCATTGAATAAAACATCAGACTTTGCATCTCTCTCTCTCTCTCTCTCTCTCTCTCTCTCTCTCTCTCTCTCTCTCTCTCTCTCTCTCTCTCTCTCTCTCTCTCTCTCTCTCTCTCTCTCTCTCTCTCTCTCTCTCTCTCTCTCTCTCTCTCTCTCTCTCTCTCTCTCTCTCTCTCTCTCTCTCTTTCTTTCTTTCTTTCTCAACACAGAGATATATATTCAAATGTAAGATTAATAACGCATTATAAGATTATTAACGTATTATTATGTTAGAAGGAAATCACATATTTTAAATATATATATTTATAAGTAACAATATTTATTCCAATTTCTCTTAGGGTACATCAGATTTCTAGTTTCCTTGAAAGAAATGATTCTAATATCCCCTAGGTAAAACTAGAATTCTAATATCCACTAGGTATTTTCTAGTTGATATTAGAATTCTAGTTTCTACTAGGGGAAACTAGAATTCTAAGTTACCTTAGAGCCATTCCAGATTCCCCTGGATTTTAGTTCCGCTGTGACATACATACTCAGTGTACTGATTTTAATTGCTCAATGCCTACCCAAGTCAAGAAGGAAGGGCGTAATCAGAATTCAAATGTAAAGTTCTACAACCTGACAAACCTGGAATTTTTAGAAAGTTTTAAAATGTGTTATTGGTTGGGTTTAGGTTAATTGGAAAACCTAAGAAAGAGTTCGTAAACTTTCACCTTTGCATATTAACGAGAGCATAAACTGCTGACGTTGTGGACAGAAAGTAGTGCAGAATCACTTTCACAACAAAAATTACTCACTTACAACAGATCCCTAATATTATTGTTTACAATCAAAATGACTCTGTGGTTCAAAGCCTGTAGATTGCCTTGGGCTGGAGTACAACAACAAAAAAAGAAAAAGTCAATGACCCTCAGACTCTGCGCCCCTACTCCTTTGCATGAGAGAATATTTAAACCCAGCTCTAGTCTGTGCATGCGCACTTTCCATCGCACGGACTTTAAAGATCCTGATTCTCATGTCTTAGGTGGTTGATTGCCAGCTACCCAAATACTCCCGGCATGCACTAGGTCCCTTCTCCCCCATACCCGGTCGCCCAGGATCGTGCTCAGTTGTCTGGGCATCAGATGATGCGCCCAAAGGCTGCAACTAGGCGTCTCAGACAGCTTGAGTTAGATGATGTATCTGCCAGTGCCTTGAGCAGTTGTTGAACTATACAAGTGCTCTATGTTTTGTATTATAACAATGATTACATTCATTACATTTCATTATCTCACTGTGTATTTTGCAGGTACCTTGAGCAGTTGTTGAACTATACAAGTGCTATATGTTTTGTATTATAACAATGATTACATTCATTACATTTCATTATCTCACTGTGTATTTTGCAGGTACCTTGAGCAGTTGTTGAACTATACAAGTGCTATATGTTTTGTATTATATCAATGATTACATTAATTACATTTCATTATCTCACTGTGTATTTTGCAGGTACCTTGATGGACTTTCTGCAGAGTCCAAGGTTAGGTCAAAGTGCCCCCAATGTCAAAATCCTCTCACACTGGTCTGCCAGAAATGCCATGTTTCCCCTAACAAAGCACCAGAACCCAACACCGTTCTTACTCCAGTCAAAATCAAGAAGGAGAAAAAAGATGCAGTTGAAGATGATGTGGAAATTCACTTTGACGCTCCTGTGCAGAACAATCACTCAGCTGCAGAGTCCTCCAGAAAGTTGAATGCTTCTTTGTTGGCTGTGAAAAACTCTGAAAACAAAAAACGTGTTGTTTCAGTGAATGATGATGACGATGATGGTGCTGAAGACTTTGAAAATGACAACGACAATGATGGTGACTATAGTGATGACGATGATGATGATGATGACGATGATGACGATGACGATGATGACGACGACTTCAAAAATACAAAGAAGAAAGGAGCACCTGTTGGCCGTAAACGAAGAGCCAATGGCAAACCTAAGTATGTCAAATTTCGCTACGTTTGTCCTTACTGTAACCTTGAGTCAGACAAAGGTGATCATACAACCCATATGCAAACTCACGAAGACCTGATTACAACCAAAACAGATAAAAATGAGTACAAGTGTAATTTGTGTACCAGGAAGTTCAAGGTGTTTGAGTATTTAGTTAAGCACAGGCGCATGCAGGTGGGCTCTAATCGTTGCACCACTTGTAAGGAAGTTGTCAAGTCCAAGTGTGAGATTCGAGCTCACAGGAAACTGCACTGGCGCGAAGAAGTGCAGTGGTGTAAGTGGTGTCAAAAATCCATGAAACACATGAGTGATTCGGATTTCCAGCAACACGTTCATAACCACCAAAACCGAGTGGGCACCAGAGGCAAAAGTAAGTCCTTGGAGAAAGCTCCTGCATTGTGCTCTATCTGCGGGAAATCATACAAGACGAAGTCACTGCTGGAGACCCACATAGCGGCTGGCCATGGCACAGAACGACCATTCGCCTGTGAAGTGCCTGGCTGTGGCCTAACCTTCAAGATCCGCAAGTACCTCAAGCGGCACATGATGTTTCATGAAGAGAAGAAACAGATTTGTGAAATGTGCGGCCAGAAGTTTCACCGTGAGATTGAGCTTAAATATCACATGCAGAAACACTTTGGCAAGAAGTATGAGTGTGAGGAATGTCACAGGCGATTTGTCAGCAACTACAGTCTTAAAGTTCATGTCGACTCCAGGCACAAAGGCATCAAGAGGTATTCTTGTAATGTCTGTGAAACAAGGTCAGTGCAAATTACAACATTATTATTATTATTATTATTATTATTATTATTATTATTATTAACATTTCAAAATGCTTAATCTTGACATCTCTATGCGTGCATAATAAATATATATACATTAACAAACGCAAAGTCAAAAAATAGTTAAAAAAAAAAAAAAAATACTTATAAGGCACTTTTCCTAGTAATGAACAGTTCAAAGTGCTCCCTCACGTATTCACACACTCATTAAACATTAGTATAGAAACATAAATGGCCAGGTGGGACCAGGCCAAATCAAAGCGGACTGGGAGAGGCAGTAATAAATAAAAGTGGTTCCCCAAACATGCACACATAAACAAGCTTACAGGCAAGAAGGGGTCTGATCGAGCTTGCAGTGGATATTTTCTCTTTGAAGAGAAGAAATCAGAGAAGGCTAATTTTCTTTCTTTGAAGAGAAGAAATCGGGAGCGTATCATGGCGCACAAAGTTAACAACCATAGAAGGTACTTACAGTAGACAGAATATTACATACAATACAATTAGAATGAAAAACAGAAACAACAACAAATGCAGGGGCAAGGAAATTTAAACACAATGAACAAATAGGTTACAGTCAAGAGATGAGACATGGTGATGGATGATTGAATTGTCCAAATTCTCTCTCTCTCTCTCTGTCTCTCTCTGTCTCTGTCTCTCTCTCTCTCTCTCTCTCTCTCTCTCTCTCTCTCTCTCTCTCTCTCTCTCTCTCTCTTACACACACACACACCCACACACACACACCCACACCAAGCAAGGATAATGATCAGCTGAAGGAAGACGGGCGGTGAGTTACTGAGGGAACAGATGTGCTTTAAGGTTAGTTTTGAAAGTCTGCAAAGTTTGAGAGTGGTGGAGTGATAAGAGAATGCACTTTGACCATATGTTTTGGTGTGTGTGCGAGGAATTCTTAAGAGTTCGTTATGAGAGGAGGAGCAAAGCTGGCGAGATGGTGTAAAGAGTTGTAGTAGGTAAGAAAGATAGGTGAGAGAAGTAGATGCAGTGATTTTGAAGCAAAGGGATGCAACCTTGTAGTCAATTCTTTGTTGAACAGGAAGCCAGTGCAAGGCTTGAAGGAGAGGAGTGGTATGATCGAACTTAGAAGAGCAGAAAATGAGGCAAGCAGCATGATTCTGAACTATTTGAAGTTTGTTGATTAAATAGTGTGGGGAACCAGAAAAAAGAGAATTGCAGTAATCGAGTCGAGAGAGAAGATATGCATAGATTAGAGTCTTTAGTAGTGTTTTCAGTGAGAAGGTGGAGGATGGAAGCAACGCAGTGAATCTTGAGATTACAAGTGCGGCAGATATTAGCAACAGGGTGGTAGAAAATGAGAGACTGATCAAGGGTTACACATTGATTGTGGACAGTTAATTCAGAGACACAAGACTGAGTAGATTGAATGATATTAGGGAGTTCAAAGATAAAGAAAATGGGGCCCAAGAGCAGATGCGGAAGAGAGACCATTCATCGAGACAGTTTGGAAGCGATCTGTAAAATACGTCTCGAATGAAGATAGTGCAGAACCAGAAATACCAAGAGATTTGCAGATGGTACAGAAGAGTGGCATGATCAATGGGTTCAAAGGCTGCTTAAAGGTCTAATAGCGAGAGAAGAGCGACGTCATTGTCGATCAAGAGCAGTCAGTATGTTGTTGGCAATTTTTAACAAGGCCGTTTCAGTGCTGCAGCCAGAGCAGTAAGCAGACTGAAGGGAGTATGAGATCATTAGATTGAAGACATTTACAAAGCTGGGCAGGGATGAATTGTTTTTAGTGATTTTGAAAGGAAAGAAAGATTGGAAACAAGACAATAGTTTTTCAAGTTTTCGGGATCAAAGGATTTTTTTTTTACTCATATGCATAACAGTGTGTCTATGTACTCACCCCAACAAAAAAAATTCCAGATTTTTGCAAATCTTTGTGAAATGAGTCATAAATAGTCCAAAATTAACATTTATAAAACAAAAATTGTCCCTCTGTCCGTCATCCGCTGTCTGGACGTGAAAAACTTGCAATTGGATTAATATCTCAGAACCTATTTCAACGATCACAACCAAAGTTGTTTGTAGATTATAGTCACACGACACTTTCGCATATAGGTGACTACTGGACCGATTTATACTGACACCAGCGGGCCAGTTGTTGGTAAAGGGGAAAATAATATGATCACACGTTGACCAATCCGGGATTCGAACCAGCGACCTTTCGGTTACTAGCAAGACGCTCTTACCAACTGAGCTACCAAACTTGCTAAGATGGTTTATATCCATGAGACCTCATAAATGATCAGTGAATGATTGATTTCACTTCAAGGTCAAGGTCACAGGGTCAACAAATATTAGTAAAACAATAATTTTGCACAAAATTTCATTTTTTTCCCAAGTTATTAATATTGAAATTATGATTCTTTGATGCATGATAAATATCAATGAGACACACATCCTCTATGCACATTTGGTCAACCTCACTCCAAAGTCAAGGTCACTAGAGCTGTCCAAAGTCGGTATAGGTACTTTGAAGTGACCTTGACCCTAAGCTATAGGAGATATAAAGTTCAAACTTGTTTAATTAGAGATGATAGATTGATCTTCCGTGCTTCGTTTTTGCATTGATATTGAAGGTCAGTGTCATTTTACTATTTTAGGCTTTGCAAAAACATACCACAAATAGGTCATACGTACAGTGTAATGGTTCTACTTAACCCATAGTATGCAACTACATTGGGTTATTTGATCATACATGAGCATGAAGGTCAAGATTATCTCAAGGTCAAAGTCAATGAAGGTCAAGTCATCCCAAGGTCACTGTGTTTTTGGCATAATACAACTTTTGCTGTAGTTTATTTGATATTACATAAGTGTATTTAAATCCAGAGGTCAAGGTCATCTCAATGTCAAGAACATAGAAAGATAAAAGTTGTTATTAATTTGCATTTTATTGCCACCGTTTCATTTTGTTTTTTTGGAGCACTCATTTTTATGTTAAATATTGCGAGTTCTATAAGGAGCATGTGAGTCATATGGTCTTTGCCCTTCTTGTTGAAGAGCGATTTCAGAACTGCAGACTTGAAGGACAGAGGGAAAGAGCCAGATTGGAGAGAGTGTTGATGATGTTGGTGAAGTGAGGGAGCAGACAGTGGCTGAGGTAATATGCAGCAAGAGGGTCTAGTTCGCAAGTTTTGATACCAGATTCCTTTATGATGTTTATGACTGTGGATTGTGTGACAGGTTAAAAGGTAGTGAGTTGTTTACCAGAAAAGGCACATCGTGGAAAGAGGTGTTTGTAAGAGGTTGAGCATCTATTTTACACTTTGGTGGAGTGTTTCCATTTTTATGACAAAGAAGCCTGAGAAAGCGTGTGGTATACAAGATGAAGGAGTGGTGGATGGAAGTGGAGAAGCATCATATTTCTCAGGAAGGGTGCTTGTAATGTTGTACAGTTGCTTGGATGTTGAGCATGCAAGAATGTTGGCATTGTAGTAGGCAGTTTTGGCAGAGTGTACTAAAGTCAGAAGTTACAGCTTTACTGGCAGATTGGTACATTTATTTGTGAACAGTGAGACCAGTCTTGAGCCACTGTCCTACGTCTCTCATGCTTGGCCTCGAGCAGCTGAGGGCTGACAGAGGAGAACCAAGGAGACAGGGGCCTGTGAGAGACTCTACAGCTCATGATGGGGGCGTGGTAGTCTAAGAGACCAAGTAACAACTGGTTCAGTTCATTGGATAGGAGTTCATCATTGAAGAGAGACAGATCAATTACAGGAAGATTCCTAGCTTGGACATAGTTTTTGTGAGAAGATAGGGAAAACTAAATGACAACTGAGCTAACTTGAATGAAATATAAGTCGAAAAGGAAAATCAGTCTTTGTATTTATAAACATAAGGCATAAGTGAGTCTGCAACAACAAAGACCAACCACCGTGTGACAACATTTGTGTAACTTCCCTCTTCCCCCTACCAGCACAGAGCACCCCCCCCCCTCCCTTATCCCCCAATAAAGAAAAGGAGAGAGATATTGGTTAACAATGTAGTTCAGGGGGGAAAAGATATTTGTTTTTGTCTTGATGATATATTTGCTCCCCTTCCACTTCTGCAGGTTGTATTAGTGCAATTGTTCATTGACACACTATATATGTAGTCCCTGTAGTCACATTATACTGATGAATGTTTCTGTAAGTCACTAAATAAATGCAAACTGAGTGAGTGTAACTGTATTTGCATGCATCGAGTATACATGATGTATAATTATGGTTTGCCGCTGTAGGTTCGTTGCCCAGAACTCACTGGTGATCCACATGCGGGGTCATACCAACGAGCGCCCCTTCAAATGTGATCAGTGTGAGGCTACGTTCAAGCTGAAGCCAGCTTTGGACAAACACATGCTGCGCCACACAGCCCAGAAACCATTCCGTTGCGAGGACTGTGGCCAGGCCTACCGCTGCAACACTAGCTTCCGCAACCACAGGAAGAAGTACCACAGTGACAGTGTGTACACTTGCAAAGTAAGTCTTATTCTTCTCTTATGATTGTGACAAAGAAAGAGGATGTCCAAGAAAACAAATTGATTACTACTACTACTACTACTACTACTACTACTACTACTACTACTACTACTACTAAAAGGGGTAGGGTGGGGGAGGGGGGGTCAGGCTCGGAGGGGTATGTAGTCATAATTTTCACACTCATCAGCATGTATTCTCTTACAAAGGAAACTGTAAAACATGTTTCATTTTTAGCTTTGTCTTTTATTCACAACTTCAAAAATAGAAAACAGTTGAACCACTGACAGACTTGGATGAACGCGTCTGGCAGTGGTTCAACTGTTTTCTATTTTTGAAGTTGTGAATAAAAGACAAAGCTAAAAATGACCCCCCCCCCTCCCCCCCACCCCACCCCTTGTTAGTAGTAGTAGTAGTAGTAGTAGTAGTAGTAGTAGTAGTAGTAGTAATCAATTTGTTTTCTTGGACATCCTCTTTCTCTCAGAAGCTCTCAGTTTAGATGTTTCCCTTTTCGCCACTTTCTCCACTCTCCCATCGTAGTTTCACAGATTCCTTATCCTTTATGATGAGCTGAATTCGGGTCTTCCCAACGTCTAAACTTCTTGCAATAGACAAACAACTCTCCCCATTTTCCCTTCTTTCAATCACTTTCATTCTCTCTGTTAAACTCAAGTTGTTCCTCTTGCGCGACGCCATTTTGACAGCCAGTGTAGGCGAGTAATGTCCCTTATTTGCGAAACGGAAATAGCAGACAACAGCAGGCGTACACTAAAATGAGAGAAAAAACGAAAGGTACAGACAGCAAATTAACTGATATCTCTTTTAAATTGCCCCAAGACGGTCGTATAAAGGGCTTAAGACACGGTCGCTGGTCGCATAAACGAGGTTGTCGCATACCAGAGGTCATTTATTATTGGAAGTGAATCCGTCAGAAGTTTTCAGGTCACATAACGGAGGGAGTCGTATACCAGAGAGCCGGATACCGGAGGTTCCACTGTACTACCAACAGTGGCAATAATGATGATGTAGAGGCTATGATTAAATATGTTAATAATAGATAAATAAACACAGTGTCTGGTGAATTTTGAAAAGTTGAAACCATGCCATTATGTGAATATCTCATTTTTGACTTGCATGCATAGCAGTGAGTCTATGAACTCGCCCAAAAGAAATTGTGTGCGAGATGAGTCCTTACTAGTCCAAAAATGATATCGAAAAGTCCATCCAACCCAGTGTTCCTGATTACGCACAGTTGTGCATCATTACGGACATAATTACAAAAAATGACGCAGAAAAGTTTGCATGTGAGCATCCTGCGGACGTATACATTTTCCCCAAATCACTGAAGTCTACAGTATGGCAAATGAGTGGGCAGCTAATTCATGGCAAGCCCCCAATGAAAACTTTCATAGCAGACGATTAAATTTGTGTAAAGAGTTGTCATCCTTTTTAAATCGCATGCCAGTGGCTTGTATGCTTCCTCTATGTAATCACAACGCTGCTCACCAAATTGGGGATTCTCAAAATTTGCAAAAGGATTCTTAAATTTTGATAACTGAGAGTCCCATGAACTCTTATGTAATTTTGGGGGAAGGAACACTGCATCAATCCGTCTGTCTGTTCCCCGTCTCCATCTGTCTGTTCAAAAACTTTTAAAGTGACTAAATACTCAGTACCTATTTCAGCTATCACAACCAAACTTAGTAAGATGGTGTATATACAGAAGACCTCATGAGTGATCAGTGTATGAATGATTTTACTTCCAAGATCAAGATCACAGGCTAGGGTCATCAAATGTTAATCAAAAAAGTTCTAAATAATTTTAAATACCAAATTTCACTTTTTTGTTAGGTTATTAATATTGGCTTGTGTGATGGTCTGTCGGACTTCGTCGTTGGTGATGTGTTGGGTATAGGAAATGCCCAGAAGTCTTCTGTAGCTCACAGCAGCTCAATGCCTATGTGAGCAGCACTCTTAGGTTATCCCACATTTTGCTGGCTGCGGGCTATTTATAGCTTGCCTACACCCTCCCTTTCAGTGAAAAGACAGGAAAGAAGAGCACTGGCAAAGCTATTTATAGCTAGCCTGGCTGAACTAGCTTCAAAACCTAAAAGCTTTGGTTGAGTCGGTGTGAGCTCCTCATCTCCATGCTTTGTATTCTTCGTTGGAGATCTGCTGTGAGGGTCCATGCTTCGCAAGCATATAGGAAGATGGAGATGACAAGGGAGTGCAGCAGTCTTAATTTGGAATGTAGACTGATGGTCCTGTCTTTCCAAATGGGCTTCAACCTTGACAGGGCAGCAGTTGTTTGTGCGATCCTGGAGAGGACTTCCTGTCGTGACCCATTGTCTGATGCAATGGCTCCTAAATACTTGAAGCTATGCACTGTGTTGAGGGATTGGCCTTGGACTTTGATGTCCGTGTTGATGCCATTGGTGTTGTTGGTCATCATTTTGGTCTTCACTGCACTTATTTCCATTCCATAAGCTCTGGAGGTGGCGTCAAGTCTCTGTACCAGCTGTTCAAGTTCTTGTTCCTCTCCAACCAATCCATCAATGTCATCCGCAAAATGAAGATTGGAGATTGCTCTACCCCCTATGCTAACTGTGCCTTCATGATCTGCAAGAGCATCTGACATGATGAGCTCTAGGAAGATGTTGAAGAGTGTTGGAGAGAGTAGGCATCCTTGACGCACACCGATTGTTGTTCTGAACCAGTTCCCGCTGGCGCTGTTGTGGAGGACTGCACTGGTAGCCTTGTCATACAGGCTTTTGATGACTTCAATAATTTTAGGGCTGATGTTGTACACTTTCATTGTTGCCCATAGAGCTGCATGTTAGACTCGGTCAAACGCCTTCTTGAAGTCTATGAACACATGATATAGATGTTGTTGGTGCTGTAGGTATTTCTCACAGGTTGAAAATCTGCTCAGTGGTACTTCGCCCTGCCCTGAATCCTGCTTGTTCTTCAGCTATGATTTGTTCAGCTTGGGGTTTCAACCTGTTGAGTATTATTTTCAGGAGGACCTTGCTGGGATGGCTGATGAGGCTGATGGTGCGGTAATTTTCACACTCCTGAAGGTTACCTTTTTTTGGGAAGAGTGATGACAAGCGACTGGGTCCATGGTATGGGCCACTCCCCACTTTGCCAGATCTTGTTACAGATAATTGTGAGGGCATCAATCATCGCTTCTCCTCCTGCTTGTAGCAGTTCCGCGGGTATGTTGTCCACTCCCGCTGACTTCCCTTTCTTTAGCGATTACACTGCTGCCTCAACTTCTTCCCGGAGGATTGGGAGGATTTCTTCTTCTTCTCTGTTCTCGGGACATGCTAGAACTGATGGGTCTCCATTTGGTGTATGGTTGTAAAGGTCAGAGCAGTACTCTGTCCAAGACTTCTTGTTCTTCTGTAAGGCATATGCCAGACTTGCTTTGGATCGTGGAGACTTTGGGCTGTTTGACACTTGTCAGCCGCTTCACAGTCTGGTAGGCCTTCTTGCTGTTGTTCTTGTTCAGATTGTTCTCTATTTCCTGGCATTGATCGATCTTCTATCCAGTTCTCCTTTGCTGTGCGCATGCCTTTTCGGATGTCATTGTTGATTTTTCGGTAGACATCAGCTCCCTGTGAGTTGTTCTTTTTTTTTTTTTTTTTTTTTTTATCTCTCTTCGTTTATCACACAGATCCAAAAGTTCAGGTGTGATCCACGGCTTCTTCTTTGGTCGGTGCTTGCCAAGGATCTCAGTGGCGGCATCTGTCACAGCTGAGTTGAAGGTGGTGGTCATGGTGTTGACATCTACTTCACCAGCCCCCAAAATGAGCAGTGGTGCAAATTTCCCTCCAATTGTGGCCTGAAATAGTTCTGCCACCGATCAGGGTCTTGCAGTTTGTCCAGGTCGAACATCAGTCTAGTGCACTTTGCTGTATTTACTCTCTTCAAGTGGAGCCGGAAAGACATCATCACGAGATCGTGGTCACTTCCGATGTCTGCTCCTGGAAAAGTGCGTGTCCTACCAACGTTGATGCTTGATCTGAAGCGTTTCTTGACCATGATGTAGTCTATTTGGTTGTGATGCCCCCCGCCGGGACTGTGCCATGTCCATTGTCTGGAGTTTTTGTGGAGACCAAGCGTGTTTGCCAGTACCAGATTGTTGTATCTGGCAAACTCCAAGAGTCTCAGAACCCTGTCATTTGTCTCGTTGTTGCAGTGGGGTCCACATTTGTCTCCCTAGTTGTGGTGCGCATCTTGGCCAACCTTGGCATTCCAGTCGCCTTGCACTATGACTATGTCCTTCTTCGGCACTTGGTCAATGGTAATGAGTCTACTGGAGACTGGGCGGCAACCCATGACAGTGGCTAGAATGTTCTTGTGGACCAAGAATTCAACGCCGTGTTCGTGCCTGTCATCTCTACCGCTGAAATAGAGCTTGTGGCCTTTGTCGGTCGTTGTTTCACGTAGTCCTTTCCAGCGCAGTTTGCTGATGCCTAGAACGTTCCATCGATATTGGTCCAACTCGTGGGCCAGTTCTTCTAATTTTCCTTCCGCAGTTAGGGTCCTGACATTCCAGGTTCCTATAACGTTGTTGTTTCTCGTGCAGATCTTGCTAAATTGTCCATCAGTAGCATACTTAACACCTCCATCCTGGTGGCCAACGGAAGGAGCGCTCCTTGAGCCGGGCGACGACCTATCCGGTATGGAATTAGTGGATAGTGTCATCATGTAGTGTGTCTTGGGCAAAATTTTATTATTTTACACGATGACCTGCTCACAGTGGTGAAGAAACGGAAACTCCGATGGTATGGCCACGTCACCAGATCATCAGGCCTTGCAAAGACTTTTCTGCAAGGCACAGTGCAAGGAGGTAGAAGAAGAGGGAGACCGAAAAAGAGGTGGGAGGACAACATTCGAGAATGGACTGGTTTGACACTGAGCGAAGCCATCAGGGCTGCTGAGGACAGAGAAAGATGGAGAATGCTGGTTAAAAGATCATCTGTGGTGCCCTACGACCTCAGGGTTACGGGACAGGATAGGATAGGATATTAATATTGAACTTTTGATTCTTTCATGCATGATGGATATCAATGATCACACATACTTTGCAAATTTGGTCAACCTCACTCCAAGGTCAAGGTCACTGAAGCTGTCCAAAAGTCAGTTTGTATAAGGACTTTGAAGTGACCTTTAACCTAAACTATGAGAGATATAAAGTCCACAACTTGTTGTATTTAGAGGTGATAGATTGATCTTTAATATGTGTTCTGTTTTTGCCTTGATCTTGAAGGTCAAGTCGTTTTATGCCTTGCGAAAAGATACAAAAAATAGGTAATCGTACGGTGGAATGGCTGTTTATTTAACCCATAGTATGCAACAACATTGTGTTATTTGATCAGACATGCATGAGAGATCAAGGTCATCACAAGGTCAAGGTCACTGAAGGTCAAGGTCATCCCAAGGTCACAGTTTTTAAAAAAATAATCCAACTTTTGCTCTAGTTTGATATTACATGAGTGTATTTGGAGCTGGAGGTCAGTGTCATCTCAAGGTCAAGAGCATAGAAAGATCAAAGTTGGTAATACTTTGCATTTTAATGCCACCATTTCATTTTTTTTCTTTTTCTGGGCACTCATTTTCATGTTAAATATTGCAAGTTCTATAAGGAGCATGTGAGTCATATGGGCTTTGCCCTTGTAGTTAAACAAAAGAATTCCTATCATTAAAAAAACAACAATTCTGGTTTGTAGGTGTGTGGCATGAGCTTCCACGTTCCATCAAGCTTCAACTTCCATATGCGCATGTACCACAATGAAGTGGCCTTTGAGGAGCAGCTGAGTGTCTTGAACACCACCAGCGTTTCAGTACAGCAACAGCAGCAGCAACCACCTCATCAGCAACAGCCACCACCGCAGACACATCAGCAACCACTACCACAGACTCATCAGCAGCAAGCTCAACAGCAATCCCATCAGCAACAGCACCAACCACATCAACAGCAGTACCAGCAGGCACAACAACCACAACAGCTTCAACCTGCGCCACAGCAGCAGATGACTGCTCCACCTCCACCACAAGCCCAACAGTTAACCCAGCTGACTCCTATGGAGCCTGCTGCCTTGCCACACATAGAGGAGACTGCCAACTCTTCTGTCTCCAGCGATATGCTTAAAGTAGAAAGTGTGTATTTTGACCTGTGAGTCCACTCACAATAATTTTTATGCTTACAGTTATAGGACAGAAAATCTTATTTTGAACCTTGGGTTGACTAAAAATAACACCAGTTTGAACAGAGAAAATATTTGAAGTTTGATTCTACTAACTACAAGTTATTGTATGATTAAGTGCACAACACAGTTATGCTCGAATGAACAAAGTATTTTGACATATGAGTTGACTAACAGTGATGTCAAACAATGAAATATAATTTTTTAACATAAGTTGTATAACATCTAACTGTATAAGAACCCAACATAACAAGCCAAGCAAAAAAATGGCACCTACTCGAGCTATTCAGACATGTTCCATTCGTCAAATTCACATGTTCCATTTGTCAAAGTCATATGAAAAAGGTAGAGCAAGGCACTTGGAGGGATAGAGAAAGATAGAAATGGGCGTATACTATAGAGTCATTCTAGTAGTCTCCTTGCACACTCAGTATTTATGAAAAACTGTTTTAAAAGTTACTGAAAACAAAAACAAAAATTCTGTCTGTTTTGACCTGTGAATTTATGAGAACGATAATGATGACAATATCTGTGAGGACTTTTGAAATAAGTGCTAAAGTGTGAAATCTTCATTGGAAACATGCAGTTACAGAATTCCTTTTTCTAAAAGTCTATGTACGGATTACCAAAATGAATCACTATTACTGGTTTGTTTGGTTTAGTCAAACTTGAAATCAATGTTAAAACCTAACAAACTAAATCTATTCGTACTTACAACAATAAATTTAGTTTTAAATGTGATTGTTCATATTGAAGTCAGGTGTAAATAAATCACAAAACCTACTTAGTACAGTTTATAAAATGAATTATAGTTATGTTGTGGATCAATTTTGGGATTGTGAGATTAAAATACTCATTGTGATCAGTGTTGAGGTGCAGTTTCAACAGGTATTTCAGTTTGAAGTCAAAACTATATATTGTCCAAATTAGATTTTTAAAGAGATGTTTTTCGGGTTTGAGAGGGTGTTAAACTAGTTAACCATGTTCAATGGTAGATTTTATTGGGGGATGGGGTGAGAGAGGAGGTTGGGGTGGACCAGTTGTGGTCTGTATGTAAGATGCCAGGGTGCAGTTTTTAATAATAAACTTTTTTTTTTAATCTTCTGATTGGAGATTGTTTCCAACTTTTATTGTAAAGTTGCTTGATATGGTGTATGGACATAATAGAGTTTTATTGTTAGGTTGTGAATCTTGGTATTCTTTGAATTGAATGTGATGTGCAATACTGTGCAGTGACTACTTTGCAATTACTCTTGAGAAAACCAAGCAGGGCTGGCTTTCTCAAGAGTATGTATATCATTGTCATTATAATTAATATTATTTTTGGGGTACCTCTATGATCTGTGGATTGATGAGTAGTTGAAAGAAAAAAAGACCAAAAACGTTATTGGAAATGTTTGTGATGATAATTTTTACAACCAATGCTGGCACTGATCTTGGATTTTTGTTTGCAGTTAATTTTGACATTGCTTTTGTTATTGTATTTTATTGATTTTGTTATAATGTTTTATATACTACCATCGTTTCAGGACTCTTTCCCCCAGGATGTTTTTCCCCTTGAAGTTTTCATCCAGAATTCTTCCACCCAGATATTTTTGCCCCATGATTTTTTGTCCCTTGACATTTTCCTTCCGAATTCTTCCACCCAGATATTCCCCCTCCCTCACCTCACCCGTGACTGTTTCATCCTGGGACTTTCCCCTCTTGTCTCTTTTTCCCACTTACAATTTTTTATCGAGACTCACGCTAAACTTTTCTGCCCCTTTACAAATTGGTGGCACATTTGTATTGTGACATGAGAACCTAGCAGTGTAAGCCGCTGTCAAAGGACAAGGCCACCAGAGTCATTTTGTTGCTAAACACATTTTGCTCAATATCTCAAAAATGGCTGAAGCGATTTTGAGTTTTTGGGGGGTTTTAAGGGGAGGAGGCGAGAGGGTGGGAAAGATGGGGGAGTTGTAGATGGGAGGGGGAGAATAAATAACGAGATGGAAAGTCCTAGGGAAGTCGCGGGGAGAAAAATATCTGAGTGGAAGAATTTGGAGTGATAAGGTGTGGGTGGAAGTAGTCCAGGAGGAAAGTGTCCTAGAATCGTTTAGCATTGATCTTTCCAGATATATCAAGTAATGATTCTGTAATTATATGTACGGTAATTTTCATTTTAAAATGTACAAGTTATTGTTGAGTATATAATCTATTTTTATTGTAGACATGATTCCAAGGGCATTTCTAACACTTACAGTGCTTCCGAGGTGGATATCAACACTGCGCAAAATGTATAAAATGTCTAATTCAAGCTACGAAGAGATCACTATTTCCTTATAATTATATTTATAAATTTTTTTTATGTCTAATGATTGTGCAAATTTGAATCTAAACGTCTTATCCGATCATTCGAAAGGTTGCAATAGCAGAAAATAGTTTTTCTGCCATGTACGCACTAACAAACCACAAACAAATGAAGAGGTGTGTGACTGACAGACATTAATATGATTAAAAGTGTTGCTGTGGCCTAGGCAGAAAACTACGCTCTCACCTGTAGTTTGAAGTGACGAGTAGTGGCTGCGTTGTGGGCAGCTTTGTTAGACTGGCACGTGACATTATCAAGAAACCAAGCCAATGTCTTTTCAAGATGCTTACATGCCCATCTGAGAGCTTTTACCTCAATAATGAAATACATTAAATTTATATGATTAATTTGGATCAATAAACTCTTCTGTGATCATTACAATGTAGTGTTAAAGTGTGAAAAATTAAAAAAAGGACCTCGAACTCACTTTAATAATAGTTTTCAAGATCAACAATGTGTTCTCACCTGTAATTTGAGCGAGGTCAATGACCTTAGAGCTATAGAAGTAGGAGTAATCATCACCATCATTCCCGTTGGTGTGCCAGGGTTCTTTGTGTAAATTTTTTATAGTATCCCCATTTTGTGGACATTTAGTGCTTTAAATTACCACTGTTTTTGTCATTCTCATTTGTTCTTTTTTGTTCCTAATCTGTTCTATCAATCTACTATAATCTTCGCTAGACCCATCACCTACATTTTTTCGTGACAACTCTTCCAAAACTCCTCATTTGTGTATAGGGTCTGTTCAACCAGCTTGGGGATATTGGACGCTTTCTGCCAAATGGTCACTAGGGCTTTCTATGGTATTAATATTTAGCAATGTAGTAATTTTATATGTGTTTTGTTAATATTTTATAATGATGTTTATATTCTAGTTTGTTTTTGTAAACGGGGGTTTGAAAATTAGAGTACAGCCAGCGTTTCCTGCATGGGATGCCTTTATTGTAAAGTGACCAGCTGGTAGAATGCCTTCAGTGTTACCATTAGGGTTGTTTCAGCCACCAGCTGTAAAGTGACCAGCTGGTAGAGTGCCTTCAGTGTTACTATTAGGATTGTAAAGTGACTGGCCGGCGGAGGGCATTCAATTTTCCCGCTAGGGTTGTTTCAGCAGATCTTTTATGCGGATCTGGGGTTGTCCGGTCCTGATTTGGCTCGGAAGAGTCCGCTGGACCTAAAGCAACAATCAATCAATCAATCAACCTTTTATACGGGTCAGGGTTGAGTCCTCTTTCAACCAAATTGTGGTCCTGTTTCGGCTCTTTGCAGTCCGTTGGACCCAATAAGCAATGACTCACTAACTAATCATCATCATCGTAATCATCCTCCTTTAAATGTGAGAAAATGTGTATTCCATCATTTCTATGTATTGTTGATGTTTTGTGTAATTAGTTTTTAATTCACATGCATAGCAACAAAAACAAATTCAAGATTTTTGCAAACTGCGCGAGATGAGTCCTAAATAGTTCCAAAATGACATTTCTAAAAACAATTTGTCCGTCCGTCCATCTATCTCTCAGGCGTACACCGTCTTGATGTGCAAAAATTGCAAGTGGATTAATATTTCAGAACCTATTTCAACTATCACAACCAAATTTGGTAAGATGATGTATATCCATGAGACCTCATAAATGATCACTGAATGAATCATTTCACTTAAGATCAAAAGGTCATGAAATGTTAGTCAAAAAATGAAATTTTTTTACAAAATTTCACTTTTAAAACAAGTTATTAATATTGAACTTACGATTCTTTGATGCATGATGAATATCAATGAGACACACATCCTTTACACATTTGGTCAACCTCATGCCAAGGTCAAGGTCACTGGAGCTGTTCAAAGTCAGTATAGTGACCTTGACCCTAAACTATGAGATATATAAGGTTCAAACTTGTATTTAGAGATAATAGATTAATTTTTCATATATGTTCCATTTTTACATTGATCTTGAACATCAAGGTAATTTAAGGCCTTGCAAAAACATAAAAAAGTAGGTAATCGTACTGTAACAGTTGCTTTATATTTAACCCATAGTATGCAACAACATTGGGTTATTTGATCGTACATGAGCATAAGTTATGTGAAGGTCAAGATCATCCCAAATTAAGTTTTTTGTGCAAAATACAACTTTTGCTCCCTGCATGGTGGTGCCGGAGGTTTCTGTATAAATAGTATCCCCACTTTGTGGAAATTTAGTGCTTTAAATTACCACTGTTTCTGTCATTCTCATTTGTTCTTTCTCGTTCCTAATCTGTTCTATCAATCTACTATCTTCTTCGCTAGACCACTCACCTACCTTTTTTCTTGAAAATTCTCCCACTACTCATTTATGTACGGGGAGTGTTGGGTCAGCTTGGTATTATTATTTAGCAATGTAGGCATTTTATAGGTATCCTATCCTATCCTATCCAGTAACTCGAAGGTCGTAAGGGCACCACAGATGATTTTTTAACCAGCATACTCCATCTTTCGCTGTCCTCAGCAACCCTGATTGTTTCGCTCAGTGTCAAACCAGTCCATTCTCGAATGTTGTCCTCCCACCTCTTTTTCGGTCTCCCTCTTCTTCTACCTCCTTGCACTGTGCCTTGCAGGATGGTCTTTGCAAGATCTGATGATCTGGTGACGTGGCCATACCATTGGAGTTTCAGTTTTTTCACCACTGTGAGCAGGTCATCGTGCTGTCCAATGGCTTGTGGGATGGTCTTTCGGACTTAGTCGTTGGTGACGTGTTGGGTTTAGGAAATGCCCAAAAGTATTCTGTAGCACCTCATCTCCAAAGCAAAGCATGGAGATGAGGAGATTTTATAGGTATGTGTTTCGTTAATATTTAATGATGATGTTTATATTGTATTTTGTTTTTGTAAATTAGAGTAAAGCCTCAGCGTCCAGTGCATGGGATGCCTTTATTGTAAAGTGATTGGATGGTGGACTGCTTTCAGTGTTACTGTTGTTTCAGCAGATCTTTTATATGAATGGGTCCTCTTTCAACCATATTATAGTCCTAATTTTGTAATTTGGCTCTTTGCAGTCCGCTGGACCCTATAAACATTGAATAACTAACAACTTTTGCGGTAGTTTATTTGATATTACATGAGTGTATTTGGAACCGCAGGTCAAGGTCATTTTAAGGTCAAGAGCCTAGAAAGATCAAAGTCGGTATTACTTTGCATTTTAATACCCTTGTTTCTTTTTTTTCTTTTTTTATGGGCAGTCATTTTCATGTTAAATATTGGCAAGTTCCATAAGGAGCATGTGAGTCATATGGTTTTACCCTTCAATAGTTATGCTGAAAACCTTAACCCAAAGTAAAGTGTTTTGTCTTCATTAGTATCTTTGTTATAATGTGTGTAGTGCAACATAATTATTATAAAGCAGCTTAACTACCCTCTGTTTGCCATGATTGTTAATGAAATTATGTGTTTATTGCACTGTTTTCATATTTCATTGTTTGCCATGTTAAATGTGTAAAGCATTACTATTATTATATTTTTAATTGTTGTTTGGAGGATTCATTTAGTAATTATTTATTTATTTTTGTTGCATTTTGACAACTTATTATATTTTAAGTGATTTTTGTTGGTGGTTTTAGTATATGTATTTGTTTACTTTTATTTAAATATTTGTTGACTTATTCATTTTTATTTATTACAAACTTAACATTTTTACAATTTGTTCATTTGGTTCAAAACCCCCCGTTAGGGTTCCGGGTGTTTCTGTATAAATAATATCCCCACTTTCTGGAAATGTAGAGCTTTAAATTTTCACTGTTGCTGTCTATCTCCTTTGTTCTTTCTCATTCCTACTTTGTTCTATCAATCTACTATACTATCTTCTTCTTCGCTAGACCAATCTCCTACCCTTTTTCTTGAAAACTCTCCCAAAACTCCTCATTTGTGTATGGGGTCTGTGGTGCTAGCTTGGGAATATTGGACGCTTTCTGCCAAATGGTCACTAGGGCTTTCTATTAATATTATTATTTAGGCATTTTATATGTATGTGTTTTGTCGATATTTTATAATGATGTTTATATTCTATTTTGTTTTTGTAAATGGGCTTTCGATAAATTTAGAGTATTCCCTCAGCGTCCCCTGCATGGGATGCCTTTATTGTTAAGTGATCTTCAGTGTTACCACTAGGGTTATTTCAGCACATATTTTATACAGATTAGGGGCGAGTTCTCTTTCAACCAATTTGTGGTCCTGATTTTCAGGTCCTGATTCAGCTCTTTGCAGTCCGCTAACCCCTGTTGGGGTGCCGGGGGTTTCAGTATAAATAGTATCCCCACTTTCTGGAAATTTAGTGCTTTAAATTCCCACTGTCGCTGTCTTTCTCATTTGCTCTTTCTCATTCCTGCTCTGTTCTATCAATCTGCTATACTATCGTCTTCTTCGCTAGACCAGTCTCCTACCTTTTTTCTTGAAAACTCTTCCGGGACAAGACTCCTTATTTGTGTATGAAGTCTGTTGGATCAGCTTGGGAATATTGGACGCTTTCTGCCAGGTGGTCACTAGGGCTTCCAATGATGTTATTATTTAGCAATGTAGGCATTTTATATGTATGTGTTTTGTTGATAATTTATAATGATGTTTTGTATTCTATTTTGTTTTTGTAAACAGGGGTTCGATAAGTTGGGGTGAAGCCTCAACCGTCCCCTGCGTGGGATGTCTTTATTGTAAAGTGACTGGCTGGTGGAGACCTTTTGGTTTTCCCACTAGGGTTGTTTCGGCAGATCTTTTATGCGGATTGGGGGTTGTCCGGTTCTGATTTGGCTCGGAAGAGTCTGCTGGACCTAAAGCAACAATAATGTAATGTAATGTAATGCAGTCCGCTAGACCCTATAAACAATGAATAATTAACTAACAAATTTGGTTCAAGTATTTGATAGTTTTTGTTTTTGATTGCTGTGTTCCATGTACAAATTTATTCAACAGGAATGCTCTTTCATTTCTGTTTGTGCCAGCTACATGGTTTGGAAGATTACCACTACTTAAAACATTTGTACAGATATATTGTTAGAATAACATCACATTTGTTTTGTTTGCAATGATGGACTGTAGTATCTAGATCTGTATTCATATCGTTGCCAGGATGCCACTTCTGACTTTATTTCAATAGGTGGCAATGCGTAGTATAATTATATGTCTAAAAATTATAATAATTAAAATTTTATGGTTTTGTGAATTGTGTGAATGAAAGAACATAATCGAAAGATGTGAATTGATGTTTGTATTCATCATTTGTATGGGATGAGACTGAATTCAGTGTGGGATGCTTTTACTGATTCCTAACCTATTACATATTTAATAACTTATTTCCTAACACAAACATTAATGTTTACGATTTTTTTTAACAATTGTATACATTAAAATTTATTAGTTTTTTTGACAAGGTGCTGTGTATCTTAATTTGAATGGTCTTTGTGGAATTATTGTAATCGCTTTGTTTCCTGGCACATACATCAAACAAAAAGGAAGTATCAGTTGTTTTAATGAAATGTTCTTCTTCTATTGCTGAAGGAGAACATCCAAGTAATTTTATTTGTTACCTCAGTCTTTGTCATTTTACTTCATTTGATGTGGAAATGTTTTAGTACTGAATTGCACAGATTTACACAATGACAAGCCCTTATTTAAAAGTGTTAAAAATGTTAGTGTGTGTGTATGTGTGTGTATATATATATATATATATATATATATATATATATATATATATATATATATATATATATATATATATATATATATATATATATATATATATATATATATATATATATATATATAATTTGGTCTTTGATGTGCATTATTCTCATTCTTTCTGATCTCTACTCCCGAATCCAACACCACTACCCTCTTCATAATCAGAGTACAACTAGAATCTCCTTTAGTCTATTATTTTTCTATGCCCTTGTAATTTCTTATCAATATTATGTGCATTGAACAATACAAATTGAGCAACTTTATTTAATAATATTGTAAAACATGTTAAATGTACTCAAATTGTATACAATCTTTGTGTTTGAATGAATGTAATTGTTTTTAATTAGTTTACATACACCAGTGCAGTACATTTATGTTTTCTTTGTGAATGGTGTGTAGATTAGCAAGGATTGTGTGTATTCTCTTTGTGAATGGTTTGTAGTATGTAGATTAGCAAGGATTGTGTGTATTCTCTTTGTGAATGGTTTGTAGTGTGTAGATTAGCAAGGATTGTGTCCAATAATAGGGCACTCTTGAAGTTGCAATAAAAGAAAATCACAGGCATAAAGAAAAAAAATCTTAATTCAGTTGTGTGGTCATACACTTGTTTATGTCTTTGCGTATGTGTGTAATAATATACGTGTATGCGTAATCCATTATTCTTTGTTCTTGTTTTGTGCACACATATTGTCGAGTATAATTTCTGAAGCTTTTTGGGGTTCTGATTTTGATCACACTACACTGACACAATGTGACAATTGTCAAATTACTAATACAAAGACCAGAAATGGTTCCACAGAGTAAATGGCTTGTTGCGACTTGAATATTCACTAGAAGAAAGACAGGAAACACAGCTTCAAAACAAAACAGAAGAAACATTGGTTCCGAAATGCTGTGTACTGTTTGGAAGTAAACACTGGAACATATTTATGTAATGTTAAGTCCTCACATTTAAATTTGTAATTATTTTACATTATATGTACATAAATAAAAAAAGAGTATAAATTATACAAATTTATAAAATAAATTTCAGTCGATAAAACAATAGGAGTTGATATGTGTTGCAATATCAACATTTTCATAGATACCTCTCTCTCTCTGAATACGTATGAAACAATCCTCAATGAAACTACATGCAACAATTTTAAGTTGACACTTTCACTGCCAAGAAGTGCATTAGTTCAACCATTTGTTTGGGCAAATCTGGCTCATGATAGTAACATTAACCAAAGATTCTAGCTTGAAAAAAAAACGATTTCTAAAACTTTTAAAACTGTATTTTATGTATTGTGCTGTGGTTGCACCCTTTTCATCTACATCCATGTTTCACACATATATAGAGAGATAGATTTGCTGGGAACATTCAACACTGGAAAGTGTTGTAATACCCAACTGTTTCAACAGCTGATATTCTTCTAAGCTTTCCAATTGATGTGTGTTTTGCTGGCTTTCCAATTGATGTGTGTTTTGCTGGCTTTTAACTATACCCCAAAAAATGTCACAATGATGGCACTGAAAAATCATTACATTGTTGGATGACAGGTCGCCAAAAACAGTTAGGAGGTTAATACTACATTGGCTGAAAAGTACTAATCAAGCTGAGTTAGCACCATTGTAGATAAAGTCATTTATCAAACAACTTTGTCGGAAAAAAGTGTTAAACACTTTGCTGAAGAACAACAACTTGAACTGTTTGAAGTGTTTCCATTGATACTGATAATGCAGACACATCCTTCGCATTGGGATGAGACAAAGTGTTTGTATATTCAGACTTCTCTAAAATCAGATTCTCATTCATCAAAAGGTCATCTGACAACTGCTCAGAAGCGCAATGATTTTGTGTCACCGAGCTTGCGACAACGTCTTTTTCTACATCAAAGGCCACTTCATTGTGGCACATTCTAATGTGAAAGTTGAGATTACGTGGGATGGGGAAGGTCAGACCACACACCTTGCACACATAAACTCTGTCCGAGTGCTTAGTTGTGCGGTGTTTTTTGAAGGTGGATGCACAAGCAAAGGCCTGACTACAGTCGGCACACTGATAGGGTTTATCTTTAGTGTGACGCAACATGTGTTTTTGGAGCGCCTGTTTGGTCTTGCGTGCGGCGTCACACATTGAACACTTGAAAGGACGAAAGTCCATATGCACAGTGGTCACATGCTTGGTTAGCGCCCATTTGGTGGGAAACTTTTTCCCGCAGTCAGGCTGAGTGCAGGAAAAGCGTCTTACACCTAAGTGAACGCTGTCAACATGCTCCCTCAGTTCATATGGCTTCTTGAATCGCCGATGACACTGCTCGCACTGGTGCTTCTTGCCAAAGTGATCCTGCATGTGAAGCCTCAGCTCTACAGACCTGTGAAACTTCATGCCGCACTGTTCACAAATCTCACGTTTTTCTCCGTGAAACGCCATGTGAGTTCTTAAATCTCGCTTCGTCTTTGAAGCATGGTTGCATCCAAGCCATTCGCAGACAAACGGTCGTTCTTCGCTGTGAACTGTGTTCAAATGCAACGTTAGGCTCGCTTTGTCTTTGAATACTTTGCCACAGACAGAACAAATCATGTTCCTCACGTTTTTGTTTTTCTTGTTGCTTTTTCTATCTTCTAGTCGGTGCTCTTGGAGATGTTTGTGGAATGTGCCGTAAGTCAGGTCCACCATGGGTCTCTGGCACCACTTGCAGTACTGTAGAACCTCCCGGCGGTGAAGAGTCTTGTGCTCTTTCAGCTTACAGCTAAACATCACTGCCTGTCTACATTCTAAGCATTCCTGCTCAGAAATCTGCAGCTTTGCATGCTCACAAAGTTTCCTAAAGGTGCTGAAACTTTTCTGACATGACCTACATTTGAACTTTCTGCCCTCCTCAAGGGCTAAAAGATCTTTGTGATTTGCCATGTGTGAAAAATATTCTTCCTGTTTTAGATTCAAACAACAGAATGGACAATATCCTTCAGTTTTTGTTATCTCTGAATCGTGTTTTTCTTTCTTGTCTCTGGTTTCTTCTGCATCATCACCATCATTATTCAGGTCATTAACCATTGAATCATTGGAGTCAGTCTCATGTTTACTGCTCCACCTTTTGAAGCCACTGTTAACACCTTGCTTTGTGCAACCAGCCAGGGTTTCAGCCTTATGAATGTATGTAGTGGTTGGACCTTGAAATGGTTTAATCACTGCAGAGTTGCAACATTTCTCACAGAACAGCCTGAGTGGACTTTGACATTGGCTGCACAAGGATTTGGATTCACTCTTTTCTAGATACCTGCAACAGAGGAATTATTTCAAACAGATAAATTATAATATTAAAGTATTTAAACACCAAAAAGTTTTCAATTTACCAAATATAGCCGTATTACTATTAAGTAAGTACTGGCCAAATTGGTTTTAGATTTTTTACTTTTTGGAAAATAATGAATGTAATATTGTGATTATTTCTGTAAATTATATTAAAACAATAATAACAACAATAATAATCATTCCCCCCCCCCTCTCCTTTCCTCATCCACCCCCAAGTGACAGCATCATGTATGTTTTTGGATGTGTGATTTTTTTAATTTTGTAGACAGTTGGCATGTTTGTTGACCTTAGATTAGTTTTTTCTCCGCAGTGAAAATGTATATTATATCTATGTTTTTGTAAAACAAGATACTGAATCACACTCACAACAGTCATAGTGAATGCTGCTGCTTTGCTATGCACCTGATATTTACTTGATATTTGATGATATCAATGTAGTAGGCCTAAAAGACCTGTTCATTGTTCTAGATTCTACACAAAACCTTAACAGTTGCAATATAGTTCATAGACTGATAGAGGATAAAAAAGTTCCTTGGTATTAACATTGGCATTCCGGATTGTACCGAGGCTATCCTTCCAGAAGAAGTCAAGCCGTCCCTTGAACCTATTGACAGATGGGGTGGTGATGACACTAACTGGCAAACCATTCCAGATATTGACAACTTTGGGAGAATAAATTGATGCAGAAATTCAGCCTACAGTGACCTTTCGCTAGCTTCATGGAGTGGCTACGTACTGTGTCTCTGCTGTTGGCAAAGTAAAAGCTCTAGGTCTCAGCTGCATAGATACTGTGAACATACTTGTACACGTCGATCATGTCACCTCGCATACGACAGTGTTCTAAACTTGGGAGTTTTAGTGTTGCAAGTCGTTTGTTTAGAGAAGAGAGGAATTTAGTGGCTTAACATTGCGCGTCTTCTATGTCAGCACAGAGAGCTTTGTGGCGTGGTTGCCATACAGAATGGCCATATTCCAGAACAGGGTGAACCAGACTTTTGAAGAGTTGAACGAACAGGTCATCTGTCAGGTAATCAAAGGAACGATGATGCCCACGATCTGATTCACTTTGGTTGTTGTCTTGCCTATACATGATCCTTGAAGCTCAAATATCCCCAGGTCTTTCTCCACCTCTGACTCCTTGGGTGGTATTCAGGAAGCATTTACCCAGTGGATAAATCCATGCAAAGTCTTAGAGCAGGGTACAGAATTACCCATTATTTCCAGGGGTGAGATTTAACCCAGGAGACTAACTAGCCCGCCGGGCTAGCTAGGAAGTAAAGTGAGGTAGCCCGCATGGTTTTTAGGCAGCCCGACAATCGCGTATTTACGGCAATGTGTACAGTGCATTAGACCAACTTCTTTATCGAAAATGAGCCAAGATCGATCTTCGCCATCTGAACGTTTCAGCCATGCAGTCTGAAAATGTCTTTTTCTCTTTGATTCATACTCTTTGTGACGCTCTTTCTTCTCCGAACTAGAATTCGCCTTCTTTGGCGGGGGTTCATTGACCCCAGAAATAAAGTTCCACATTTTCGGATCAACAACCGTCACCTTGACAATACACGTAATTTGTAGCAGTGTTTTTTTCACAAACAAAGCAGACAGCGCGCTTGGCGCAAAAGGGAAGTAGGCAAAGGGAAATAACCCTCGCGTATGCTTCATACTCGTAGCAGACGAACAGTGACCTAAAAACGCTCTCGCTTCGGACCGAGCTTCTAAAAGTCTGAAAGTATTATTATTATTTTTTAGGTCGCCAGGCGGGCTGGCTCAACTATAAAGTGAGGTCGCCCGAGCCGGTTTTAAGTCGCCTCGGGCGACCGCTAAATCTCGCCCCTGATTTCGCAGATTTATCCATTGGATAAATGCTTCCTGAATACCACCCCTGCAGTATGAAACGGAATTTCTTGCCATATTTGGTACATTTTACAGAGTACTCCGCTGTGGATTTTTCGTGTCCAGTTTGAGGACATGGTATTTCTCAAGGTGAAACTTCAACAACCAGCGATCAGACCAGTCCTGTAGCTATCCAAGTCATCCTGTAGAGCTATGACTGCATCCTCTGTGTCGCTGCGTGTATAAAACTTTGTGTCGTCTGCAAAAAGTTTCACTGATGCATAGGTCAGGTAGGTCGTTGATGAATAATTGAGGACCTAGCAGACTGCCCTGGAGGAATCCCCGAAGTCACACTTGCTTCAGAAGACCTAGTGACGTTTATGATAACAGTTTAGAGTCTGCCTGCTAGAAGTAAAAAGGCACCAATCCAACCAAGGACTCTCCAGCGGATGCCAAGCGCTTCCACTTTGAACAGAAACTTTTGGTGAGAAACAGAATCAAACGCTTTCATAAAATCTGTGTAAACGGCATCAATACTCAAACGACATCTGCATTGATGATCCCTGTCCAACTATCAATGACATCCAACAGCTGGGTTGTGCTTGATTTCCCCTAGACAAATCCATGCTGCTGCTTGTTGATCAAGATGTTCTTCTGGAGATAGTCTGCATGATTCTGTCCCAGACGATGCACTTTTGAGTCTTTTTGAAAAAATGAGTTTTGTGTAAATACAATTCATTGACATTATTATAATATTCATTGGGTTTCAAAACAACAACACTTATTAAATTTACACTTAATTCAATTAAATAAGTTCTTTACACAATTTAGTCAATTGAATTATTGATACACAGCTGACAGCGACAGTATATATAATTATAAATTAATTAATGTATGAAATTGTAATTGTTACGCATACCAGGTAAGCAAGAATCTGGCAATGTCAGCATTCTCGGTAAGACCTCTCTCTTGTTTAACTCTGGCCCATCGGTCAACAATATCGTTTTCTGTCAAAATAATTGGCTGCTGCTTGCGTTTCTTGCGAGTTGTGGGATATGACCGCCTTCTCATGCTTCTATTTTCCCTTTTTCGAGAACATGTACTAGCTGAGAGTCTTGAATTTGTTTCCATCGATGTGGTGTGTTGAGATAAATTAAATATTTCAAATATATGATAGGCAGAAATTAAACAAAACGCGACAGAACGCTATACATCCGTAGGTCTTCAGGAAACCGCAACCATTTTGGAAAAGCTACCGTATTTAGAGCAATTTCAAAATAAAGCCAAGTAAGAATAATCCGTTCAATAATAACTTTAATGTAAATTTTGTTTACCAGCGTGATACAAATTATCGAAGTGTGTGTGTGTGTGGGTGCGTGTGTGTGTGTGTGTGTGTGTGTGTGTGTGTGTGTGGGCATGTAGAAACGACGTTCTGATGACACACATATGAAACTCCACATGGTTTCTTCTGACTTTTTTGGAAGGCCGTACTATTTTGACGTCAAAATAGTTCTCCGTTGAGCTGTTTTAGGATTAGGGTTAGGTTAAGGGTTAGGGTTAAGGATAGCTTCAAAAATTGGAAAATGTCAAAATAATGTCAAAGAAATGGAAAGTGTGTCAAAATAATCCCTGTTTTTTTCACAACAGTCATCAGAACGTCGTTTCTACAAAAAATGTGTGATTGTGTGTGTGTGTATGTGTTTGTTTGAACCACATATTGTGCTTCTGTTATATGTACAGATTAGCAATAAAGTGTGTGTGGGTGTGTCTGCGTGTGTTGGTGGCTAGGTAGAAACGCCTTTATTCCCACATACACTTGAACCTCTACGTACTTTCTTTTGACTGACCCCGTTATTTTGACGTCAAAACAGTGTTCCGTTAGGGTTAGGGCTGTGTTATGCTTAAGCTTATGTTAAGGGTTAGCTTAAAAAAATGGACAAATTTGTAAAAATGTCAAAGTAACGTATGTAGAGTTTCATGAAAGTCATCACAACGGCGTTTCTACACGGTTGTGTGCGTGTGCGTGCGTGTGCGTGCGCATGTGCAGGTTTCTTGCATTTATCATGCAGATAGGGCTGCCCATGAAAGTGGAGCAGGTCAAGGGAATGAAGAAGTCATTACTTTGATAGATTGATGTGACAAGAAATTTCAAGCAAATAGCAAGAAAGTTAAAGAAAAGAGGAGATGACAGAAGGGAAGGTGTTAGGTTATGAAGGAATGAGGGGCGATGGGGAGAGAAAGAGAGTTTTCAGGTACTTAGTGAACGCGATTTTGAACGCGATGACACAAAAGACGAAGTTGATGATATTATTTCTCGTTTAGAACAAGACGTGGTTGATGGTGATGCTGACTTTGAGATCGATGGTGCCACAGTTGAGTCCATGTTTAAAAGACTGAATCTGAGAAAGGCCACTGGCCCTGATGGTATAGGGGGTAGGACCTTGAAGTGGTGCGCTGCACAGTTGTGCTTAGTATTCAGTCAGCTATTCTCGTGGTCAGTCAGGGATTGTGTTGTACCTAGTGTATGGAAACACTCTATCATCTGTCCCGTGCCCAAAAACAGTAAACCCAAAGAACTCAACGACTATCGCCCTGTTGCCCTGACATCCATAGCTATGAAATGTCTTGAACGGATTCTTCTCTCTCGTCTTCTTTGTCACACTCAGCCTTTCACTGATCCTCTTCAATTTGCATACAAACCCAATCGTAGTACCGACGACGCTACTCTGACGCTTCTCCACAATGCGTATGATCACTTAGAGACCTCTGGTTCCTTTGTCCGCATTCTATTTATAGACTTTTCTTCTGCTTTCAATACCATACAGCCACACCTCATGGCTCAGAAGCTTTTGTCTTACACTGTCCCTCCTAGACTCGTCCTGTGGATCGTTCACTTCCTCGTGTCCAGATCTCAGGTTGTCCGCTTTCACTCTGCTGTCTCATCTCTCAAACAAACGTCCACAGGAGCTCCTCAGGGTACGGTTCTTTCTCCGGTACTTTTCACGCTCTACACAAACGACTGCAGAGGAACTGATGCCTCACCGGTCATAAAGTACTCGGATGACTCTGCCCTTGTGGACCTGTCCAATTCAAATGCTGTGTATTTCTCTGCAGTTGATAGGTTCAGCTCCTGGTGCAAACAAAACTATCTGGACTTAAATGTCAAGAAAACTAAGGAACTGGTCATTGACTTTCGTAAAAACAACACTCTCATTCCAGATCTTGTCATTGATGGTGTTACAGTCGAGAGAGTCACCCAATACAAATACCTGGGAACCATCATTGACGAGAAACTGAACTTCACTGCAAACACCCAGGCTATACACAAAAAATGTCAGTCTAGAATTTACTGCCTTCAAAAACTTCGAAATCTCCAAGTCAGTAGCCGCATCCTTCAGACCTTTTACTCTTCTTTTATTGAGTCCGTTCTTACCTTTTCTTTTATCTGCTGGTATGGAAGTTTGTGTGTAAAAAACAAAAGTATTCTGGATCGAGTAGTGAACGTCTGTGGGAGGGTTGTGGGAGTGAAACAAGAGAGTCTGCAGGTGTTGTATGAAAGACGTGTTGTGCGGAAAGCTATTTGCTTTGTGCTGGATAGCACTCATGTGCTTGCTCACCACTTCCAGCTCCTGCCTTCTGGAAGGCGCTACCAAACACCAAGGGTCAGAACTCTCAGAATGAAAAACAGTTTTATTCCAAAGGCTGTCTCATTACTTAATAAATGACATGTGTGTGTGTGCGTGTGTGTGTGTGTGTTAGCATGCATAAGTGTAATTCTATTCATATGTGACTGTGCATTTTTATCCTCATTGTCATTATGATTGTTGTTATTATTATTGTGATGTTTATTCCTTGTTGATTGTAATTGTACACCACAATGTAATTTCTTGTAAAAGATAATAAAGTTGTCTTATCTTATCTTATCTTATCTTATCTTATCTTATCTTATCTTAGTGTGTCCACAACTACTGGTTCAACTCAAAATACAAAGGTTATCTTAAATTGTATTTATATTCTCTGACATGAAAAGAATACTGTATAAATAACATGACTTATAGTTCAAGACGTATGCAATTGCAGTTTTACATAAATCTGGAATTAAAATGGTAAATTTGCTATGAAAATGACATTCATTTGATATTCACAATTAAAACAATACAGTCACCAATAATATCCATTTATTATTAAAAATAAAATTCCAAATTCACTAACTGATTATTTCTTTATAATGAAAAGAATAAATCACGACTATATTCATTCATAATTCAAATTATAAGACATCATTCATATGAAGGCAAAGCATTAGTCACAATAATGACTACCTTTTTTTTTTAAAAACTCATTCATGATGACTAATAAAGTCACCAATGTTATTTATTCATAATAAAAAGAACTTGTAACTAGTGTAAGTCACAATAGTGACATATATTTTTAACAAAATGAATAACTGAACAAGTAAATCACATACAACATAATTTTTATATCTAGAACCTCTAGCTCAACTAGTGGCACAGTTAGTTAGTTATTCATTCGAATCATTGTTTATAGGGTCCAGCGGACTGCAAAGAGCCAAATCTGGGCCACAAAATCAGGACCATAACTTGGTTGAAAGAGGACTCGCCTCTGATTCATGGAAAAGATCTTCTGAAACAACCCCTTTACAATAAAGGCATCCCACACAGGTGATGCTAAGGCTTTAATCTAATTTATCGAACCCTTGTTAACAAAAATAAAATAGAATATAAAAACCATTACAAAATATTAACAAAAACACATACATATAAAATGCCTACAATGCTAAATAATAATACCACAGAAAGCCCTAGTGACCATTTGACAAAAAGCGTCCAATATCCCTAAGCTGACCCAACAAACCCCAATGTACACAAATGAGGGATTGTGAGAGAGTTTTCAAGAAAAAAGGGAGGTGGCTGGTCTACATTACATTACATTACATAATTGTTGCTTTAGGTCCAGCGGACTCTTCCGAGCCAAATCAGGACCGGACAACCCCCAATCCGCATAAAAGATCTGCTGAAACAACCCTAGTGGGAAAACTGAATGCCCTCCACCAGCCAGTCACTTTACAATAAAGACATCCCACGCAGGGGACGGCTGAGGCTTCACCCCAACTTATCGAACCCCTGTTTACAAAAACAAAATAGAATACAAACATCATTATAAATTATCAACAAAACACATACATATAAAATGCCTACATTGCTAAATAATAACATCATAGGAAGCACTAGTGACCACCTGGCAGAAAGCGTCCAATATTCCCAAGCTGATCCAACAGACCTCATACACAAACAAGGAGTCTTGTCCCGGAAGAGTTTTCAAGAAAAAAGGTAGGAGACTGGTTTAGCGAAGAAGACGATAGTAGAGCAGATTGATAGAACAGAGCAGGAATGAGAAAGAGCAAATGAGAAAGACAGCGACAGTGGGAATTTAAAGCACTAAATTTCCAGAAAGTGGGGATACTATTTATACTGAAACCCCCGGCACCCCAACGGGGGTAGGTGGCTGGTCTCGCTAAGAAGATATATCAGGGATGGATTTAACCGGAAATTACCGGTATTTTACCGGTTTGAGAATAAAAATACCGGTTGAAAAATCAGTAGCCGGTAGAGCCTACCGGTTCTTATTTTGTTTGACTGGTTTCAAAAATAAAGGAAAAGAGAAAGAAAAACAAGAGAAATGAAGAGAGAGAGAGAGAGAGAGAGAGAGAGAGAGAGAGAGAGAGAGAGAGAGAGAGAGAGAGAGAAAGAGAGAGAGAGAGCCAGCCAGCCAGCCACGCTGATTATGTGTTTAGGGAGTGTAGACGAGAGGCCTGCGAATGCGTTCAGTAGCCTTGCCATATTCTTTGAGGTAATTAATACAGAATGATATAAAATTGGCGGGCGCAAGGCTATCGTGAATACGGATAAATTAAACTCACCCACTTTTCAATTTTTCCTTTCCTCGTGCTCGTCAGTATGTATTGCGACAGTGGCAGATAGGCTAGTAATAATGAAGAAGCAAAAATCTCTTTTTTCATGTTTTGCTAGGGGGTGAGGGGTGATAAAAGAAGTTTATGTGAAGACGAAGATGTTTAGGTAAGAAAGGCCTGTTATTTACTTTTATTTTTGGCAAACATCGTTTCAGTTATAGTTAGTAGGCTTTACGGTGAGCAATAAATTAATCACTGCATTCGTCGGCAGATTTTCGGTGGCAAAAAAAGTTTTGCTATGGGTCATACCGGTTTCTGTGACTGGCCTACCGGTTTGCGTTTGAGTGGGTTTGTTTACTGTGACGTCGTACCGGTTTTGCAAATCCCTAGGACGATCACTGGATATATGTAGTAGATTGATAGATCAGAGTAGAAATGAGAAAGAACACAGGAGAAAAACAGCAACTTTGGGAATTTAAAGCACTAAATTTTCATGAAGTGGGGATACAAAAACCCTTGGCACCCCAAGGGAAGGGGGGGGGGGGGGGGCAGAGGACAGGTGAGGGGGTGGGGGCCAAAGGTTTTGGAGCATACATTCTACACAATCTGCTTATTAATAATATTATTCTTGCAAGTGTTTTACAGAGACAATACAGAGAATACCAGCATTCTGCACAATGACATTTGTATTGTAACGTAATACCTTATCGCTTTTTGAAAGAGTGGAACTAGAAACAATGATCTAGATAGAAATTAGAATGAATGAATGAAAGAAAGAAAGAACAAAGTAAAAAAGAAAGAAGGAAAGCATAAAGAAAGAAAAATATAAAATTTAAAATGAAGTTACAGTAAATCTCACAGACGTATCTGCCATCTGATGTTCATATACCATTTGAACAACAACAGCAAATTCAAAAGCTCATAATGAATTTCCAGATTATGAAAATCTTAAAAATACATAATTGTTTATCTTTTACACTAAGTGGACATCCACAAGCTAAAACTACACATTTTAATAAAATAGTATGCGTTATAATTTTGTTTGAAACACATTTGCTTAGTTTGTCTAACAAAACCAAAAAATACAGCTGTTATCACAGTAAAATTAATTTTTTAACTATATATATATATATATATATATATATATATATATATATATATATATATATATATATATATATATATATATATATATATATATATATATAGTTTATGCATGTATATGTGTGCATGTGTATGAGTGAATGTGTGTGCGTGTGTTGCGGAGTGGGAGGCGACTGTGTTACACTTGGGAGACATTGTTCCTCTTGAGGCTGTCAGGGTGTGTGCTTGAACTCTTAGATTATGCAGGACAAGTTGACACGACATATATTCTCCCCGCCTGACCCTTCATCTCTTGCTTTTGGAGGTTCAAAGGGCTAAATTGATGTCTGGCATATGCTGGTTCATGGCAGTAACCTGCAGAGGGTGCACTAATAGCTGGTGACCTTGTAATTGTGGGCCCTTAACACGTGTTTCGCCTTGCAAGGCAAACAATTTTTATGTATCTTTTTTGAGAGTAGTGGCTGAGAGTCAGGAGTCAAATGCTATGCTTTAATACATGATATATTTCAAAAAGTTTTTTTTTTAAATCTTGTTTTCGAGCTGGTTTGAAGTGAACCATGGCAATCCATGACAGCTTGATAAAACTTAATGTCACACTCCGAACCTGAATATTATTGCCATGGCTTAGCTACTTGTGCGATTTACCTTCTTGAGTTGACAAATCTTTATTACACTTTTAAGATATATATGGATAATTTATAGTGTTTAAAATACAATATTATATCCTCTATGTGTTTATTATTTTAGATTTAAGCAACCATACCCAAAGACACAAACACATCTAAACACAGACCACACACACTCACATACACACAGTGTCACAGACACATGTGCAAGAAACATAATATATATTTGGTACAAAAACATAATACTAAGCCTCCCCCCCCTCAACTCCCTACCCCCCCCCCCCCCCCCCCCCAAAAAAAAAAAAGTCTTTTAAAGGTAAGATAGGGGGAAAATAGGGTCAGTAGGTTGCCTTATATTTTTTATTATTTTTTCTAAGCCTTTTTCACTCATGATGTTTTACCGGTTCATCTCTCCTTCTTGCATTGAGCGTTCTGTCAACTGTTCAATGGCTGAGCAAACAAATTAGGGTCGCTGTGGAAACCGTAAACAGACATTTTTTTGGGAGGGGGAGGGGGAGGGCTCACAAGGCTAAAAACTAAATAAATTTTTTAAGTAAGAGCTATGATTATGAACTCACAGCCCTACAAACTCTACGGCTTAGAGACACTGTAATGATTAAAAATAATCCATTAATTTTACTGATCGACAATACATTATCAGATAGTTCTACAAGAGGCAATAAACCAAACACTTTTTTGTCCTTATTTCATGAATAGATTATGTGCCATCATGAGTTTACTTGATAAATCTTCTACTGCACTGAAATCACTGTTTTGGTGGTTAGAAGAGTTTGAAACAATGTCATCTTCTTCATCAAAGGCCACCTCATTGTGGCACATTCTCATATGGAAGTTTAGGCTACGAGGGATGGCGAAATACTGACCACACACTTTACACATGTAAACGCTTTCTTTATGCTTGGACATGCGGTGCTTCTTGAAACTGGACTCGCAGGCAAATGATTGACCACAGTCAACGCACTGAAAAGGCTTGTCTTTGGTGTGGCGCAGCATGTGAGTCTGTAGCGCCTGCTTAGTCTTTGATGCCGAATGACACTCGGGGCACTGGAATGGACGTGACCCCATGTGAACAGCTTCAACATGTTTCCTCAGGGCCCAGTTGGTGGAGAACTTTTTGTCACAGTCGTTACAAGGAAAGCGCCTGATACCCAAATGAACAGCGTTAACATGCTTTCTAAGATCAAACGGTTTTTTAAAACGTCGATGACACTGTTCGCACTGGAATTTTTTACCAATGTGATCCTGCATGTGAAGCCTGAGCTCCACTACACGGTGAAACTTTTGACCACAAACCTCACAGATTTCACGTTTTTCTCCGTGGAAAGCCTTGTGGTCGTTCAAGTCTTTTTTGGTTTTGGATGTATGGTCACAGCCTGGCCAGCTGCAGTTAAATGGCCGAGTGTCACTGTGGACAGAGTTCATGTGCTGCTCTAAGTACCGGCTGTGCTTGAATACCTTCCCACAAATGGCGCACATTTTGGGACTGGCATCCTTCTTCTTTCTTTTTCCTGCGGAGCCCTCTTGCTCTCTCCGTTCATCCTCTCGATGTTTACGAAGATGGCGGTAGAACTTTCCATAGTTCATCTCCACCATGGACTTTTGGCACCACTGACAGTATTGCAGGACTTCACGGCGATGCAGTATCTTGTGCTCTTTCAGTTGGCAGTGAGACAAGATAACCCCAATACACTCATTGCACTCAGTCTCATCTACTTGCAACTGTGCATGTTTGCACACTTCTCTGAATGATTTGAAAGCTCGCAGGCAAAACTTGCACTTGTGTTTCTTGTCCTCTTCTATTGCGATCATGTCTTTATGAGAACCCATGTGTGAAAAATAGTCCTCCTTCTCCAGCTCCTCGCAGCAGAATGGACAGTAACCCTTGGGTTCAGGGTTGTCAGGTTCTTGCTTATTATCATTTCCATTAGCATCACCATCATCATTTACCACATCAGTTGATTCATCGTTGTCATCTCCATCGTTCCACAAGACAATATCACTGTCACTGTTATCAGAACTGGAACTGGACAATTCCTGAGGTTCATGCGTTTCAGACTTAAGGAGGGGACTTGTCCTTTCTTCTTTCACTGCAGTGTGTCTAGATGCACTAATAGTTGCAGCAGAGGTCTTGAAAGATGGTGTTTTACAACCATTTTGACAGTACAGCATTAGAGGACTATGGCACTGGCTGCATTCCAATTTGGACTTGGATTCCTTTCCTCCATCATCCAGGTACCTGAAACAAACAACAGCAATCAACTGCAAATTTTAAAAAACAAATAATGTGTATATAGTAAATAGTAATAGTATAGCATATTATAGCATAGTATTACATTTATAGTATAGTATAACATTTATAGTATAGTATAGTATAGTATAGTATAGTATAGTATAGTATAGTATAGTAAATAGTATAGCATATTATAGCATATTATAGCATAGTATTGTATAGTATAGTATAGTATAGTATAGTATAGTATAGTATAGTATAGTATATGTATTGTAATTGTATTGTAATTTTTATTGTATAGTATTTGTATTGTGTTGCTGGCATAATAGGCAATTAAGCCTCTTTATAATGTGCTGAGAGTATACTCATTTTTCATTTTGGTTCAAACGCCGGCAGTCACCATCAGAAAAATTTGCCTATTCCAAACTTACACATGGGTGAAATACATGTTCCTATCCTATCCTATCCTGTCCCGTAACCCCAAGGTCGTAGGGGCACCACAGATGATCGTTTAACCAGCATACTCCATTTTTCTCTGTCCTCAGCAGCCCTGATGGCTTCGCTCAGTGTCAAACCAGTCCATTCTCGAATGTTGACCTCCCACCTCTTTTTTGGTCTCCCTCTTCTTCTACCTCCTTGCACTGTGCCTTGCAAAATAGTCTTTGCAAGGCCTGATGATCTGGTGACGTGGCCATTCCATCGGAGTTTCCGTTTCTTCACCACTGTTAGCAGGTCATCGTGTTGTCCAATGGCTTGTGTGATGGTTTGTCGGACTTCGTCGTTGGTGATGTGTTGAGTATAGGAAATGCCCAGAAGTCTTCTGTAGCACCTCATCTTCATGCTTTGTATTCTTCGTTGGAGATCTGCTGTGAGGGTCCATGCTTCGCAAGCATATAGGAAGATGGAGATGACAAGGGAGCGCAGCAGTCTTACTTTGGAATGTATACTGATGGTCCTGTCTTTCCAAATGGGCTTCAATCTTGTCAGGGCAGCAGTTGTTTGTGCGATCCTGGAGAGGACTTCCTGTCGTGACCCATTGTCTGATACAATGGCTCCTAAATATTTGAAGCTATGCACTGTGTTGAGGGATTGGCCATGGACTTTGATGTCCGTATTGATGCCATAGGTGTTGTTGGTCATCATTTTGGTCAAATAAGTGCAGAGAAGACCAAAATACATGTTGGAACCTAAAAATGTATCCAGTTTATTTTTGAAGGGGTTTGTTGTACCAACAGTGACAACATTATTTGGCAGAGACACTGTAATGATTAAAAATAATCCATTTATTTTACTGATCGACAATACATTATCAGATAGTTCTACAAGAGGCAATAAACCAAACACGTTTTTTCCTTTATTTCATGAATAGATTATGTGCCATCATGAGATTACTGTATATTTCTTCTACTGCACTGAAATCACTGTTTTGGAGAGTAGAAGAGTTTGAAACAATGTCATCTTCTTCATCAAAGGCCACCTCATTGTGGCACATTCTCATATGGAAGTTTAGGCTACGAGGGATGGCGAAATTCCGACCACACACTTTACACATGCTTTTTTTATGCTTGGACATGCGGTGCTTCATGAAACTGGACTCGCAAGCAAATGATTGACCACAGTCAACACACTGAAAAGACTTGTCTTTGGTGTGGTGCAGCATGTGAGTCTGTAGCGCCTGCTTTGTCTTTGATGCCGAATGACACTCAGGGCACTGGAATGGACGTGACCCCATGTGAACAGCTTCAACATGTTTCCTCAGGGCCCAGTTGGTGGAGAACTTTTCGTCACAGTCGTTACAAGGAAAGCGCCTGATACCCAAATGAACAGCGTTAACATGCTTTCTAAGATCAAACGGTTTTTTAAAACGTCGATGACACTGTTCATCATCTACTTGCAACTGTGCATGTTTGCACACTTCTCTGAATGATTTGAAAGCTTGCAGGCAAAACTTGCACTTGTGTTTCTTGTCCTCTTCTATTGCGATCATGTCTTTAAGAGAACCCATGTGTGAAAAATAGTCCTCCTTCTCTGGTAGCTCCTCGCAGCAGAATGGACAGTAACCCTTGGGTTCAGGTTTGTCAGGTGCTTGCTTATTATCATTTCCATTAGCATCACCATCATCATTTACCACACCAGTTGATTCATCGTTGTCATCTCCATTGTTCCACAAGACAACATCAATGTCACTGTTATCAGAACAGTTCCACATAGTCTGTTAGAAAAGAAGTGCTGTTATAAGTTAATATTAGTATTAATAGTCCTCGATCTTGACTAATTTAAAATCATGACCATTTCAACCATTTGCATGTTAACGAACTTTCAAGTTCAGCTTTTATTAGCAATGGACTTGTGGATTTAGGATCAGATTTGTTGAATTGTTCTGACAATAAACACCATCACAATTTTAAAAAAAAAAGTAACATTTGCTTTTGTGTTACGTAGTGCATAGCCTTAGCCTTAGCCTTTTAACCCTTCTGGTTTTCGAGTACCTTAATTAATGTTATTTTTTTTCTAATTAAATTATTAATACTCTTTCTAATGTTTCTTTAGGTTTAAGAAAGTGTGTGTGTGCAAACTGTATGTTTGTGTGCATGTATGGGCACGTGCGCGTGTGTACATTTAGGTTATATTCAAAGCAAATTGACCAAAATGACGATCATCAATTTATGCGACCGAAATTAACTGCCAGTGTTATTGTTACAGAAACAACCATTTGATTTACACACGCACACACAGATCAGTTAACAAATAATAATAATGAGGAAATATTATTGCAAAACTATAGTACCATGAAAGCAGGAATCTGGCAACGTCGGTGTCTTCATAAAAGCTTTTCTCTTTTCGAACTTTAACCCACCGATCATATACATCATCGTCCCTCAAGACGACCGACTGCTCCACTTTCTTGTTACTGTTAGCAGCCGCATTTGATGCACAGATTTTCCGTCTTTCATGCGCTTTCTTTGCCGTCGTTAACAAGCATCCATCCATTTGTGTTTATTTTATAACTTCACTCAGTTTCTGCAGCAAAACTGAGGCACGCTGACTAAATAAAGAGTAGACATTTATCGAGAATCATTGTTAAATTTATAAGATCTGAGTTCTGACGCCGTGACGGACATTGCACACAAGCTCTGATTGCAGTACGGAAGCTAAAGCTAGCGTTTTAGAAACCAATTGAAGTATGACCAAATTGACGATAGTTAAGAAGCTTGTTCCCTTGGAACGAGCTCGTATTTGGTCACGCGAGCAACTATGAAGCATATCACTTCTATGTATCATATCCTATCCCGTCCCGTAACCCTGAGGTCGTAGGGGCACCACAGATGATCGTTCGGTATCTGGACGTTTCGGCGGTGGGTACTTTCGGCGACACCGCCGAAACGTCCAATCTATTTTTTCGCCGAATCGTCCATATGATTTCTGAAGAAAGTTCCCGTCGAAAGCGCATTGGATATTAGCCGCGCTAAAATAAACTTTCAGGGCAGCAGTTGTTTGTGCGATCCTGGAGAGGACTTCCTTTCGGGACCCATTCGTTTGATTCAATGGCTCCTAAATATTTGAAGCTATGCACTGTGTTGAGGTATTGGCCTGGGACTTTAATGTCCGTGTTGATGCCATTGGTGTTGTTGGTCATCATTTTGGTCTTCTCTGCACTTATTTCCATTCCATAAGCTCTGGAGATAGTGTCAAGCCTATGTACCAGCTGTTCAAATTCTTGTTCCTCTCCAGCCAAGCCATCAATGTCATCCGCAAAACGAAGATTGAAAATTGCTCTACCCCTTATGCTGACTGTGCCTTCATGATCTGCAAGAGCATCTGACATGATGAGCTCTAGGAAGATGTTGAAGAGTGTTGGAGAGAGTAGGCATCCTTGACGCACACCGATTGTTGTTCTGAACCAGTTCCCAATGACGCTGTTGTGGAGGACTGCACTGGTAGCCTTGTCATAAAGGCTTTTGCATGATGACTTCAATAATTTTAGGGCTGATGTTGTACACTTTCATTGTTGCCCATAGAGCTGCATGCCAGACTCGGTCAAACGCCTTCTTGAAGTCTATGAACACATGATATAAATGTTGTTGGTGCTGTAGGTATTTCTCACAGATTATTCTGAGGTTGAAAATCTGTTTAGTGGTACTTCGCCCTGCCCTGAATCCTGCTTGTTCTTCAGCTATGATTTGTTCAGCTTGGGGTTTCAACCTGTTGAGTATTATTTTCAGGAGGACCTTGCTGGGATGGCTGATGAGGCTGATGGTGCGGTAATTTTCCCACTCCTCAAGGTTACCTTTTTTGGGAAGAGTGATGACAAGCGACTGCAGGGTACATGGTATAGGCCACTCCCCACTCTGCCAGATCTTGTTACAGATAATGGTGTGGTGAGGGCATCAATCATATCGCTTCTCCTCCTGCTTGTAGCAGTTCCGCGGGTATGTTGTCCACTCCCGCTGACTTCCCTTTCTTTAGCGATTACACTGCTGCCTCAACTTCTTCCCGGAGGATTGGGAGGATTTCTTCTTCTTCTCTGTTCTCGGGGCATGCTAGAACTTATATATGGGTCTCCATTTGGTGTATGGTTGTAAAGGTCAGAGCAGTACTCTGTCCAAGACTTCTTGTTCTTCTGTAAGGCATATGCCAGACTTGCTTTGGGTCGTGGAGACTTTGGGCTGTTTGACACTTGTCAGCCGCTTCACAGTCTGGTAGGCCTTCTTGCTGTTGTTCTTGTTCAGATTGTTCTCTATTTCCTGGCATTGATCGATCTTCTATCCAGTTCTCCTTTGCTGTGCGCATGCCTTTTCGGATGTCATTGTTGATTTTTCGGTAGACATCAGCTCCCTGTGAAGTGTTCTTTTTCTTTTTCATCTCTCTTCGTTTATCACACAGATCCAAAAGTTCAGGTGTGATCCACGGCTTCTTCTTTGGTCGGTGCTTGCCAAAGATCTCATCAGTGGCGGCATCTGTCACAGCTGAGTTGAAGGTGGTGGTCATGGTGTTGACATCTACTTCACCAGCCCCCAAAATGAGCAGTGGTGCAAATTTCCCTCCAATTGTGGCCTGAAATAGTTCTGCCACCGATCAGGGTCTTGCAGTTTGTCCAGGTCGAACTTCAGTCTAGTGCACTTTGCTGTATTTACTCTCTTCAAGTGGAGCCAGAAAGACATCATCACGAGATCGTGGTCACTTCCGATGTCTGCTCCTGGAAAAATGCGTGTCCTACCAACGTTGATGCTTGATCTGAAGCGTTTCTTGACCATGATGTAGTCTATTTGGTTGTGATGCTCCCCGCCGGGACTGTGCCATGTCCATCATGTTCAAGAGTCTCAGACCCCTGTCATTTGTATCGTTGTTGCAGTGGGGTCCACATGTGTCTCCCCAGTTGTGGTGCTCATCTTGGCCAACCTTGGCCAAACTTCTATGTATGTATGTATTATATTCAGCCGAGTCAAAAGATTTTTGGGGTGAGGGTGGAGTGGGGAAGATATTTTCGAGATGGGTGGGGGTGGGAGTATTAGAAAGGGAAATTAATATATTTTTGTACCGGTTATTCTGCTAACAGTATCGTAGTTCGTCTTTAGAAGGTGTGTGTGTGTGTGGGGGGGGGGGGGGTGTGGGTGTGTGTGTGTGTGACTCAGGGCCGGACCTGTCAGGGGAGGGGGGGGGAGGGGTTACAGAGTCAGCGAATCTCCAGTGCTTCATGTTTTTCTACCCATCTTGTTCTGCACAAATCAACAAGTTTGTCTTTGTCGTATCAGGCTGAGATGCTTCGATGGTATCTTCAAGTTTTCTTTGTCTCCTTGGATAGTTTGAGAAAAACAGTGACAGTTCCCTCAGTGCTCCCATCATATTCTTCACTGCTGGCTAGCCGCATGTGCATTAAATTTTTTTTTTTTTTTTTTTTTTTTTTTAAAGTTTGGATGGGAGGCTCCGGAACCCAGGTAACCCCTGGTATGTGTGTGTGTGTGTATGTGTGTGTGTGTGTGTGTGTGTGTGTGTGTGTGTGTTTGTGTCTGTAGGACACGCAAGCGCTATGTCTGTGACTCATCACATGCATAGGCGCTTAATAACCAAAGGGAGACGAGCCACAGGCAAAGGCGCCCACGTGCCAGATACAAGCGCCTGTGGTTTGAAAGCAGAGAAGATTCAGGGTGCGGGTGACGTAATCGACGAACTGTGCTAAGTTATTACAACATTGTTAAAGTTAACGGTTTGGGTTGTAATAAAGTTATGGAAATGTGCGTGTGTGTGTTAATGAAGAGGTGCATTAGAGCATTCTGTTGGTTTTTTCCAGTCATGGTGTGATTAAAATAAACCAACACACATTTGAGCTCGTTTGTACTTTAATCTATATATTGTTTTAAAATTAATTATTATTAAAGATGCCTTCCCGTGCTATTTTACTGACGGATTCTATATAGTGTGTCAGAATCATGACCTTTTAAAATGTATATATTTGTCACTCGATATTTGTTTCCCCCAAATCCCGAAAATGGCTGTACGACCTCATGCTGTAATAAATAAATTCTCTTTGTCATCGTCCGAAAATTTTGAGTGGTTTGGGGCGAGGGTGCGTGGGTGGGTGCAAAAAAGATATCCAACCTCTCCATCACCTCCCAGGTTTATTCAAGCACTTGTGGTACTAGCTGTGACAACTTCATGGTGTAGGCTGTTCAATGTGTTGATAACTTTTTAAATTAAAAAAGCGCTGTGACAAACTATTTTATTGTTCTTATAATAGCACTTTTCCAGTTCAAGAGCTGCTCAAAGTCAATATATCATCGTAAAATAGTTCCAATAGCCCATCCGATTTCGATTTTAAGCTCTGAAAGTGGTTTTTGAGTCATAATAGCCTAGCGTAGCGCAGCAATATAATAATAATAATAATAATAATAATAATACATCACTGTTGTAAAGCACGTTTACTAATATAGTAACAATCAGTTCAATGCTCGTTTAAAAAAAACAAGGAAAGAAAAAGGAAAATCATTCAAATTACATTATATTACATGATTATTGCTTTAGGTCCAGCGGACTCTTCCAAGCCAAATCAGAACCGGACAACCCCTGATCCGCATCAAAGATCTGCCGAAACAATCCTAGTGGTAAAACTGAAAGCTCTCCACCAGCCAGTCACTTTACAATAAAGACGCTGAGGCTATACTCTAATTTATCGAACACCCGTTTACAAAAACAAAAAGCATTCAAATATATTTGTATACAAACACACACACACACATATAACAGCTCCACGAATGTATATAACTGAATTAAACCAGCATTCATGGAGCTGTTAAATGTTAGCTTTATCCTAAAGAAGCAAAATAAAAACATTGAATTGATTGCCTGGTATTTGAGCTATCTTGAAACTAAACTCTGTTTATCGAAGTTTGAGATACAGTGCAAAACATGTTTAAAAATGATGGACCTCAACGATCTTGACCTTTAAAACAGTGCAAATATGAATGGCATAACAGCTTAGGTTGCTGAATAGTAAAAATAATCCAAATCAGTCAAGTCATATTTGAAATAATGCAAAAAAAGATATCTTGAACAAAAAATTAAAATTCCAAACAATTGTGGGACTGACTGACTAACTGACCGACAATTGGACTGCAACTAAATGACTGGACACGAGTTGAAATATCTGAATACAAAAATTCATAAAAATTGGTTTAGTCTCCTGTCAACAACAGACAGACAAAAGTAACTAAACTCTTAGGGACAGCAGCCCTTATGTTTCCCCCAACAGCCCAACAGGCTGAGGGATTAGATATAGAGATTCCCAACATTTCAAAGGATTTCCATTATCTGAAAATCTAAAAATTATAATGACTCTTTCCATGAAGATCTAAGCTTTTAGAAATATAAAAATAAAATAAATATTTGATTTTTTAAAATCTATCAATCACACAGAGTGAAAGAGAGAGAGAAAGAGTGAGAGAGAGACTTATACACAATCACACACACACATATATAGAGTTGCTTTTCAAATTTTTTTTGTTTTGCAGTCACCATGTTAGATACTTAGCATATCAGCTACCATAAATAATTTATATTCATACACTTGATTGTTCTTGTATAGTGCATTTACTAGCTCAAAGAGTAACTCGAAGTGCTGAACTGATGAACATTTTTAGTCCAAGAATATTGTCACAGTGTTCTGTGCCTGGTCTTGCAATTCACTAGATACTGACAGCCTTGTAGTGTCATTGTTATTCTGCTTATGAGCACGTTGCAAGATAGAGCTAGGAACAAGTTCTTCCTCATCAAACAGCACCTCGTTGTGACACATCTTCATGTGAAAACAAAGACTCTTAGGAATGTGAAAACTAGCGCCACATACTTTACAAACATATACACTGTCTTTGTGCTTGGCTTTCCTGTGATCAGACAATGTCGATGAATCTCGAAAAGACATCTCACAATCATAGCACTTATATGGTTTGATGTTGGAATGAATCAGCAAATGTTTTTCCAGCGATGCCTTAGTCTTTAGTTCTGCATTACACTGACTGCATTTGAAAGGGCGCGAGTTGGAGTGCACCGTTTTCATGTGTTTGTTCAAGCTGCATTTGGCGGTGAACTTTCTGTCACACAAGCTGCAAATAAAACGTTTGATCCCTTTGTGCACAGTGTCCACATGCTCTTTCAAGGCAGAATTCTTTTTGAAGCGTCTGTGACACAGGTGACACTCAAACTTTTTACCCACATGATCTTGCATGTGCATTTCAAGGTCCACAAGGCGGTGAAATTTTTTGCCGCACTGTTCACAGATTTCTCTCTTCTCACCGTGAAACAGTTTGTGTGTGATCAAATCACTCTGTGCTTTGAATCGCCTACCACATTCCATCCAGTCACACTTAAATGGACGTTCCTTGCTATGTGCACGAACCATATGCGTCTTAAGAACTTTCTGGTCCGAGAAGAATTTTCCGCAAGTGGCACACATATTTGATTTTTCTTCTTTACTGAAGCCTCTCTTGCTGTTCTCACGCACTCTGTGGTCCCTAAGATGCAGTTTGAATGCCGTGTTTGTCAGACTGGTCATGGGTTCCTGACACCACTTACAGTACTGTCCTATTTCTCGCCTGTGCAAAGCCTCATGCTTCCTTGCTTCACAGTTCACACTCAGCCTTTGCTCACACACACCACAAACACTCTGACCAATGCGTATTCTAACATGCATGCATACACTGCTGAAGGTCTTGAATATTCTTGAGCAAGAGTTGCAGCCCCAAAAACCATTCTTTTTTGTTACGATCTGGTCTTTGTGTGCCGACATGTGCTTCAAGTATTGCTGCTTGCTAAAGACCTCAGCTGAGAACTCCAAGTTACAAAATGGGCACAAAAAGTTCTGGTTTTCTAAGCTGGACATGTGTTCTCTGTCGCTTTCTGCAGTTTCACTAATTACGCTACTAGCAGTCACTTGGGTTTGACTGCAAGCAGCATGACTGACAGTTTCTAAATCATCACTGAATATATCCTCTATACTAGTATCCATGTGCATGACATCATTAGCATCATTCTCTTCGACGTTTCTAATGTCAGTACTTTTGCAGCCAGACTCCATCAATGATTTGTTGAGGTTGTCTGATAAATCAAAAGTGCATGGAATATTTGCAACATTTACATTTTGAAAATTAACGTTCATATTCTCTCCTAAAAGATCTGCTGGTTTGAGTCTATTCACTACATCTTCCTGCTGTACACTAGCAGGATCAAGCTGGGAAATGCTGCTTTTCTCTGGTAACACTGAAGATGAAGCTGCCTGACACTTCAAGCAGCATGACACCATAGGTCCAAGACATTTAATACACTGGGGTGAGATGGACTCTGTATCAACCGCATTCCTGTAATGCACAGAAATTGGTTGCAAATCAGTATTCAACAACACTTAAATTATAATGCTACATAATTTCATTCATTAAAATTTAAATTAATGAGTAAATGACAAAATAAAAAAAAAGAATAAAAAAAAAACCACACAACTAGGATGACTCATTCTAAATTTAACACTAAATATTATAAATGCTGTAGACTGTACAGTGTGTTTTTGTTGTTTTTTTTTAAATCGTAAATACAGTTTTGGCACTCCCCCCTCCCCCCCCACACACACAATTTAAATAAAGTTTTTGGCAAAGTAATTAATCCCCCCATGGGGGTGCTGGGGGTTTCAGTATAAATAGTATTCCCACTTTCTGGAAATTTAGTGCTTTAAGTTCCCACTGTCGCTGTCTTTCTCATTTGTTCTTTCTCATTCCTACTCTGTTCTATCAATCTACTAATTACTATTCTATCTTCTTCTTCGCTAGACCAGTCACCTACCTTTTTTCTTGAAAACTCTTCTGGGGCAAAACTCCTAATTTGTGTGTAAGGTCTGTTGGATCAGCTTAGGAATATTGGATGCTTTACAGGGATGGATTTAACCGGAAATTACCGGTATTTTACCGGTTTGAGAATAAAAATACAGGTTGAAAAATCAGTAGCCGGTAGAGCCTACCAGTTCTTATTTTGTTTGACTGGTTTCAAAAATAAAGAAAAAGTGAAAGAAAAACAAGAGAAATGAAGAGAGAGAGAGAGAGAGAGACTGAGAGAGAGAGAGAGAGAGAGAGAGAGAGAGAGAGAGAGAGAGAGAGAGAGAGAGAGAGAGAGAGAGAGAGCCAGCCAGCCAGCCACGCTGATTATGTGTTTAGGGAGTGTAGACGAGAGGCCTGCGAATGCGTTCAGTAGCCTTGCCATATTCTTTGAGGTAATTAATACAGAATGATATAACAATAACATTGGCGGGCACAAGGCTATGGTGAATACGGATAAATTAAACTCGCGCACTTTTCGATTTTTTCTTCCCTTGTGCTCGTCAGTAAGTATTGCGACAGTGGCGGATAGGCTAGTAATAATGAAGAAGCAAAAATCTCTTTTTTCATTTTTTGCTAGGGGGGAGAGGGGCAATAAAAGAAGTTTATGTGAAGACGAAGATGTTTCTAATGAAACAGAAAGTGCATTAACAGAGTCGCCATCTACTTATATAAAATAGTGACGCATTATTAAGCTTTGCTATGGGTCATACCGGTTTCCGTGACTGGCCTACCGGTTTGCGTTCGAGTGGGTTTGTTTACTGTGACGTCGTACCGGTTTTGCAAATCCCTAGGACGATCACTGCTTTATCATGCCAAATGGTCAATGGGGTTTCCTATGATGTTATTATTTGGCAATGTAGGCATTTTATGTGTTTTGTTGATATTTTATAATGATGTTTGTATTCTATTTTGTTTTTGTAAATGGGGGTTCGATAAATTCGAGTACAGCCCTCAGCGTCTTCTGCATGGGATGTCTTTATTGTAAAGTGACCGGCTGGTGGAGTGCCTTCAGTGTTACCACTAGGGTTGTTTCGACAGATCTTTTATGCGGATTAGGGGTGAGTCCTCATTCAGCAAAGTTGTGGTCTTTATTTTGTGGTCCTGATTCGGCTCTTTGCAGTCTGCTGGACCCTGTAAGCAATGAATAACTAACTAACAAAGTAATTAATTGAAGCAATTTGAATGTTCATGCGGATTTGTCTTCTTGGTTTGAGTAAATGATGATGTACATTTGTAACATGCATCATGACATCCATTGTTGAATGCTCAGAGTGCGAAAGTGTGTTTGACAGCGAAGATTAGCATGCAGGGGGCCAGCCTATAAATGATTAACATGAAGAAGAAAATAATAATATTTAAAGAAACTGATTTACTATGAATTTGAAAAGGATCTGTGATGCTAAAATGTGTGATCTTGGGACCCTTTAAAGAATACAGAAGAAAGTTGTGATGAAAAGAAAAAGCTAATAATTCTTCCTTGTCCATGTAATTTTAAAAAAAAAGTGCACATCCATACACATTCCCACACATTGATAACATGTGGATTCTCCACGAAAGGACACAATGGGTTGAAGCTTTCTTTTTACCCCTTGGAGCAACAATTTAGTACAGAAAATCCAATAAATTTAGCTTGTGGTGTGAGTTGCCAAATTGGGCAGAAGAACACCTGTAAGTGTAACTATTTTCGACAAGTGATTTGTAAATCCACTTCCCACACTTCATTCTGGTATCATTATACAAAAACTAACTTGTTTCTATTACTGCAAATTCCTCTCCCTCTCCCTTCCCACCTCCCCCCTTCCTCCACGCCCACCACCATCTTACTCCAGAAAAATAAGGTGTGCATCTGATCTGCTCCTAAGACCTAACTCTCCTTCCCGCACCCCTCTCTCGTGAAGGAATAAAGACACAAGACACGAGTGTGATAAATTGATGACACCTTCTTCCAGTACATTTCTGCAATTTGGTACAGCCAGATCTAAATGACAATCTTCTTTTTAAGCTAGTACTAGTTAGCCTCCATAACGAATCCAGTCCCTATTAGTATTAGTATTACTAAGTAGTAGTACCAGAAGTACTGTATATATACATGTATTATTAACATTTCTTTAAATCTTACCAGTTTGAAAGCAAAAATCGGGCAGTGTCTGCGTCTGTCCTAAACTGTTTACGTTTACGCACTTTCAACCAGCTGTTAATAATATCAACATCTTGCAGAACGATGGGTTGATGTTTATTTTTGCATAGTCTGCTTGGTGTAGGTTTCGAGCAAGAGCCTCTTAAAGAGGAAAACTCAGTCTGTCTCTTGCGTTTCTGGAGCGATGTCATTCTTCTAAGCTTTCTGGAAGAACAATGTTCGGGCATGACGTTTCTGCAACTATTCAAAAACAAATAAATCACAGATCACTATATGTTCGCACGGATGCAAAAGGACAAGAAAAATAAATGTACAGCTCTTTTCATTCTCGTAAACGGAGAATGACAGAAAAAAATACTAAGATTAGGCATATATCAAAATAATACAATTTATCGTTAATATTATTTGAGAATAACTACCAACTAAATCCCATAAAATCATGATTGGCTATGCTAATAACTGATTTTCGTGATATGAATTTATTTAACACAAGAATATTCAGTGAAACTAAACTTTCTTTGATTTAACCAATATCGTTGCTAGTTTTCTAGCCTATAAACAATGATGTAAGCTACTATCACTATCAGTTATCGTGACGCTCACGGCGCATAATTTAGACAGTTCAAGAAAGTTAACTAGTCCATTTTACAAAGGGCGAGTTTTCGCGATTGACCAAAGTAACTATGTACGGTTCTTACCAAGGTAGTCTCGCCAAAACGCGTTCGCAATAACTGCGCATGACTAAAAGTTTCCAATATGGCAGCGTCCATGCCTGCATATAGGCCTATGTGTTATTGTTTATTGCGGAAGAGATCGCCGATGCCAGTGATCATCAAAGGTTAATTCAAGCATTACAACTTCCAGGAATAATTCGAAATCCTGTTCAAAAATGCCAGGGATTTATGGATGTCGTGGATAATAATATGAGAGATGATCAATTTCAAGAACATTTTCGACTGGGCACACTTTTATTTTAGTATATTAGTCAGTGGCAAGAAGTACTGAATATGTTTGTGAATGAATTTGCATATAGTTTAATAATAATAATAGTCATTTGTCAGGTACCTTACGCGTTAGAATGGCATGTGCCACACAAATTTGGAGTTGGAAGTCTGACAACATTCTTAGACATTAAAGCAATAGTGTCTAGCTACCTAATATATAGAACTTATAAGTTGTTCTTATATTGTACATAGAACGTGGGCTAAACAATGGCTTTTAGTTTGCATTCCGACAATAATGACGATGATGAGAAATATTTGGACATTGTGCACAATACTCCCTGCAACGATTTAACATGGGCTTGAAGTTGAAGATTATAGTTTTGGGGTACTTTCCCTCAAGGCAATTAACACTTAAAATACAATGCATTTTTAGTTTGTGTTCTTTCTATAATTTTTAAACTCAGGTTTAGTTGTGGTGGGGGAGCAATGGAACAATGTTAATATTACTTTATTTGTATTGCAAGCCTTCTCCTTGAACCTAAAGTGCAGTTGGAAACTGAAAACAAGGCATAGCAAATGGGACATAGGGTGAACTCAATATGTAACATGTATGAGGAAGACATCACAATTTCAAATAATACCTAACCAAATCATTGACAATTTGTTGAGAAAGTTTCTAAATGTTTAATAAATTTGAATATCTCTCTGCCTGTCTGTCTCTCGTCTGTTTTTAACTTTGCATTGTGTTTTATCTCTGTGTGTGTGATTTTTAATTAGAAAGACTAAGATCTTTAGGAAGTGAAGTAACTTTTTAAAAAAGTTATTGAATGAGCATGATACTATTAATAACAATGTTTATTGTGTTGTATGGTAAATAAACAAATACACTTCTTTTTGTGTGCAGGCACACTTTTCAGACACTGCTGGATTTTTTATGGATTCATTTACAGAAAGATGTGGAGGGAGGGGGGGGGGGGAGTGGAGGGTAATCGGCCTTTGCTACCAGACACCAAGCTTCTGATATTTCTGATGTACATCAGCAACACAAGTTGTATGAGAGAAGTTGGAATTCTGTTTAATGTCAGCAAATCCACCGTCCTCAATGTGGAGCATGAAGCCATTACAAATCATCTTTTGAACAAGGTATGGTTGTAATTGTTACAATAAAATATATAATATATTTAAGCATGAATTCAGCACAGATTCCAAATAAAAGGGAAACAAAATTGAAAAGCTGGTAAATATCTTAGAACACAATGCTAACATTTTACAAAGTTCTAGCTGTTGTCCCTTTTTTATTTTATTTTAAATATTCATTTGTAATTTTAGCTTGTGACAGGTACCTTCAGTTGTACTTTTAGGAAATCATGCATTAGTAGTTTTTTTTCACTTCTTCTCGTTAGTACATTTGTTCAAATTAGCGGATTATATTATACATATTTGAAGCTGACAGACACAATTACAGATTAAAATGAAAAAAAAACACAAAATTTTTGTATTGATGTGGTTTGCAGGTTATTAATGGCCAGATGAGTTACACCGAGAAGAAATGGCATCAGCAATTCAGAATGTTTCTGGATTTCCTGGGATTGTTGGCTTTCTTGATGGCTCTCACATTCGACTGGCATCCAAGCTAGATCAGGATGATGACCATATGAACAGAAAAAGTACCCATCTGTGCAATTGCAAGTGAGTACATTTAAAAAAAATTAAATGTATGCCCTATTCAGTGTTATTGAGCTGAAAAGGGTCAACAGTACTGTAAATCCAAATGAATGTTATGTAACTTTATTATTGGACCATGGCCAGCTGCACAGTCTAAATAAAGTGTTAGGTGGATCCTAAACATGTTTCTGGTTTTGTGGTGGGAGTTCAGACTCGTTTACTGTTAGTGAGAGGTCCTGATCCAAAAGAGTAAGTGACCTTATATACGCCTCATTCAGACGTTTTACCCTGTGGAAAACGTGCAATCAAACCACAGTAAGTATTAAAATTAATATGTTAAAAATAATATGGCTGGGCTTTTGTGTGATGATGGAAGAGATTTGGGCACCCGGCAGGGTAGGAGGGTTGGATGGGGTAGTCAGTTTCAAACTTGGTTTTTGTTTTTTCTGCCAACTTAGAAATTATTTCTGTTGTATCACTGTAATCACTTCAGCAAATTAACGACCTATTTACTGTTGTTTTTTTTCCCCCAGATAGTTGTGGACCACAACATGGTAATAACAAACATGTATACCGGCTGGCCAGGTTGTACACATGATGCCCGTGTCTTACGTAACAGCAGCTTCTTTACCAAGGCTGAATCTGAGCATCTGTTTCGTCCACATGAGTGCATCTTTGCTGACAGCGCATATCCTCTTCGAAGTTGGCTAATCACACCATTTCGCCAGTGTGGATTCCTGACCAGGAGGCAGAAGTCATTTAATCGGAAATTGTCAAGTCAGAGACAGGTTGTGGAGAGGGCTATTGGTCATCTTAAGGGTAGATTTAGGAGATTGAGAGAAATACCATTCCATAATGCAATACGGATTGTTCACTTGATATCAGCAGCTTGCGTGTTACACAATGTGTGTGTAGTTGCAGATGATGAGGTCAACAGATATATTGGAGACATGAGAGCACTCAGGCCCAACCATTGTCAAAACATATATCCAAATGCACGTGATGGCGTTTTGCGAAGAATTCAGCTGTTAAATTTGATGTAAAAACCTGCGTGACTTGACCACGATCCTGTTAAATTCCCTTACCACTCTGAAAGTTTGACTGTGCACGTCCGTCTCAAAAATATGCACTGGTATTTACTTTTGAATTCTGGTGTGCACATGCTGATTACTTTAACTAGTGTTAATATTATGATTTAAGCTGTATATTTCAGTTGTATTTCATTGAAATAAAATATTTGTAGTTGAATAGTGTTTAATTTATGGTGTGCAGGAGCGTATGAAAAAAAAATTATTTCAGAATAAAATAGAAGAGGAATGAATGATTCTGTTTGAATGAATGATGTATTTGTTAGAACTCAACATCTTTCAAAAACAAGGCAGTCACAAACATTGCAAATATTTAATTCTTTACTGACACAGCACATGGGTCTTAAAACTTCAATTCTGAATTATGGTTAAAACATGTTAAACTCCACATATGTGCTCTGGTTTGAAACTCCACAGTGGATTATTTTAACTACAGAGCTAAGTTTAAATTTCACCTTTACAAAACTTAATTTTTGTAAGCTATCTCAAACTTACTCTATAAAATAAAAAAGCACAAACCAACATCAACAATACTCCCAAAAACTTAAAACCAACGTCTGCACAGAAAAGCATGTTTTCCTATAGACAACTTAAAATTTAATTCTTTACTGAAACAGCACATGGGTCTTAAAAATTCAATTCTGAATTATGGTTAAAACATGTTAAACTCCACATATGTGCTCTGGTTTGAAACTCCAGAGTTGATTATTTTAACTACAGAGATAAGTTTAAATTTCACCTTTACAAAACTTAATTTTTGTAAGCTATCTCAAACTTACTCTATAAAATAAAAAAAAATAAAAAAAAGCACAAACCAACATCAACAATACTCCCAAAAACTTAAAACCAATGTCTGCACAGAAAAGCATGTTTTCCTATAGACCACTTAAAATAATTAGTCAATTATAAAACTCTTTTGACTCTTAATTTGGGGAGTAAACATGCACTTAAGGAAAGAGAAACAGGAAAAGTTTCTTATAACTTATATAAGTATTCGACATGAACGCCAAGACCTGTTCAGTAGGCAGAAAAACCACACAGCTCTGTGGGATGATATAACTAAGAAACTTCAAGAACATGGGGCTATTGTCACAACAGGTCAGGTTATGAACAAATATGCAAATCTCAAAAAGGCTTGGAAAAAAAATGGTTGACGCCAATGCCCAAACAGGCAGTGATAGGAAATTAGTCAAATACCATGATGAATTTTATTGGCCCTGGCTGTTGGGCTGCCCGTTGCTGTTGGGTTGCTCCTTGGTGTTGAGTTGGCCCTTGGTGTGCTGTCAACAAAACCAGGTAAAATAAGCATAAGAAAAAATACTGTTCAATTCAGTTTAAGATTAACTCTCCTCGCTCGGAAATTCACATACGCACACTGCCCCCAGCCCTCATTCAGGAGTTTTCACAGTAGATTTTAAGACAGTTCCTATCCTTGACTGGTTGAAGATGGTTAGCAGCCCCTTAGTGTTGGCCAGTGCCCTTTGCTCTTCCATAAGCCTCGTTGTTCAAGCCTAGCCATTTGATACTGTGATGTTGTAACTCATCGTTTGCCTGAAGTGCCTGTCTAAGTTCCTCAGATTTCCCCAGGATCAAGCCTTCTGTGATGTCTGCGTGCCTGCCAGTCTGTCTGCTTGTTCCTTTCCTTTTACTTTTGCATGCCCAGGGTAGTACATCCATATGATCCGATTCCTGTGAGGGTTACTCCCACCTGTCATACTGCCAGCAGTGAGTGCGGACGTAGAAAACTTCAATGTTCATTCATCTTTATCTTCCTCTTAAAATCTATTTAGACCCTCAATACAAAAGTGAATTTAAAAAACAAACCTTAATAAGAGTGTCTGGATTACGGCTGTTAGGTTGGCCCCTGCTGTAAGATTGGCCACTGGTGTTCTGTCAACTGAATCAGATTAGATAGAATCAGATTAGCGCCTTACAAATGAGGTACATTATTATTATAACAGTTGATAGGTTAATTTTTTTTTACACTTTATTGTCCCTTTCTACTGGGAAATTCTGGGCCACCTACCCTGGGGAAGGCATAGTCGCAGCCTTTGGCGCGCCCAAACCCAACAACCTAATATTAGTTGCGTTTCTGAAATTTTGCTGGGGGTAGCAAACTGGAGTCCCCGGAGAAAACCAACACCCCCCAACACCCCACCTCCCCCACTTATGTTGCCCGAGTTGAAAGTAAATAATATTAAGAGAACCATCAACGCCCAGATGCTGGATCCATCCCACACCTGTCAGACACCATTAGTTTCTAGCCTGTGGACAAGGTAAGTTATCCCCACTTTACGTCCTTATACCACTCGGCCACAACACTTCCATTCACAGCTTCAGTCGGCAGATTATTCCACTTTGTTATATGTCTGTTAGTGTTGGTAAAACCTTTGGAAATTAATATAAGTATTATTACATTTTATTGGAAATGTTTATCTGAACCAAAGTGAAAATGTTACTAACCGGTGTCATCACTAAGTAAGATGGAAGCTACAGCTTCATCCACAGTGTATGGCATGCCATCAAGGAATATTGTGCTGCAAAATATAAACATGCTTTCAGAAATATAACCATATCTCAACAATGTGCTCATTTGAGTGCTTTGTGTTGTATCAAACAATACAAGAGTATAATGTATGGTATAGCACTTAGGCTAACATGTTTTATCTTAATCAATGAGTGTCCCTGACAGACACTAACAGTTTCAGAAGTCTGAACCCACCAATTTAGAAGACGTTTTGACTCTTAATTTGGGGAGTAAACATGCATTAAATGAATCCAACTAACAAGAGGGCAGAATAATGCCAAACTGGTTTCACCTATTTATTATTCTTTGATTGGAAATATCAGGGCTTCGACATGTTGAACCGTGGGCGTGGACGCTTTAGATAATGTATAATTTATTACTTAGTTATAGTTATAGTCTACCAGCAATTGTTTGTTGCTGTTTTTTTTTTTTTTTTTTTAAATTGTATTGAAATAAATCTTTTTCTTTTCTTTTTTGCTCTACTCAGACTACTGTTCATTAGGTTATTTAGGTTCAAAACTTAGCTTATCATCAACTTGAACAAGCAGTACAATCTCAAAATAACATTGAACAACAAACTTACAAATATAAAACAAACTTCGAAATATCCTGAATTAGGTTAATACTAACCTCTCACTGAGACAGATTAATCGTAGGCGATTTATAATTATACTGTACATTTTACAAACTATGCCACGCAATGGAGAGAATTGAGCTTTCAGACAATTTTGACGGATTTTCAACAAATTTAAAGCCCTTTCCGTATCGAATGGATTATCCGTTGTGCCTAGTTCTAGTTATCGACTAAAAGAGCACATATATTGCGTTAAAGTAGTAAAATATTTACAAATTAACACAAACACTTCGTCCTACCTCACTTTCGCCGCCATCTTGCTTACCGAAGTAACCCTGAGTCGAAGGTGGGTTGAACTCCGGTTCGTACCATGGTTAAACCAACGCGAGTTTTAGCGTTCTTTGGTCAAACCAGGGTAACCTTAGTAAGCGCCAAAACTCGCCCAAAAACATACCAAAAAAATGGGCTTTCGACGGGAACTTTCGGCGGAAAAGTAGATTGGACGTTTCGGCGGTATCGCCGAAAGTGCCCACCGCCGAAACGTCCTGTATAAACAGGCATTTAGCAAACCAACCAAAGTTGAAAGGCAACTGTCATACTGTGGAAAATATAACAAATATATGCATATATATATAAATAAATATTCGGTGATCAAAATGCCGAGAAAACGAAAAGCAGCATCATCAGCCATCAGAACAAGAAAGCATCCGTGTATTACGAGATGACGACATTGTTGAGCTATGGTCAAGAATTCGAAAAGATAAGTTTTTTAGAAGATGCATGCTGATGTTGCCAGATTTTTGCTTTTCTGGTAAGAAAAGTGTGATTTTTCTGTTCATGTGCGGATTGTTTGAACCTGGTAGTAAATAATGTTGTTAAAATGCGTCTCAGCAACACTTCCAAACTATCAGTAATGGTATTATCAATGGAGAACGTTTAGAGTTAAGTTCCGAATGTCTAGTTAATTCATTGTCTGGTGTTGGTAAAACCAAAGAGTGTATGAACTTAATATTTATTATTGTTCATACACTCTTTGGTAAAACCCAACCCTAACCTGAATTCAAAGTGTTAAAGAATTCTGGATAGCATTAGGAAATGCTTTGTTTCTGTAAATTATTTCAAGAAATTTACAATTTGGGTTTTGAAAGTGGACTTTTATTTCATCGGGGAGTGGCCTACCATGGACCCAGCCACTTGTCTTCATTCTTCCCAAAACGGATAACCTTCAGGAATGTGAAAATTACCGCACCATCAGCCTCATCAGCCATCCTAGCAAGGTCCTCCTGAAAATAATAGTTTTTAATACTGAACAGGTTGAAACCCCAAGCTGAACAAATCATAGCTGAAGAACAAAACAGGATTCAGGGCAGGACGAAGTACCACTGAACAGATTTTCAACTCAGAATAATCTGCGAGAAATACATTCAGCACCAACAAAATCTGTATCATGTGTTTGTAGACTTCAAGAAAGCGTTTGACCGAGTCTGGCATGCAGCTCGATCTGTGGGCAACCATGAAAGTGTACAATATATCAGCCCTAAAATTATCACTGTCATAAAAAGCCTGTATGACAAAGCTACCAGTGCAGTCCTCCACAACAGCGCCATCGGTAACTGATTCAGAACAACAATCGGTGTGAGTCATGGATGCCTACTCTCTCTAACACTCTTTAACATCTTCCTAGAGCGCATCATGCCCTTGTAGATCACAAAGGCACAGTCAGCATAGGGGGTAGAGCAATCTCCAACCTCCGTTTTGCAGATGACATTGATGGATTGGCTGGAGAGGAACAAGAACGTGAGCAGCTTGTATAGAGCATATGGAATGGAAATAAGTGCAAAGAAGACCAAAATGATGACCAACAACACCAATGGCATTAACCCGGACATCAAAGTCCAAGGTCAATCCCTCAACACAGTGCATAGCTTAAGATATTTCGTTTTGCAGATGACATTGATGGATTGGCTGGAGAGGAACAAGAACTTGAACAGTTGGTACAGAGGTGACACAACCTCCAGAGCTCATGGAATGGAAATAAGTGCAGGGAAAACCAAAATGATGACCAACAACACCAATGGCATCAACACGGACATCAAAGTCCAAGGCCAATCCCTCAACACAGTACATATAGCTTCAAATATATGAGCCATTGTATTAGACAATTTGTCCCGACAGTAAGTCCTCTCCAGGATCGCACAAACAACTGCTGCATTGACAAGCTTGAAGCCCATTTGGAAAGACAGCACCATCAGTCTACGTTCCAAGGTAAGGCTGCCGCGCTCCCTTGTCATCTCCATCATCCCATACGCTTGCAAAACATGGACCCTTATAGCAGAAGAATACAAAGCATTAAGATGAGGTGCTGCAGAAGACTTATTTCCTATAGCCAGCACATCACCAACAACGAAGTCCGACAGACCATCACACAAGCCTTTTGACAACATGCTCACAGTGGTGAAGAAACGGGAACTCCAATGTCACCAGAGCATCCTATCCTATCCAGTCCCGTAACTCGGAGGTTGTAGGGGCACCACAGATGATTGTTTAAGCAGCATACTCCATATTTCCCTGTCCTCAGCAACCCTGATGGTTTCGCTCAGTGTCAAAACAGTCAATTCTCGAATGTTGTCTTCCCACCTCTTTTTCAGCCTCCCTCTTCTTAATTCTACTTCCTTGCACTGTGCCTTGCAGGATGGTCTTTGCAAGACCTGATGATCTGTTGACGTGTCCAAACCATCGGAGTTTCCGTTTTTTCACCACTGTGAGCAAGTCATCGTGTTGTCCGATGGCTTGTGTGATGGTCTGTCGGACTTCGTCGTTGGTGATGTGTTGGGTATAGCAAATGCTCAGAAGTCTTCTGTAGCACCTCATCTCCATGCGTTGCATTCTTCGTTGTAGATCCGCTGTGAAGGTCCATGTTTCGCAAGCATATTATATAGGAATGACAAGGGAGATGATAACGGAGCGTAGGAGTCTTACCTTGGAATGTAGGCTGATGGTCCTGTCTTTCCAAATCGGCTTCTACCTCGCCAAGGCAGCAGTTGTTTGTGCGATCCTGGAGAGGACTTCTTGTCAGGACCCATTGTCTGATATAATGGGTCCTAAATATTTAAAGCTATGCACTGTGTTAGACTTTGATGTCCGTGTTAATCCCATTGGTGTTGTTGGTCATCATTTTGGTCTTCCCTGCACTTATTTCCATTTCATAGGCTCTGCCTGGAGGTTGTGTCGGCTCTGTACCAGCTGTTCCAGTTCTTGTTCCTCTCCTGCCAATCCATCAATGTCGTCCGCAAAACGAAGGCTGGAGATTGCTTTTCCCCATATGCAGACTGTGCCTTCGTGATCTGCCATCTGACATGATGCGCTCTGAGAAGATGTTGAAGAGTGTTGGAGAGAGTAGGCATCCTTGACTCACACCGATTGTTATTCTGAACCAGTTTCCGATTGCGCTGTTATGGAGGACTGCACTGGTAGCTTTGTCATACAGCCTTTTGATGACTTCAATAATTTTACGACTGATGTTGTACACTCTCATGGTTGCCCACAGTGCTGCATGCCAGACTCGGTCAAACACTTTTTTGAAGTCTACGAACACATGATATAGATGTTGTTGGTGCTGTAGGTATTTCCCGCAGATTATTCTGAGGTTGAAAGTGGTACTTCACCCTGCTCTGAACCCTGCTTGTTCTTCAGCTATGATTTGTTCAGCTTTGGGTTTCAACCTGTTGAGTATTATTTTCAGGAGGACCTTGCTGGGATGGCTGATGGTGCGGTAATTTTCACATTCCTGAAGGTTACCTTTTTTATGAAAAGAGTGATGACAAGGGACTGGGTCCATGGTGTAGGCCACTCTCCACTCTGCCAGAGCTTGTTACAGATAATGGTGAGGGCATCAATCATCGCTTCTCCTCCTGCTTGTAGCAGTTCCGCGGGTATGTTGTCCACTCCCGCTGACTTTCCCTTCTTCAGTGATTGCACTGCTGCCTCAACTTCTTTTGGGAGAATTGGGAGGATTTCTCCGTTCTCAGGGCATGCCAGAACTGATGGGTCTCCGTTTGGTATGTGATTGTAAAGGTCAGAGCAGTACTCTGTCCATCTGTCCAAGACTTCTTGTTCTTCTGTAAGGCATATGCCAGGCTTGCTTTGGATCGTGGAGGCCTTGGGCTGTTTAACACTTGTCAGCCGCTTCACAGTCTGGTAGGCCTTCATGGGGTTGTTCTTGTTCAGACTGTTCTCTATTTCTTGGCATTGATCTTCTCCAGATATCCTTTGCTGTGCGCATGCCTTTTCGGATGTCATTGTTGATTTTTCGGTAGGCATCAGCTCCCTGTGAGGTGTTCTTTTTCTTTTTCATCTCTCTTCGTTTATCACATGGGTCCAAACGTTCAGGTGTGATCCACAGCTTCGTCTTTGGCTGGTGCTTTCCAAGGATCTCCGTGGCGGCATCCGTCAAAGCTGAGTTGAAGGTGGTGGTCATGGTGTTGACATCTATTTCCCTAGCTCCCAAAATTAGCAGTGGAGCAAATTTTCCTCCAATTGTGGCCTGAAATAGTTCCGCCACCTCCGGATCTTGCAGTTTGTCCTAGTCGAACTTCAGTCTAGTGCACTTTGTTGTGTTTACTCTATTCAAGTGGATCCGGAAAGACATCATCATGAGATCGTGGTCACTTCCGATGTCTGCTCCTGGAAAAGTGCGTGTCCTGCCAATGTTGATGCTTGATCTGAAGCGTTTCTTGACCATGATGTAGTCGATCTAGTTGTGATGCTCCCCGCCGGGACTGTGCCATGTCCATCGTCTGGATTTTTTCTTCTTTGACATTCACAATTTGAAAAGACACATGATGATTCATACAGAACGACAGAGAGATCATGTGTGTGATGTTTGTAGCAAAGCTTTTTATTACTCTTATGAACTGACAAAACACCAGCTATTGCACTCAGGAAAGAAAGATTATATGTGTGATGTTTGTAACAAAGCTTTTGCTTGGTTGGGAAATCTTAAACTGCACAAACAGACACATCTTTGAGTTGAGTTCCGGTTGACGCCACAAGCTGTTACAATCCGAGCTCTGCTGACTTTTGTTATTTTGCGGTATTTACCCCCGTTGGGGTGCCGGGGGTTTCAGTATAAATAGTATCCCCACTTTCTGGAAATTTAGTGCTTTAAATTCCCTCTGTCGCTGTCTTTCTCATTTGCTCTTTCTCATTCCTGCTCTGTTCTATCAATCTGCTATACTATCGTCTTCTTCGCTAGCCCAGTCTCCTACCTTTTTTCTTGAAAACTCTTCCGGGATAAGACTCCTTATTTGTGTATGAGGTCTGTTGGATCAGCTTGGGAATATTGGACGCTTTCTACCAGGTGGTCACTAGGGCTTCCTATGATGTTATTATTTAGCAATGTAAGCATTTTATATGTATGTGTTTTGTTGATAATTTATAATGATGTTTGTATTCTATTTTGTTTTTGTAAACGGGGTTTCGATAAGTTGAAGCCTCAGCCGTCCCCTGCGTGGGATGTCTTTATTGTAAAGTGACTGGCTGGTGGAGAGCTTTCGGTTTTACCACTAGGGTTGTTTCAGCAGATCTTTTATGCGGATCGGGGTTGTCCGGTCCTGATTTGGCTCGGAAGAGTCCGCTGGACCTAAAGCAATAATAATGTAATGTAATTGCGATATTTGTGAGTTTTGTTTTGTGTAATTGTTGTCTCATGGATCGTCAAGTAAGAGTTGCGTTGCTTTGCTTTTCTTCTTACGTTCGTTCGTTTATACTGTGGTTTTTTCTCTTCGTTCATTGTGCTGTCTCGCACCACTGAGCTCTTATATAAGAGCTCAGTGTCTCGCACTCATGTAGTCCGCCATTTTGTTCCACCAGCAACACAAGCTACACACGCGATACGCTGTTGTCATTGAAGTTTAAGTTACACAGCTTGCTCCCGACCTTGTGTTCCGATTAAAAGAACTCTCGATCGGCCGTCATTTGCCCAGAAAACGGACTAGTCGTGAAGGCAAACGGAAAGAAAACATCTCGTCTATCCCTGTTGTGCTTTTACACAGATCATCTACATTTTCCAACTCTGATTACACGCTTGACATTGCAACACACCCAGTGTGTATCACTAAGACCTAAGACACAATGCAGCAACACAGCAGATAATCTCATTCACATCAAACTCTCCCCTCCACCTCTATCTTAACACCTCTATAGCCACAGTCCTCTAGCATTGCATCATTCAACGCTCAGTCGCTACCGCTCTGCATGAATTCATCTCCGACAAGCACATTGACATTATGTTCATTCAAGAGACTTGGTTTCAGCAGACTGGTGACGAGGGTAAATGCTCTGATTCAACCCCATCTGGCTATTCTGTATGTTCGCTGCCTCGCTCAAATCGCGATGGTGGCCTTGCTATTATTTACAGAGACAGTCTGTCCCGTCACCTTGGCTTCATTACAGACTTCGCATTCACTCACTCGTCCTTTGAAGTTGTTCACCTTACTTTGTCTGTTCCACAGCAGAACATTCACTTCATATGTATATATCGCACCTTTCCAAGCAAGAAAAATAATAAAATTAACTGATGCAATTTTCCACCAAGAATTTCCAGTCCTGCTCGATTATTGCAACACACTGTCAGGAACATACATAGTTTTAGGAGACATTAACTTTCACTTTGACCAACCCCAGCAACCTTCCACCACAAAAATGATTGAACTTTTAGATCAGTTTAGTCTTTCTCAGTCAGTCACAGAACCCACCCACAGTCGTGGTCACATCATAGATTGGGTTATGCATAATAATATAGGATAATGTTGTTAGATCAACTTCAGTCACCCAAGAATTAACATCTGACCATTTCTGTGTCGTGTGCGAACTAAGCGTCGCAGCGCCCCCCCCCCCCCCCTCCTCCCCATGTTCAGGGAGGCTCGCAGCCTGCGTACCATGGATAGGGATGCCTTCAAGCAAGAGCTTACCGCTAAAGTGACCCCAGAACTGTGCCCCACTGTGGATCAGCTGAATAGTACACTCCATGCGGTGCTTGAACGGCATGCTCCCGTTGCCCAGAAAAAGGTCAAGGCAACACGGTCAGCACCCTGGTACGAGTCTATTAAGGATGAGCTCTCCGAGGCGAAGAAACACCGACGCAAAGCAGAGAAAAAGTGGCTTAAATCAGGTTTATAAGTCAGCAAGCAGATTTTTACCGCTGCAAAAAAACGGGTCACTAAAATAGTCCAGACTGCCAAAACCCGGTACTTTAGCGACAGAATTAGCAGCACGAAACTAGTAAACAGTTGTTCGACATTTGCAATCAGCTAAGGGGTAAGAGCAATGCAACATCACTCCCATCCACACATCCACCATGTCAGCTCCCAAATGTATTTTGTAATTATTTCACACAGAAAGTAGCTGACATAAGGGCCGCTCTTGATAGCCATGAGATCCCACTCATTAACCCATTCACACATTCCCTCACTATCGCAAAGTTGGAAGTTTTTCAACCAATAACAGAGCAAGAAGTCAATAAAGTCATTTTAAGCTCAAAACCAACATCTTGCTCTCTTGACCCCATTCCCACTCCCATGCTGATAGAGAATCTCGACCCTCTACTCCCGACCATTACCAACATTATCAACGAGAGTGTCCTCTGGTGTTGTTCCATCCGTGCTCAAAGCGGCTGTCATCAAACCCCTCCTTAAAAAACAAGTTTAGACAAATATAATCTAAAGAACTATAGACCTGTTTCAAACCTCTCCTTCCTGTCCAAAGTCATAGAAAAATTGTTCTCAAACAACTGTTTGCCTACCTATATGATAACGCTCTACTTTGCCCCAACCAGTCTGCCTACCGACCCTTCCACAGCACTGAGACAGCCCTCCTAAAGGTAACCAATGATCTGTTGCTTGCCTTATATAATGGTAACGTCTCCATTCTCACCTTATTAGACCTCTCAGCCGCCTTTGACACAGTCGACCACCACATTCTCTTCAACACTCTTCAACACTACTTTGGAATCTCTGGCTCAGTCTTGGCTTGGTTCCACTCATATCTTTCTCACAGATCACAAGCAGTCACTGTCGATGGCTGTTTCTTCAGCATAGCAGACGTGGTGTGCGGAGTGCCTCAGGGTTCCGTTTTAGGGCCGGTGTTATTCACTCTGTACACCAAGCCACTGCTTCTCCTGCTCGGAAAGCAAGCTGTTGAGAGTCAGTCATTTGCAGATGACACACAACTTTATAAATCCACTGCCCCTTCTCTCATTAATTCCACTGTTCAGACTTTGGAGAACTGCATCACAGACATTAAGTCATGGATGACACTCAAAAAGCTTAAGCTTAATGACGATAAAACCGAAGCCCTCCTCATTCACAAGCACAACACCTCCTCCTCACTCTCGCCTCTCGCAATATTGCTCACAGTAGGGACAACAAACAATCAGTTCTCATCCTCAGCGAGAAATCTCGGCTACATTCTCTCCGACGACCTGTCCCTCAACAACCACATCTCCAACGTCTGTCGCTCTGCATACACGGCCATACGCCAAATCATCTCCTTTCGCCACTATCTTACAGTCACTGCCACCAAAACCCTAGTCTGCACTCTCGTCCTTTCTCGTCTTGACTATTGCAACTCTCTTCTCGCTGGCTCCCCAAAACGCATCATTGGCAAACTACAAAAGGTTCAGAACTCAGCTGCTAGACTAGTATTCAGAGCAAAGAAACGCGATCACATCACACCTCTACTACATTCCCTTCACTGGCTTCCTGTGCAAGCACGCATAGAGTACAAACTCTCTGTTCTCTGTCACAACTTCTTCACAGATTCTTGTCCTTCCTACCTTGCTGATCTACTGTCTGTCTACTCTCCTTCACGCACTTTAAGATCTTCTGCTGACACTCGCACACTCAAGGTTCCCGTCACCCGCACTAAGACATATGGCCAACGTGCATTCGCTTACTCTGCACCCAAGCAGTGGAATTCCCTTCCCTCCCATATCCGCAACATACAACCAACATAGGCATTCATAAAGGCCCTCAAAACCCACCTCTTCAAACTGCATTATTCAGACTGATTTGTATCCCGCTGCCATTCTCTCCTCTTTTGTTTCTGTCTGATCCGTAAGTGTGTACACGGCTGTAAATATTTATACTGTTTTTCTGTCCTGGGTCTATCCGGGCATATAAATAGCTGTGAATAAGTTTTTGCTATTCTATTTTTGTCTCTTTTGTCATTTTTGTACATAGTTGTAAATAGTTCTTACTTTTATTGTTCCGTCTTTTGGTGTATCGTAACAAAAGCGATGTTTGATCGAGTGCATGTATTTTTATGTAATGACTATGTAAAGCGCGGTGAGTCTGGTCATAGGCTGGAGTACCCGCTATATAAAAACCCGTTGTTATTATTATTATTATTATTATTATTATTATTATTATTATTATTATTATTATTATTATTATTATTATTATTATATTATTACATACAGGACAGTAAAACTTTGCTTGTGATGCTTGCAAGAGTACATTCTCACGGTCCTTTCACTTGAAAAGGCACATGCTCTTGCATCAATCTCCAGGACAGAGGGAGCAGCATGTGTGCACTAAATGTGGCAAGGCGTACAGTCGAAATGATCAGTTAACTCAGCACATGAACATAATATTTTTTATGGCATAAATCTCCAGATAAACTGAAAGGTCGGGAGGTCAGTGTGTGCTATGATAGCAACAGTAAAACTGGCATCTCTGATTGTAGAGAAGATCATGAAGAACCAGTTGACGTACTGCTGAATCAAGACAATGATCGAAACAAAGAAGGTGGTGGTGAAAGTGAACCTGATGGACCAAAATCAAACAGCTACAATCCAGTTTGTTGCACGCAGCTTCGCAGGGTAGAGTACTATTTTCACATCTGTTTCTGATCCTATCCTATCCTGTCCCGTAACTCGGAGGTCGTAGGGGCACCACAGATGATCGTTTAACCAGCATACTCCTTCTTTCTCTGTCCTCAGCAACCCTGTTGGCTTCGCTCAGTGTCAAACCAGTCCATTCTCGGATGTTGTCCTCCCACCTCTTTTTCGGTCTCCCTCTTCTTCTACCTCCTTGCACTGTGCCTTGCAGAATGGTCTTTGCAAGGCCTGATGATCTGGTGACGTGGCCATACCATCGGAGTTTCCGTTTCTTCACCACTGTGAGCAGGTCATCGTGTTGTCCAATGGCTTGTGTGATGGTCTGTCGGACTTCGTCGTTGGTGATGTGTTGGGCATAGGAAATGCCCAGAAGTCTTCTGTAGCACCTCATCTCCATGTTTTGTATTCTTCGTTGTAGATCTGCTGTGAGGGTCCATGTTTTGCAAGCATATAGGAAGATGGAGATGACAAGGGAGCGCAGCATTCTTACTTTGGAATGTAGACTGAGGGTCCTGTCTTTCCAAATGGGCTTCAACCTTGCCAGGGCAGCAGTTGTTTGTGCGATCCTGGAGAGGACTTCCTGTCGGGACCCATTGTCTGATACAATGGCTCCTAAATATTTGAAGCTATGCACTGTGTTGAGGGATTGGTCTTGGACTTTGATGTCCGTGTTGATGCCAATGGTGTTGTTGGTCATCATTTTGGTCTTCTCTGCACTTATTTCCATTCTATAAGCTCTGGAGGTGGTGTCAAGCCTCTGTACCAGCTGTTCGTTCTTGTTCCTCTCCAGCCAACCCATCAATGCCATCCGCAAAACGAAGATTGGAGATTGCTCTACCCCCTATGCTATGTTGTTACCCCCCTAACAACAATCGGTGTGCGTCAATGATGCCTACTCTCTTCAACACTCTTCAACATCTTCCTAGAGCGCATCATGTCAGATGCCCTTGCAGATCACGAAGGCACAGTCAGCATAGGGGTTTCTGATAGATGAAGGGTAAAAATTTTATTACTCTATACATTTGTAGCATTCAACATTGACACTTAAATATCAAAGGTACATGAAACAGTAAAGCTCTTCCTATTTTGGGGGGAATGCATGGAGTTTCAAGGCAAAAGCAAACACATCGTTTGTAGAGATTATAAAGAAAAAATTAGCAAGAAGTTTAAGAAAATTACCCTGATGAGTGAGAGGTACGGTAAAGCCTAAATTTTTAAGTCATAAAATACCTCGAGTGTAAAACAATACGAGCAAGTAGTGAGATATTTCCCTAACCTACACCCCTTAATTGACAGAACATAAATTTAAAAACCAAATTGCCTAGATAACCATGGTTTCTTATTTTCTTTTATCTTGTATCTTGTAATTTAAGAAAATACAGAAAGATACAGTAGCAAAGATAGAAGTAGGTGAAAGCGCTGGAAGATATATGTTACTTTCTTTGCTAAGACTAACAGTCAACAGGGGAAAGCAAGCATGACTTCTACCTTGTGCCACTAAAATGACTGTAGGATCAGCCAGTGAGAGTGATTCTTGGCTGCCTCTACTTGAGACTTGGATAGTCGCAAATATGTTAAAGACTGCATATTATTATCAATTATTTCTTTTTGTCACTTTCATTTTTACAGGGTAAATGTGCATCTGCACTTGACAGAATTCATAAACTCCAAGATTCTGAAGGCAACATCCCCGAGGAAAGAAATCTGGGGCACAACATTGTTGCCAGCCAAGCATCATTTCAGCCATCAGCAGCTCTCAGCACAGAAGCTTCTTAGCCAAGAGCCGTCACCACAGTACAATCCAAGTCAGTAACTGTCAGCACAAGAAAGCCATATTTTGCAGCTGTCAGCACAATGGATCCTCAGCCAGTAGCTGTCTGCATAGTAGGCCTTCCACCAGTAGTTGTCAGCAGCAGCCGGCCAGCAGTTATTAGCACAGTAGCTTCTCACCCATCAGCTGTCAGCACAGTTACCCCTGAGCCAGACGCTGAAAAGCGGTCTTCACCAACACACTTTTATCAAATTAATTCCAGAGAATAAAGAAAAGAAGCAATAAGGAAATGGAAGCAAACCGAATCCACAAAATCAAAAATGTATTCTGAAACTGATGTTGGAGGACAAGTGAAAAAGCAGTGAAAAATCATCAGCAGAAGAAACAAAAAGCTGTGTATGAATAGTCAATAGTCAATATATTCTTTATTCCATCAAAAAGGAAAATTTGGTTCGCCACAAGGATACTCACTGTATAAAAACACATTACATAGGCAAGATCATAAATAATTAATTATCAACAAAATAAACCTGCTATATATTGTCATAAATCCTTCTTTGACCGTCACACTATGAGAAGACATCAAAAAATTCATACGGAACAACAGAGGGACTATTTGTGTGATATTTGTAGTAAAACATTTCTGTTCTCATATGAACTGCAAAGACACAGGGTGTTACACTCAGGAAGGAAAGATCATGTGTGCAATTTTTGCAATAAAGCTTTTGCTTTGCGGGGAAATCTGAACGTGCACAAAAAGACACATAAAGGAGAGAAGAATCATGCTTGTGATGTTTGTAGGTATACATTTTTTCGGGCTTCTCACTTGAAATGGCACATGTTGTTGCACCAATCTCCAGAACTGAAGGAGTATGTGTGCACTATATGCGGCTAGGCATACGGTCGAAACAATCAGTTGACGAAGCACATGCTGGAACATGATGGGCACCACCATGAATGTGAGATATGCCATAAACTTGTCTCCACGACTGAAATCTTAAAGTTGCATATGATGACTCACACGGGAAGAAAAAAATCATGTGTGTGATGTTTGTAATAACGCTTTCTATCGGGCAGGCACCTTGAAGCAACACCACCTCAAACATTCAGGAGAGAGGTATTAGGTATGTCACCTTTGCAATAAAGCTTTTGTTCGGGCTGATCACTTGGCACAACACATGCGACTTCATGCACCAAACAGGAAACAGGAAAATGCGAGTTAATTCATCCAAGAGAAAGAAGAAAGAAATGGTTGTGATGACACTTACATAGACATTTCATTATGATTTTGTCTGTAGATCTATATGATGTGTATTAGTCTGGTGGATAACCAGTTCTAAAAGGCCTAGAAAATGAGGGAAAAAAAATTTCATAGTGGCAAACTGATTTTAATGTATTATTAATCCCCTAAGACCATCAATCTAAAATCCCGAATTTATCCTCTGGAAAGCTGCACAATATGAAGATACAGCCGTTTAAAGATATTACCGTTTGAGAATCCTCCTACTAGCCCAGTGCAGAAAAAGCATGGGTAAATTTATTTTTCACCAAAGAAAGTTGTTTCTTTCATAGCATATGATGTTTGCAGAAGTGTAATAACCTGTGGGAAGTGAAATTTAAATAAAATACAGTAGAAACTTCATATTATGACACAAAAATGGTGCAAAGAACGTGTTCCGAACTACTTTCTTATAATACACAGCAACAAATACAGATCCAGGTTGTGTAGAGTAAAAAATCAGGGTATTAATTGATGTGAAAGAATTATTTGAATGAATGACAAATTCCTAGTCAGCAGTTCAGCTAAATATGTAATGATTCTATAAAGGTTCAATGATTGGAACTAATAAAAGAACATTACCAAGACAGAGAGAGACATTTGACATTTTATTGCGTAAACAAATGTTCATTGCAATGGGAAATGGTGGGAATGGGATTATAATAACATTTAAAATTAAAACACGGCAGAACATTGTACAGTTATAAAAAGGGGGGGGGGGGGGGGGGGGTTGAGAGAGAGAGAGAATGGGGGAAACAAACATGTCAAATAAAATTAAAATGAGTTCAATCAATAAACCTGTGTTCACTATAGAATTCAAAAGATAAAATAATAAATTAATAATAAAAGACAAAATAATAATAATAATGATAATTAAATAAATAAACAATAGCGTTTACCATTAATTATTACACCATCCATGCACGCATGTGAGATGTCTGAAGAAATAGTAAAGTTTATGCAGTCCAGGTAAATAAGCAGTTCACATGATTCTGTTTCAGTTATTCAAACTAGATTGTTCTCTTTTCATAATGCGTCCCGATACACATGTTACAGTACATAACACCCTGAAGAGACATATGTATTGCAGTGACGTCACCATTCCTCGTCAGTGTCAGATTCATCGTCACTTGCATCACTGTTGTCAGAATAGTCACTGCCACTGGAATTCTCACTAACCACATCTTCTTGTCTGTTGCAGCAGTCACCGCAGTTACACATGTCACCACACCTCAGATTTTTTTTTTTGCAACCACATGTGCCATCTACACATTTCCGTTTCTTGCACTTACACCCAACACTGGAAAGAAGTTTTTCTGGTGCAAGTGCTTGGGTAGTCCACTTGACAACAAGCTTTCCATTGCAGACTTCCCAGCCAAACCCTTCTGGAGATGGTGCACTGATGTTAGACTGAAGACACCGTCTGTAAATGGCTGCCTGGTAGTTAGCTCTCAATGCATGCTGTATTAGGCAGTCTTGCGTTGGAGGCAGCAATCTGTCATTTGCTGTTCCCTGGCAGAAGATGTTGTAGCGGGCACTGTTAATGCAGCTCTCCTTCTTTCGGCCGAACAGATGGCAGACAAACTTTTCCAAGCTTTCCAATAATTGTTTATCCGGTGTCCAATCTTTACCAAGGCGAGCAAAAGTCTGTTCAAACTCAGGTTCTTCTTCCATCAGTTTCAGGGCTTTGGATTTGCCCTTTCCATGGAAAGCACTGATGGAATCACAACCTGTATAGACGTGCGGTCTAACAAGTGCTGTGCAATAGGAAGGAGAGAAATGCATGATCCTGTTAAAGTCCACAATTCTGTTATATTTCAGAACGATGATCAGCTGGGCATTGATTTCCCTACACACAGATGCACTGATCACAGCCACGTCAGTGTCTGGACTCATAATGGTGATCACATCATGGGTCATGCTGGCATGCCTGGCATGTAGGAAAAGACGCGTGTCAGCTTCCTCATGGTCTGAAGTCAAATCCAGAACAGGCTGCACTGTTACAATGCCATCAGTAAACTGGATCAAGTGGCACATCTTTCCATGTGTAAAATATAGCTTCACGTGACTGATGAACTTCTTGCACCAGTCTGCAAACAAGAATTCAATGAAGCTGGTCTTGTTCTCACTACTAGCCAGAAATTTTCTCCACTGTTTTGGAAGTGGTTGACAGCCTTTCATGATTTTTATGGTTGAAATCCCACCTGCTGCTCTCCGTTGTCTTTCACAACCTTTGATGCTGACAACAGGGTAGGTGTCTGCAATGAAATCAACGCGGTCAGAATTCATCTGTTGGGCCTTGTGAAATACCTTGTCCAAAATTTTCTGAGACAGCTCCGCAAATGTCTGACAAGTAGACGTTTTCATTGTTTGGATAAATGCCATGCCATCAATGAGAAAGGCACCTGTTCTAACCCAAAGCATGGTTGCCTCCTCGTCTGCAACATTAGCCTCCTCAAAGACCTCCATTAGTTTTGCTTTGTTGGTTTTCACCAATGACCCATCATAATGTCCCAGACACGGAGGAACTGGTAGCAGTGGATAAGAAAGGGTTTCTTTGGCACTGGCACTGTCGGCAGCACCCAGGTGAAGCATTCTAGTAAGGAGAGCTTTGCCTGCTTTCAGAGTAACATTTTCCTGCTTTCCAGATGAACACTTGACCATCTTTCCCACGTCTGCGAATGTGGACAGTTTCAAGCACTTGATTGGAGCAAATACACTCTTTTCCTTTTTTTCCAGCCTCTCCTTTGTGAATAAGTTGTAGGCAGCCTGACCCTTTTTAGGTGCATCCAACAGATCGTCCTGAACCTTCTGTTCAGCAACAACACCAGAGGATATGTTAATGAGCTCATGATCCAGCAGCTGAAATGGGTTTACCATAGCATGGATGGTGTCCACCACATCAGTGACATGTTGCTGAAAGACAGAAATGGAACGTGGCTTCAAATGCTTCGATACGGTCTCAGCTTCTGTTCTGAACTGTTTGCCACGGGCTATTTCTTCACAGTGGCTAGTGATCTCTCCTCTGATATGGCTTGTCAAGATCCAGCGATAAACAGCACCCTTCTTTCTTGTCTTTTCAATGAGACCACCTTGTGTTTTGGAATGTCTGTTTACAGTCTGCTCTATCACTTGGTCACAGGCAGTCTGACAAAATCCTATCTGCTGCTGCCGCTTCACACCAAAGTCCCCACATCGAAGTTGCAAATCCACTTCTGGGTGAGTGACTGCAAGGTTTTTCATTTCCGACAAGTAGCAGGGAAGATACCTGGCATAGTTTACCCTATCATAAGCAAAGAAAATTGGAATCATCTGCTCAAGACTCTCCAGGTGCAGCTCCCAGTTGCCGGTTCTTGTTGCTCGTAGGAACTGCTGAAGCAGGAAGACCAAATGTATGTAGGACAACCAGAACCCAAAAGTTGGATTCTCACGGGCTTGCTCTTTTGTGTATGCAGTGAAGCTGTTCAGCAGAAACAAGACGTTCTCACCAATTACATGCTCTTGAATCAAGGATGGGTTAGTGCTGAAAAGGCTGATCAACTCTCTGGCACATTCTTCAGCTTTGTCTCGACTGTCATCAGGAAGAGTATTCAGAAACTCCAACCACATCAACCGGCCAAATGCTTCTGACACCACATTGTGCGCACGAACAGATCTGAAACAAATGGTACAGCACAATATAAATGGCATGTACACTTCTTGATTCCCACTCCCCTTATAGCTTATAAATACTGTGCAAGTTCAACAAGACAATTATAACCCTCAAGACTCAAGATATGCACACAGACACTTACAATGAAAGTGATGTTTTTTTTATCATGTTGGGGACACATGTTATGAAGGCCATTTTGAAAAGTTCAAAGGTTTTTTCTTCATATAGGCATATAAAAGACAGATAATTATAATTGTAAAGTGGCAGCTGTGATGACAGACCATCTCGAAGAGACCATCTCAAATCGCAGACCATGTCTCAGGGTATACTATTAAACTCGTAAAAGTAATTGCAACGTCAGACCACTTTTGGGCCACACCAATAATAATAAAGAAAATATAAGGCCAAGTGGCTGTCTGTCATCACAGGTTCCACTGTGTATTTGGTGTTTTTTCCCTTTATATTTTAAATTTTAATTTAGTTACTGTTTTTTGTTTTATTATAATATTACACTTGTTTTGGTTTTGTCTAGTTTTCACAATTTTGTTTACCTATTGTAATGGTGGCCTGTCATGACGCCTTGAATAGAGCCAGGGGCAACAAGACCGCTTTCCACCATTACATCCTCCAGTCCAGCATCTCGAAATCTCTTCCCCAAAACAGCAAGAAAACACATCACGGTGTGGAATGCTCCTAGACGCAGGACAAGGCGCTGCTGCAGAAAGTCATCACTCCATCGGATTTGCTGTGCTTTGGAGTACAGTGCCTGATCCATAACAAGCACAACAGCTGGAAGTTGCAGTTCATCAGCAATCTCAACACTATGATGCAAAACAGTGTTACAAGTGTCAAGTTCAGTTGCGTTTGCATTGATAATGGGTAGATAACCAACTCTGCTGAGCTTCAGCGTGTTGAAATCTTTGGTGATAGCTTCATTGAAACCAACCCAGCCTGGTAACGACGTTGGGCCCAACAACTTCATCAGACAATATGCAAGATCAAGTGCCAGTGATATGTTTGACTGTACATACTCTTCAGTAGCTGGAATTGGCTTGATGACAGGATTTGCTTCTCTTTTCTTTGTGAAAGGAATAATATTTTCTCGTGGAGCAGAACAACTCTTCTTGTAACTCCTCCTCTGCTTGTTCTGTGTGTCACCTTGCGTGGCATCTTCTCTAATCCTTTGAATCAAGATCCCGGTGGTGCAGTGTGTTGTGCCTCTTCCAGTGACTGTCTCCTCATTAAAATCATTATTGTCCCAAACTATGATGGTTGGCTCCCTTTTCTGGAAACCAGATGGAATGCAAAGTCCACTGTCTCTGGCACACTTTTCTGCCAGTGCTGTATCCTGCTCCAACACCGACGAGTATGAGGCACCATGCCCCAGGCCATGCAGAATATCAACCAATCGCTTAGATCCAGTAATGTGTCGAGTGGCCACACTTAGCATCAGCTGCTTTGGAGAGACCCGCTTGTTATTAAGTCCCATCAAATCATGAGCCACGGAATGTACTTTCACCTGGCTGTCACTCTTGTCTGCTTTCAGAGAAACACGAGCAGTCTGAATGTCATCATCAGTCAAATCACATGCCCAAGCCAAGAAGTAACAGCAAATCAGGTACATATTCCTGAAAACTTTCAGTGGAAAAGTCCTCACCTGTAGGAGGCCAACACGTAAGACGCCTTGGAGTAGCGAGCACATGTTTCAAAGCTAATGCACCTCTATACAGATCTGACAGGAAGTCGTGGCTGTCAATATAACAAACAGGGGTGTTTACATTTTTTAGATTTTTTCTCAATACTTTCATGGGTGACAGTCCATCCTCGCTTTCACTATCCGTGCTTACTGTGAACCCTCCAATAGAGCACTCAGAAAGTGATGTTGAAGCACATGGCCTAATAAATGATTCTGCAGTGTTTGGATTGGACGTTGTTGCCATATCTTCCTGCTGGTGGTGCACGTTGCCTGTCACATCTGAGTGGTTGGTCTTGGGATTGTGTTTAACAAATTCCTTGTAGCAACTTCTGTGATACCTGCACAACACACAAACAAAACACTAAGTTTGTTTTTTAAATTGTATTATAACTTTATAAAAATGTGTGTGTACTAAATAATTGGGTGCATGTGTGCGTGTAGTTTTGTGCGTGCATGAGAAATGGAATTAATCATGATTTTTTCACAACAAAAGGCATAACTGCAACAAAATGTACTATTAAGTAGTTTGTGACTGAAAAATCATACGCAACATTTCATTCCCAGAACAAAATGTCTGGTGACGAAATGTAAAATGTCACACTTCTGAAAAATCTGCACATATATGAGTCCTTGACTAGACGTACCATTTATAGATCTGAATACATGTACATTCAAGTATATAAGGAAGACATTATTTATATTGTTGTGATTTTTTTATGCATGGAAGACAAACATATAAAAGGGTTTTATATAAATCTAAATGCCATGAATTTTTCTGGAAAACAATCGGGTATTAGAAGACAGTGTTATTCAAAACGTACAAATTGGGGAATAAATCACATAAGGAATTTGGAAATCACGTACAGAAAATTGCTGGCGGGAGTATGAACACGTAACATCAATGACTATTAAAGCCGGTAAAGGGTATGAAAACGAACATAATTTCAGGATGGAGGCATAAACATGTTAAGGTTTTGAAACTGGAGGCTTTCTCAAAAATACAGTAATACCTATAGCCTGCCTAGACACTTGTGCAAACATTACTAATGTATTCAGAATGTGAGAATGATGGTTGTAATTTAAAGCTTACAAATAAATAAATAAACAAATAAAACTTTTTTTTAAAACAGTCCTATGGTTGTCACCATACTTTCAGTTATTTTTCTGTTTTTGAAACTGGTAGTATGAAAACCCCTTGCAATTCTAGACATGCATATAAATTAAAATACCTCTGCCTAAAAACAAATGTGTATACATAAGAATAACTATATCATAACACTGGTAGATTTGTAACACTGATACAGTGGTAGATTTGTTTTATTAGTGTGCCCACATACTTGACTTCTGTCGCCGCAGGGTCCTGGTCACGAACATATCGAAGAACATGTTGAGCATTCTGCATGAGAGCTGCTTTCAGGAGACAATCTGAACTGCTTTGGCACTGAAACAAATGGAACGGATAACTAAAGTAAACTATGTATGTACAGTGACTCCTGCTAGCAAAGAACCCTCAAAACAACAAACCTCTTTCCAGAAGACACCATCATGGCACCAAGTGTTAACAAACTACATAAACGTTCCCATTAAAGAATGGACACCTTTACGCAAGGGCTAGTCCCAACATATCACTCACCCACCATTTATTAGTCCTAACCTAACACCTAACAGAACCCTAGGCTAAAACTGACAACAAATTCTTAAAAGAGGCCTAAAATAATGTGGGGGTAAATAATAGCGTTATACTGTGGTGATTTTATTTTTAGGGGTGGGTGAAAGGAATGTCAAAGACATTTGGGGAGGGGTAGGGGAGACCTTGGTATGGGGTCACAGAAGTGGGGTTGGGGTAGGGGAGACCTAGGTAGGTGGTCACAGAAATGGGGTTGGGGTAGGGGAGACCTAGGTAGGGGGTCACAGAAGTGGGGTTGGGGTGGGTAAACCATGAGATGCTGGTTTCCTCTTGGAAAGAAAATTAATATTTTTTGTAATACGCATTGGATTAGCCTAATTGGGATACAAATTAAGCCATTACAGAAACTGACAAAACAACAGCAATGAGTACAAGCTGACTTTACTTACCACACTCAACAAATCTCTCTGTCGCTTTCCTTGAGAACATGTCCATTTTTCCTTCTTTTCGCAAATAACGCACACTTCAGGAAACAAGTTGTAAGTTTTCCTGATGGTAGAAGCAAATGCGCTGGAGGACCGAAGTTTCTTGGGTGCACTCAAACATTCTGATTCACTCTTTATTGCAGCGTCAATTCGCTTCTTAACTGTAAATTTTACATAACAATGTCTGTGGTAAAACAGCGGTTTCTCTACCGCGTCACCTGTCTCCAAACTTTGGATAAAATTCCGGGCGATAAAACATTCTTCTTTGAAAGGAAGGGTACACCATACTTTGGCCTTTTCAGTGGCTGTTTCCCTAGTTGTTGGCGTAAATGCAAATAGCTCATCGCTTTCCTGAACGTTTCCAAAATGCAGTGCACACGTATCGTCCATTGTGGAAAACGACAACATTGACGAAACCTGTTTTCTTTTACAGAAAATCATGGAGTTTACTTATCTCCCCTGGTAAAATATGCCCCTGCGTCCTAGTGAATCCACGCATAAGAAAAAAATATTTCAAAAATTCACTGTGTGTTGTTGTGCAGGATACAAGAGGATAAATTTTGACAGAAACATTGTAATAAACATATCTTCACATTCCAACAATCAGATCTTTGCCACCATTCCGAAAAAAAAACACGTCAAGATAAATTGGGTTATCCACCAGTCTATATATCATGTATGTGAATATTGTCCCTATTTATATTGTCTAGAGCTTTATGATCCTATAATACTTTTCACAAAGGCTGGACAGGTAGGTGCATATTTATCCTATCCTATCCTATCGCATAACTCGAAGGTTATTGGGGTCCTCTACAGATGATCGTTTAACCAGTTTACTCCATCTTTCTCTGTCCTCAGCAACCCTCATGGCTACGCTCAGTCTCAAGCCAGTCCATTCTCGAATGTTGTGCTCCCACCTCTTTTTCTGTCTCCCTCTTCTTCTGCCTCCTTGCACCGTGCCTTGCAGGCTGGTCCTTGCAAGGCCTGATGATCGGGTGATGTGCCATACCATCGGACTTTCCATTTCTTCACCACTGTGAGCATGTCATGGTTTTGTGTGATGGTCTGTCGGATTTCATTGTTGGTGATGTGCTGGATGTATAAGAAACCCGAGAACAAATTTAAATTTTATGTGACCAAGCACCGTGAATAGTCTCTCACATCGCATTGGAATTTTGGTAAAAGAACGTCTGATAGAGGTAGCGTACCGCCCCATCTGTCTACAAGTCTTACTCCCCTTGTAAGATAAACGTATCTTCACCAGGATATCATCACAATTAAGATGTGCAGAATAATTTGTTTTCTTTAGTTGCAATATTGTTAAAGAATATTGGCCATTCTTGGATATGTTTGTTTACTTGGGCAGGAAGGCGAGATATGTGTTGAAGGTTGTGTGATCCTATCCTATCCTATCCTGTCCCGTAACTCGGAGGTAGTAGGGGCACCACAGATGATTGTTTAACCAGCATACTCCATCTTTCTCTGTCCTCAGCAGCCCTCATGGCTTCGCTCAGTGTCAAACCAGTCCATTCTCGAATGTTGTCCTCCCACCTCTTTTTCGGTCTCCTTCTTCTACCTCCTTGCACTGTGCCTTGCAGAATGGCCTTTGCAAGGCCTGATGATCTGGTGACGTGGCCATACCATCGGAGTTTCCGTTTCTTCACCACTGTGAGCAGGTCATCGTGTTGTCCATCGTTGGTGATGTGTTGGGTATAGGAAATGCCCAGAAGTCTTCTGTAGCACCCCATCTCCATGCTTTTTATTCTTCGTTGTAGATCTGCTATGAGGGTCCATGCTTCGCAAGCATATAGGAAGATGGAGATGACAAGGGAGCAGCAGTCTTACTTTGGAATGTAGACTGATGGTCCTGTCTTTCCAAATGGGCTTCAACCTTGTCAGGGCAGCAGTTGTTTGTGCGATCCTGGAGAGGACTTCCTGTCGGGACCCATTGTCTGATACAATGGCTCCTAAATATTTGAAGCTATGCACTGTGTTGAGGGATTGGCCGTGCACTTTGATGTCCGTGTTGATGCCATTGGTGTTGTTGGTCATCATTTTGGTCTTCTCTGCACTTATTTCCATTCCATAAGCTTTGGAGGTGGTGTCAAGCCTCTGTACCAGCTGTTCAAGTTCTTGTTCCTCTCCAGCCAATCCATGAATGTCATCCGCAAAACGTGATCTGCAAGGGCATCTGACATGATGCGCTCTAGGAAGATGTTGAAGAGTGTTGGAGAGAGTAGGCATCCTTGACGCACACCGATTGTTGTTCTGAACCAGTTCCCGATGACGCTGTTATGGAGGACTGTACTGGTAGCCTTGTCATACAGGCTTTTGATGACTCCAATAATTTTAGGGCTGATGTTGTACACTTTCATTGTTGCCCATAGAGCTGCATGCCAGACTCGGTCAAACGCCTTCTTGAAGTCTATGAACACATGATATAGATGTTGTTGGTGCCGTAGGTATTTCTCACAGATTATTCTGAGGTTGAAAATCTGTTCAGTGGTACTTCGCTCTGCCCTGAATCCTGCTTGTTCTTCAGCTATGATTTGTTCAGCTTGGGATTTCAACCTGTTGAGTATTATTTTCAGGAGGACCTTGCTGGGATGGCTGATGAGGCTGATGGTGCGGTAATTTTCACACTCCTGGTTACCTTTTTTGGGAAGAGCGATGACAAGCGACTGGGTCCATGGTGTAGGCCACTCCCCACTCTGCCAGATCTTGTTACAGATAATGGTGAGGGCTTCAATCATCGCTTCTCCTCCTGCTTGTAGCAGTTCCGCGGGTATGTTGTCCACTCCCGCTGACTTCTCTTTCTTCAGCGATTGCACTGCTGCCTCAACTTCTTCTGGGAGAATTGGGAGGATTTCTTCTTCTTCTCTGTTCTCGGGACATGCTAGAACTGATGGGTCTCCATTTGGTGTATGGTTGTAAAGGTCAGAGCAGTACTCTGTCCATCTGTCCAAGACTTTTTGTTCTTCTGTAAGGCATATGCCAAACTTTGGGCTGTTTAACACTTGTCAGCCGCTTCACAGTCTGGTAGGCCTTATTGCTGTTGTTCTTGTTCAGATTATTCTCTATTTCCTGGCATTGATCTTCTATCCAGTGCTCCTTTGCTGTGCTAATGCCTTTTCGGATGTCATTGTTGATTTTTCGGTAAACATCAGCTTCCTGTGAGGTGTTCTTTTTTTTCTTTTTTTTCTTTTTTTTATATCTCTCTTCGTTTATCACACAGATCTAAAAGTTCAGGTGTGATCCACGGCTTCTTCTTTGGTCGGTGCTTGCCAAGGATCTCAGTGGCGGCATCGGTCACAGCTGAGTTGAAGGTGGTGGTCATGGTGTTGACATCTACTTCACCAGCCCCCAAAATGAGCAATGGTGCAAATTTCCCTCCAGTTGTGGCCTGAAATAGTTCTGCCACCTCCGAGTCTTGCAGTTTGTCCAGGTCGAACTTCAGTCTAGTGCACTTTGCTGTATTTACTCTCTTCAAGTGGAGCCGGAAAGACATCATGACGAGATCGTGGTCACTTCCGATGTCTGCTCCTGGAAAAGTGCGTGTCCTGCCAATGTTGATGCTTGATCTGAAGCGTTTCTTGACTATGATGTAGTCTATCTGGTTGTGATGCTCCCCGCCCGGACTGTGCCATGTCCATCGTCTGGAGTTTTTGTGGAGACCAAGCGTGTTTGCCAGTACCAGATTGTTGTATCTGGCAAACTCCAAGAGTCTTAGACCCCTGTCAGTAATTTGTCTCGTTGTTGCAGTGGGGTCCACATGTGTCTCCCCAGTTGTGGTGCGCATCTTGGCCAACCTTGGCATTCCAGTCGCCTTGTACTATGACTATGTCCTTCTTCGGCACTTGGTCAAGGACCGCCTGTAGATTTTCATAAAAATCCTCCACTTTGCTGTCGTCATTGTCTGATGTTGGGGCATAGGCCTGGATGATGGTGATGTTGAAAGGGGCTGCTCTCAGACGAATGGTAATGAGTCTACTGGAGACTGGGCGGCAACCCATGACAGTGGCTAGAATGTTCTTGTGGACCAAGAATCCAACGCCGTGTTCGTGCCTGTCATCTCTACCGCTGAAATAGAGATTGTGGCCTTTGTCGGTCGTTGTTTCACCTAGGCCTTTCCATCGCAGTTCGCTGATACCTAAAACGTTCCATCGATAGTTGTCCAGCTCGTGGGCCAGTTATTCTAATTTTCCTTCCGCAGTTAGGGTCCTGACATTCCAGGTTCCTATGACGATGTTGTTTCTCGTGCGGATCTTGCTAAATTGTCCATCAGTAGCACACTTATCACCTCCGTCCTGGTGGCCAACGGAAGGCGCGGTCCTTGTTGAACCGGGCGACGACCGATCCGGTATGGAATTAGTGGATAGTTTCATCATGTAGTGTAGTGTGTCTTGGGGAAAAAAGACCTGGCGGTGCCCAATCCTCTTCAGCTGTTGGCCACAGCCGAAATCCACGAATACAGTGTGGCTCGCCTTGGCCCTGAGCACGTGGTCGTTGAACCTATAGTAACGTGAGGTTCCTCCGCCCTGGCCGGTGACTTCTGTGTAGAAGACTTTCGCCCAGTGATGCCGTGCTAACATCACCCCTGTTAGTCGCCTCTTACGACACGCCGGGAAACGTTGGGTCTGTTCTATTTAGTGCCCGAACCCACAGGGTTGTGTGATACACAGATGCAAAGAAAAATGTTTCACAAGTAGTGGGTTATCAAGAAACATATTGGTTTGTTAATAAAGTTCTGTGTTTAGTTTATAGTTATTGTTACTTGATTTTACATTGTTCTACACAGATAGCATAAATATATTTAAAAAAATGCATATTTGTTTGGTGCTGAAATGTGCTAATGCTGAATATACTTGTGAAAATTGTACTAATACGACTATGCATTCTTTGTGAATGGATTGGCTATGTGGATTATGGACATGTATAGTGTTTTATAATTCTTTGAACAGTTTGCTTGCAATACATGCCATATTGTAATCTGACTAGATAACACTGTCAAACATAGACTGAATTGCATGGACTCTGATATCCTCTAAAGTGAAATAAACAAGAAGAAAACAGACATGCAAATGAAAAATAAATGAGACAGTTATAAGGTCTTTCTGTTCAAAACTTGTAAACAATTTAAGTTCTCGGACCCATTTCATCTGTCACAACTAAACTTGGTAGGATGTTGTATATCCAAGACCTCGAAAAGGATCAGTGAATGAATGACTTCACTTCAAGGTCAAGGTCATAGGGTCATCAAGGCCAAGGTCACTTTAGATGTCCAAAGTAGGTTCATGAGTATTTTCAAGTGACCTTGATCCCAAACTGTAAGAGATTTAAAAAGTCCAAACTTGTTGTAGGTAGTGATCATAGCTTGGTCTTTCATACGGGTGGCGTTTTTGGGTTCATCATTTTGTGTTCATTTTAGGCCTTAAAGGAACATTTTAAAAATTGTCCTGCTACTGTGCAATGGTTTATATTTCACTCATATAAACATCAACACTGAATTATTTGATTGTGAAGGTCAAGGTCATTCCATGGTCAAGGTCATCAAAAGGTCACTCACTAGCTGTTGTTTTGGCGTACATCTTAATATGTTTACTATAGTTTATTTTATTATATATGAGTGTCCATTTGAATCTGGAAACCAAGATCATCTAAATGACAAGATCATCGCAAGAGCAAAGTCAGTATTTGCATTTTGATTCATGTTGTTTCAGTTTTATGGGAGGTAACTTGTAATTTGTTTTATTTTTAGTTACCTAGAGTTATTTGGGCGGACATCATCAGAGGATGTTTTCTCAGAATTCTATGAAAGCTAACCCGAATGGCAAACTTTTTTTTGGAAAAAGTTGCAGGGCAGTGCAAGGTCGAACTAGCGGAGCTAGCCAGGATTGCAACTGAAATCAACCTTTTGGTTGACGCATAAGGTTTGATGGATGACAGAGCAGATATTATAGGCAAGAAACTGTGTTCATTTGCAAAAAAATGTCCTCCCTACGTAGGAAAGCTGTGGACGCAACATGCGGGCAAGCCGGCCTAAGTTGATTTCCCTCGTGGGGCATGAGCCTCATACCGGCTTTGCCCTTTTGTTTTAATGTTCCACTCTTTATTGTTAATTGCTAAACGTGTGAAATTTGGTTGACTGATTATTTAATATTATAATGTACAAAAGTAGCGGTTGTTATTTTCTCCGAAATCCCCCGAAATCTACCGAAATCCCCCGAAATCTATCGAAATCCCCCGTTATTTTCTCCGAAATCCCCCGAAATCTACCTTTATTTTCTCCGAAATCCCCCGAATTCTACCGAAATCCCCCGAAATCTACCGAAATCCCCCGTTATTTTCTCCAAAATCTCCCGAAATCCTCCGATTGAGCGGCTCTCGCCTTTTCATGTGGAAGTGACGTTGCGTTCTCTATAATTAGATAGGAAAACCCTTCGCGTGTCTAAAATTAGATTGCTGCTGGGAAACTCAACTCGCGGGAATGCTGTAGTAGGCCTAAAGTCCTTCTCCTACGCACCTAAGCAAAGTTGAGTTGTACATTTATTTTACACGCATGCTGTAATACTGTATTTGCGATTGTTTATATTTATCATTAAAGCAATGATTGTTTTGTTTAATATATAGAAAATTAGCTTATTAAATGTATATTTATCAGAACTGAAAACAATTTGATTGTTTTTTATTTTATTTTAGATGATTAAATTTTGTTCTATTTGTACTAGATAGCATGTTGATTTATCCTTTTAATTTATTTATTTACTTATATTTAAATTTACTTTATTATTTTATTTTTATTCCTTTTATCTATTTATTTATTTACCTTTTTATTTATTATTATTTTTTTTATTTTGTGCTTTGTTGTCAATAATAATGTAAACTTGTAATCCATCTCTTGGTGAGGGATATATTATATTCTACTTATAAATTCTATATACCCAGCATTCTTTATTGGGTCAAGAATAAAGTGAATTTACTTTTTTAAAAATCCATACATTGATTTTTTTTTTAATCCTTGTTTTGATTTATGTTTCACACTGTTTAATAGTAGCATTTCATTTTGAGTGTGTCATTGCAGATGCTGCTGATTGTGTATGTGTGTGTTTGTTTTTAAATATGTGTGTTTTTATTGAATTATAATTTCATTGTTTTGATACTTAATGTGAGTGTGTGCATGTTGAGCATTTATAGGCTAGGCTCGTTTGTTTTGTTCCCAGAAGAGCTCTGTGATGTAAAACAAAAACATGGTTAAGTTAATTTTTTTTAGAACAATCAATGTCTTTATATACATGTGTGTGTGTGTGTTTTCTTTTAGTGTTTTGTTTTGTTTTTGTTCTTTGGGAAAAAGGGTACTCGTTTCTTTTTATTACTACCAAGCACACGCAACAAGTCAACGCACACAAAACAGACATAAACAGTGATTAAGTCTACAAAAAAATTAAAGACACAACAAGGATAAGAAAGGTTTCTTTTTTAAGTTTTCTTTGTTTCTTATTTCAATTTTTATTTATTAAATTAATTAAGTTCTATAAAATAATGAATTAAAAATGGTTGTATTATTACTATCAAAACAGTTTCAACATTGAAATAAACATGTTAATCAATCAGTGACAACAACTCTGATGCATAAAATGGCAAGGACCATACTAGTCTCCTACATGAAATGGTGAGGACCATACAGGACTGCTACATGAAATGGCGAGGACCATACTAGCCTCCTACATGAAATGGTGAGGACCATATAGGACTGCTACATGAAATGGCGAGGACCATACTAGTCTCCTACATGAAATGGTGAGGACCATACTAGTCTTATACATGAAATGGTGAGGACCATACTAGTCTATTACATGAAATGGTGAGGACCGTACTAGTCTATACTACATGAAATGGTGAGGACCATACAGGACTGCTACATGAAATGGCGAGGACCATACTAGTCTACTACATGAAATGGTGAGGACCATACTACATGAAATGGTGAGGACCATACTAGTCTACTACATGAAATGGTGAGGACCATACAGGTCAGCCAGGACTGCTACATGAAATGGCGAGGACCATACTAGTCTACTACATGAAATGGCGAGGACCATACTAGTCTACTACATGAAATGGCGAGGACCATACTAGTCTACTACATGAAATGGCAAGGACCATACTAGTCTACTACATGAAATGGCGAGGACCATACTAATCTACTACATTAAATGGTGAGGACCATACTAGTCTACTACATGAAATGGTGAAAACCATACTAGTCTCCTACATGAAATGGTGAGGACCATACTAGTCTCCTACATGAAATGGTGAGGACCATACTAGTCTACTACATGAAATGGTGAGGACTATACAAGACTCCTACATGATATGGCGAGGACCATACAGGACTGCTGCATGAAATGGCGAGGACGACAAAGTCTACTACAAAAAATGGTGAGGACCATACTGGTGTACTATATAAATTTGCGAGGACCATTCTAGTCTACTACATGAAATGGCGAGGAACATACAGGACTGCTACATGAAATGGCAAGGACCATAAAGTCTTCTACAAAAAATGGCAAGGACCATACTAGTGTACTATATAAATTGGCGAGGACTATACTAGTCTACTACATGAAATGGCGATGACCATACTAGTCTATTTAATGATATGGCAAGGACTATACTAGTCCACTACATAAAATGGCGAGGACTATACAGGACTAAAAAAAAAAAGATTTTCTGTCTGACTTGTAACAGCGATCTCCCTGCCTTTACACCACCTGCTTGAGTGACGGATGTGTATTTGTTGTGTGTGTGAGGGTGTATGAGACAGGTGAGCGTGTATGTTAGTACAGATCGCCGAGCTTTGAACCTTGGGATAAGGCGCGTACATAGCATCCAGTATTATTATTATTATTATTATTATTATTATTATTATTATTACTATACAGGACTGCAACATGAGATACCACAAACAATAATCCTAGTCCCTCTTTATTTGTAGCTAGCAAGTAGACTTCCAGCAGGTAAGTTTCTGTAAGATGTCCAGTTGTTCAGAATCGATGAAAAATGTGACAACCAACACTTAAAAAAAAAGACATTTTAAGTCATTTTAATAATAAAAATATTGTTATATTTATTTGTTTCATAATAAATACATGTAGTTTTTACAACTGAAGTTAAAAAAAATTATGTTATTGAAGAATGTGCTCATAATAATTTAAAGCAGAACATTTTTTCTATCTGGACATTTAGTGACAACCAACACTAAACAGTTTTGTCACATAAGCTGTGATATTTTTGATTTTACATCTTTGTCTCTAACTCAAACAAAAAGAAACAGAAAAGAAAAAAGTGGTACAGTTATAAACAGATAGAAAATTTAAATCATGCCTGAGTATATAAATTCCTATCCTATCCTCCTATCCTGTCCCATAACCCGGAGGTCGTAGTTCAGATGATCGTTTAACCAGCATACTCCATCTTTCTCTGTCCTCAGCAGCCCTCATGGCTTCGCTCAGTGTCAAACCAGTCCATTCTCGAATGTTGTCCTCCCACCTCTTTTTCGGTCTCCCTCTTCTTCTACCTTCTTGCACTGTGCCTTGCAGAATGGTCTTTGAAAGGCCTGATGATCTGGTGACGTGGCCATACCATCGGAGTTTCCGTTTCTTCACCACTGTGAGCAGGTCATCGTGTTGTCCAATGGCCTGTGTGATGGTCTGTCGGACTTCGTCATTGGTGATGTGTTGGGTATAGGAAATGCCCAGAAGTCTTCTGTAGCACCTCATCTCCATGCTTTGTATTCTTCGTTGAAGATCTGCTGTGAGGGTCCATGCCTCGCAAGCATATAGGAAGATGGAGATGACAAGGGAGCGCAGCAGTCTTACTTTGGAATGTAGACTGATGGTCCTGTCTTTCCAAATGAGCTTCAACCTTGTCAGGGCAGCAGTTGTTCGTGCGATCCTGGAGAGGACTTCCTGTCGAAACCCATTGTCTGACACAATGGCTCCCAAATATTTGAAGCTATGCACTGTGTTGAGGGATTGGCCTTGGACTTAGATCAAGGAAAAAGGCATAAGATCAGAGATGGCTGACATTGCTGACAGGCTTGTTAAACTCAGTTAAATTACATGTATGGCTGTCTAGAACGGGATGTATTTTTAATAATGACAAAATTAAATCATGATTACCCTTGAACTAAACCTACCGACCCCCTAGTAATTTAGTTAGCTTGCAGTTGTATCTAATGGGGTTAAAACCCAAAAGCTCATGTTTCTTCAAATTTCAAAAAAAAAAAAAAGTATGACCTTTATTATTTCATGCTTTTTTTCCCCATTAACACACTTAGGTAAGGAGATATGTAACGCCTATAAAACTTTCTCTAGTCTTGGTTGCTGTTTTTAATTTTGCTTATTTTAGTTCATATGTTTTGTGATAAAATTCAGATGTCCAGCAATGTACCATGACAACCAACACCAAAACTGATATTTGGGTAATTATTCCTGTACTAATTGATTTCTAATATATTTTACTGGTCAGAATATATCACCAGCTTGAAGGAGTAAATGAATAAAACTAAAAGTAAACTGCTTATTACTAATATTATAATGTTCTGTAATGATTTTTTTATCTTGGATGAGATGTATGTCCTTCCAGTTCTTGTGACAACCATCACCAAATAGTATGTTTTGATTGGATCACCTAAATGGCTGTATACAAAATAATTAGATTGAACCTGCTCATTACCTTTAGTTTTGATACAGAATAAATGGAGTGGTGAGAATTAGTGTTGGTTGTCACAGTGGACATACCTACATTTTATTAAAATTGTCAATACCCTTCACACAAAAATTCGTTTGAATCTAGATGTAACAAAGCAGCGTTCATTAAAATTCTATTTCATAATAATAAATAAACTGGAATGATAAAATAAAAGAAGACTTTTGTTTTTGATTGAATACTTTCATTCACACTCATTTATTCCTCACAAAGACGACGTTGAACTAGAATTAATCACATTATAAATTGTCAGGATGATAAATATATATATATATTTTTTTTATAGATGGCGGATGATCTTGTTTCAATGGCACAGTCGATGTTCAATGAAGATGGCAGTCCTATGGCTATGGCACGATGATGATGATCAGCTTCCCAATGTTGATTGATTTACCGCATTATTGTCCCCTGATTACATCCACATAAAAACCCTCCAAAGAGGGCTGGACACGACTTTTACATTAAGAAACACACAGCACTACATTCACACACCCATTTTCTTCAGATCATTATAACGAATACCGGGAATGGCGAAATGTGCGTCATCATGCAGTACTATAATGACGTAAATCAATTTTCACTAGAATCGAAAGTTGAACAGACTTTTATGTAAGTCAATTCCTTACACTAGAATAGTATATTAACTAACTATAAAGGCAATTATACTATAATGGTTTACTGCAAAGTGAATTTGATAACTGAATCATATTGTAATGTATGTCCAGTGTGACTCCCACATTAACAAGCATAAAACTATGCCTGTCTTTTAAATGTCATGTTTCAAACTATCTTTTTTTATAGTGATGCACTGTAACTGATGCATCAGGCAACCTATACGCATTTTGGACAGTTTTTTTTTCCAATATCTTAAATGTGGCATTTATTGGAAAAATAAAAACGACCTTTTGTCACATGCATCATGTGTATCTCGCACATAAAAAGCAAATAAAAAGGGAAAGAAAAAAAAAACACTCAAGAAAAAAAATATGAAAGCGTCATACACTTCCAAACCAGAGCTCTCTCTCTCTCTCTCTCTCTCTCTCTCTCTCTCTCTCTCTCTCTCTCTCTCTCTCTCTCTCACACACACACACACACACACACACAATAAAGAGAGAGAAAAAAGGTACATAGGGAAGTGACGGAAAGATAGCCTACTGACCTCCAGGAACGAGTCGGGGGAGAGCGATGTTCAGTGACCAAGTCTAACAAAGCGCTAGTTACAAGAAAGACTCACAGAGGGGCTGAAGTGAAGAAAAAAAAAAGTAAAAGAAAGGAAGAGGAGAGGTATATGTTTTGTTGAATATGTTTTGCATACTTTTAAACCTTAAAAAATAAATAATGAAAAAAAAAAAGAGATGCACACAAAAAAGCAAAAATTTTTATGTGGTTAAACTGCTACTTACGTTTCTCTCCAAAATGCACCAGATTGCACAGATTTTAATATACGTTTTCAAAATCCCCTAGAAGAAGGGATTTTTCCATTAATAAGGACTTGTCAAAATTCGAACCCCCCTTTCCCACACACACAGACACACGCACAATATGAACTGATCCGCCTCTGCATCATAATAATAATGCAATAAATAACGGGGGATTTCGGAGAAAAAATCGGTGGATTTCGGGGGATTTCGGTAGATTTTGGGGGATTTCGGTAGATTTTGGGGGATTTCGGTAGATTTTGGGGGATTTCGGGGGATTTCGGTAGATTTCGGGGGATTTCGGAGAAAATATTCGGGGGATTTCGGTAGATTTCGGGGGGATTTCGGTAGATTTCGGGGGATTTCGGAGAAAATAACGACCCCAAAATTAGTAACATTGCAAAGCCGTTTCAGTTGTTTGCGCTCTATTTAGGCTTTGTTGTTGTTGTTGTTATACTTCCGGTATAGGAGATCGGGAGCAGACGCCTTTTGCTAGAGTCGAAGCACATTATTTTGAATTGGAAATGGAGAAGAAACAAAAGTGGGATCGAGAAGATAGTGCACGGAAGCATTTTCCTTCTAAATGTAACCGGGATTCAAGCAAGCAGAAAATACAATATACTTCCACTGCGCCGACACTTTGGGATAAATCGAAAAGACAGCGGATAGTAGTATGTCTCCAAGAAAGTAATGATATTGATCGATGGTCTGCGGTTCGAAGTCAAATAGGAATCGCTGAAGACATTGATGTAATCCGATTTCTAATTGGGTGGTAAGTATTTATTTAGTTTTTTGTCAAAGCTTGTATTTGGATATTGCAGTCTAATTTTCTATTTAAAATAATAAATAAATTTAAAAAACAACAACAAACTTTGAGTGTCTGGAATGCCACAGCCACTTCCCCTCATATATATATGTTGTGCGCTTTTGTGGAATCTGGGCAATTCTAGAATTGGCCTGCGCAATTCTAGAATTGGCCTGCCCATTTTTTGGAATTCCAACATTGGTTAGGGTTCGGGTTAGGGTTAGGGAAAGGTTTAGGGTTAGGTTACCCTAACCCTAAAGGGCCAATGTTGGAATTTAAAAAATGGGCAGGCCCTTCTATAATACTACTAATTCCAAAAAAGCGCAGAACAATGTTCCGCGCCTTTTTGGAATCTGCGCTTTTTTGGAATTAGTACTATTATAGAAGGGGCTGCCCATTTTTTAATTCCAACTTTGGCCCACTAGGGTTAGGGTTAGGACCTAACCCTTAAACCTTTCCGTAACCCGAACCCTAACCAATGTTGGAATTCCAAAAATGGGCAGGCCAATTCTAGAATTGCGCAAGCCAATTCTAAAATTGCCCAGATTCCAAAATAGCGCGGAACATATATATGTAGTCATTTCCGAGTATAAACAATCCTGATGCTGTTAACATGAAGCGCTGCTAGTATGTGCCAAAACTACTCCACCACTGCTCCACCAATATGAATTATTTAAACTTGTAGTTAAATTAATTAAGCTTGCTGTTACAAAAAGATGCCATGCGCAGTAAATTATGTTTACTGTCTGTGCAGTGTTTGTGTAAACAATATCTTACAAATATAATGATGCTTGCAGGTATTTGGACAGACAAGGTGTGGACACATCGTGTGTTTGGTGTCATAGTCCCTTGACACTGTTTTGTCAAAAGTGCCAACTTTCAGCAGCTTGTGGTGAAACTTGTGTAAGAGATGCTACTCAATGTGGAGGCAGAATTGAAGATGTTAACATTCACTGTGAAAAGAGTTTCTCAGCTTCAAAGAAAGGCTCCGCATCAACTAATATGCATACTGATGACAGTGACAGTGCCTGCAGCCATGATGATGGTGATTGTTATGTTGTAAGTAATAATGATGATGAAAGAAGCGTTATAATGAACAAGGCAGGTGATACTGATAATGACTCTGTGAACAAAAACACTGACGATGAATGTCAAAGTGAATGTGAAGAACAAGTTCATGATTGGGACAAAGATGCAATGAAGGATGCGGATGATAATAAAGAAGTTAACGTTCAAATAAATTCAATCACCCCAACTTGTAGTTCTAGCAGTGTAGCTTTAACACACATGAGTGAAGCAGGAACTTTGCAACAGCAATCTGTGTTGCCAAGCAGTGCTGCAGGACCTTGTACTAGTGGTGGAGGTTCTAAGACTAACAGTAATAGTGACAGACCCTTTGCATGTACTTACCCAGAATGCGGACTGGCTTTTAGAATGAAGAAAACGCTTGATGACCATCTGACTTATCATCTGACTCATAAAGTGCCGGTGGTAAAGAAATCAGAAAATGGGAGGTTGGATGATGAAGGCTGTGTGGAGGTTGTAAAACCTATTGCCGTATGTGAGCAGTGTGGAAAGGGGTTTAACGCCAGGCGTCTGCTAAACCAGCACAGGGCCAAGAAACACACGGGGATCTTTGAGTGCCGGGAGTGCCGCAGCCACTTCACCTCCAAGCACAGTCTGCGCGTGCACGAGGACTGGCGCCACAAAGGGCTCAAGAAATATGGCTGTGACCTTTGTCCTAAGCGCTTCGTGTCGCACTATGGTCTCACGCTGCATCTGCGCAGCCATCGCAACGAGCGTCCCTTCAGATGCAGCCATTGTGATAGCAGCTTTATCCGGAAGGTATAAACTACGTTGCTATTAGTGCAGTATGATAGTACTATACAATACACATAGATGTTGCTATTAGTGCAGTATGATAGTACTATACAATACACATAGATGCTGGAAGCCTAAAGTTTCATCTCATTCATTGGACTAGCTAGTAACCAGCCAGAGTATTCTTAATAACTGTCACGCAGCAATAACATGAAATTGACATTTCTCTGCATCTGATAAAAGACAGTGCCTGATACTGTGAAGCTTTACAAAAGTAACAAAAATTTTGCATGTTGGGCATGTGAACAGCACATGATTTTTTGTCTTGCATTTGGAGCTTTCAGCACCCCAGATTCTCAGGTCAATGAATTTATGTTGCTTGACAAAAGTGACTTTATTTTCCAAAAAGGTATTTGTGTGTTTGTAAGCATGGGTGTGCGTGTACGTGTGTGTTTGTGTGTGTGTGTGGGTATGTATGACCTGCAGGTTCATTGACTAAGTGTTTGTATGTTTTGTTTTAGGTTAATTAACATTATAGAATAGTCTTATCATGTGACATAAGGCCAACAAAAAAAAAGTCTGTTTACGGTATCCTAATTTTTTGGCCCAGCCCTAAACATTTTTTGGGGATCATCTTGAAAAAAATTAAAAAGCCCCAAAAATTGCACTCAAGGTGAAAAAGGTTTAGCAAAAAGAAAAGAAAGCCTACCTAGCAACCCTTTTTTTCCCTATGTTACCGTAAACAGACTTTTTTAGGGGGGCCTAAAGTTCTATCAAAAAGTCACTTGACCATATAAAAGCGCATATCATCTATCTACAGGTGGGTTTACAGAAACACATGCTGCGCCATACCGGTCAAAAGCCACATCACTGCGTGGACTGCGGACAAGAGTACAAGTGTCTGACCAGCTTTGCCACGCACCGTAAAAAATACCACAGTGACAGCGTCTACATCTGCATGGTGTGTGGCATGTTCTTCCACATCCCATCCAGCTTCTGCTTCCACATGCGAAAATTTCATCAGGAGTTGGTAGATGAGCAGTCTGTGCCAGAGCCCATGTCTCGAGTGGACTGGCTGGGTGGACTTCAGGTGGAGCAACAGCATGTTCTACAGCAACAGCATGCAGAAACAAAAGAAGCAGTTGTGGCATCCACCACCACTGATGCTGTGCACAAAACTAGAGTTCTTTTTAATATTTAGCCAGGATTTATATTAGAATTACATGCAGTAAAATGAAATGACAAGTTTCTAATTTAGTGTATTTCTCTTCTTCTTTGTATTTTCTTCTTCTTTGTTGTCTTCTTCTTGTCCTCTCTCTGTCTCTGACTGTCTCTCTCTCTCTGTGTCATCTGTCTGTCTGTCTCTCTTTCGTTCTCCCCCTTTCTTTCTTTTGAAAATATTTTGCTATTAATGTTACAATGGTGAACTTGCACTTTGTCTTAGACATGAATTCCATTTCTTTGGATGAGAGTATAAGCCGGTGTCTAATCTGTGCACAAATACATTCTTTAGCACGAACTTTAAAGATCCTGATGCTCATGTCCTAGATGGGTAAGTAACCAGCACATAAGTACACCCAGCTTGAGTTAGATTCTGTTTCGGCCAGCTCTTGAGCTGGAAAAGCACGATGTAAGAGCAACTATTTTCCATCCATTCATTTAGCATGCATTGGTAAGCATGAATATATTATATTGGTGCATGAGAGATGGAGAGGGAGAAAGATGAAAAGAAAATGTATACAGGAATATATGCAACTATAACTGAATATAATGAATATAAATTTATTCATTCTTCTTTACTAATTGTATTGATTAAATCCACAGTGATTATGCAGATATGTATAAACTAAAATGGAATATTCTAGTAATTAAATTGTAGCGATCTTACCACCTCAAAAACCTGCTCACTGCACTTGCTGAAGTTAGACCGAACCCACTAACAGCATGAACCTGATCAACCTACAACCTATTTAGGAAAGTTGGCATAAAGGATGATATGGGTTAGGGTGCTGTTGTAGACTTTGATGGAGGAGGAAAAACAAAATTTACAATTATTCAATAATGCTTTTAATTAGTTCAGTCATATTTTATGAACAGTTGCATTTTTTTTTTAAAAGCAGCAGCGACTTGTAGGCTTGCTGCATCATTAGGATGCCCTGAGGCTTTAGGAAAATTATCCCCTTCTGCAGCTCAACATCCAGTGGCTTCCTGTTTTATTACAATTGAGTGCTACATTTTATAGGTGCTCTCTCCAATTTTTTTTCTCCTAGTTTTATTGACTCACATGCATAGCAATGTGAGTCTGTACTCACCCCCCCCCCCCCCCCCCCCAAAAAAAAAAAAAAAAAAATCCAGATTTTTGCAAATCTGTGCGAGATGAGTCCTAAATAGTCCAAAAATAATATTGGAAAAAGAGATGTCCATCCGTCCGTCTATCTGGTCACCGTCTGTGCAAGTGCCCAAGTACTAAGAGTCTATTTCAACTATCACAACCAAACTTGGTAACACAGGAGACCTCGAAAATCACTAATGAATGAATTACTTCACTTCAAGATTAAGGTCACAAGGGTCATCAAATTACCTTTTTTTTCTTGGTTATTAATATTGAACTTATGATTCTTTGATGCATGTTAGGTATCAATGAGACGCACATACTTTGCAAATTTGGTCAACCTCACCCCAAGGTCAAGGTCACTGTCAAAGTCAGTTTAATGGACCCATTGCAACAACATTGGGTTATTTGATCAGACATGCATGAGAGATCAGGTGAGGGTCAAGTTCATCCAAAGGCCAAGGTCACTAAATGTAAAGGTCATCCCAAGGTTACCGGTTTTTTTGGCATAATACAATTTTTGCTGTAGGTTATTTGATAGTACATGAGTGTATTTGGAGCCGAAGGTCAATGTCATATCAAGGTCAAGAGCATAGAAAGATCAAAGTCGGTATTACTTTGCATTTTAATTGAGTTCCATAAGTAGCATTTGAGTCATATTTGCCCTTCAAGGTTTTTTTGGCCTCCAGTGAAGAACCCACAGCACAGTACATTAAAAGAAAAAGAAGAAGATATTATTTGGAATAACAGAATGTGTTCGATCATGTATTGGTGAGCACCTTGAGCCGCTGTTGATATGGAAAAAGCTCTTATAAGTACAATAAAATAAATAGAATAATATAGTATTTGTATATGAAATGGTGTACTCACTTGTCAGTCATATATGTTATTTCCATTTATTTATATATGTGATTTCCATTTATTTTACTAGTAGAATAAAAATCTCTTAGTTATCCAAAAAGATCATAGTGAACAATTAAATAAATGTTTATTGCACCGTTATAATTTCCATTAGTGTAATACTAATAGTATTATGAGCACAGACAATAATAAACATTCAACAATAATTTTTAAAAGAATGGTTAATGCCCAATTTTAATTTCCATTAGCGTAATACTATGTATGGTTAATCAACACATCACAGTGAACAAGAATCAAATAAATAGTGTGTAATTCACAAGGGTGCTGAAATTACTCTCCTTGTCACAAATGAGAGTAAAACTCCTCTCGAGTGACCTGAACATTGCATGTAATTGGTTGGCCCATCTGGCAATAGCAATGCTGCCATTTGGTCCCTTTAATCATTCTGTTTTCAACAATCCTTTCAAGATTTGCAAAATTGCAAACGGCGTTCTGTTACGTTTTGTGAAAGTTGGTTACAGACTAGTGAGAAATACTTATTTTATCGTGTTGTTTTGATTGTTTGTGTGTACATGTTTATAAATGTATATATACATTTTGCATAGTGCAAAAAAGCATGTGACCTATGATCACATTTGCCATTTTTATGGCCTCAAGCGCTGATCAAGTCAAGTCATGTTATTTGTTACCCCAACCTGATTTTTGTTTACATCTACAAAAAAAAATAAAATTGACTTCAATTACATTGAAACACTGTGCATTCCTCAAACGTAGGGCACGTTTCAACATTAGTCAGTGTTGATTTGTTATGAAGATAAATCAATGAAATTGATGCACAACAATGATCAGTTAAAACTTTCATGTTCAAAGTCGAGCATTCTGTTGCTCAGTCCTTGAAACAGATTTAAAAAATTTACTGTGTTTCAATAAAACAGTAACAAAAAAGTTAAATTTTCAACAAACAAGCCAGTCACTGAGTCAGGACCGGACCTGGGAAAAGTTGAGGGGGGGTTACAGATTCAGCAAAGCGCCGAGCCTTCTAGGGGGGTGCGGGGGCATCCCCCCCTGAAATTTTTTTTTTTCAAGGATGCAAAATGGTGCAATCTGGTGCAATCTGAATCTTGAAAAAGCCATTTGTGATGGTCTGGGACTTTGAGCTTTTTGAACAATTGAACTGACAAACTCTGGGGTACAAAAATTATCCTCTGCCCCTCCCTTAAAAAAAAAAAGCACACACACACACACACACACACACACACATACTTGCGCAGACACCGTTATTTGGACTTTCCTCTATCGCCACATACGTTCTGTGGACAATGGGTCGTGCTACGACCCCCTTTTTAAGTACTTTAAAGTGTTCTAACCCTAACCCTACCCCTAACCCTTACCCTAACCCTAACCCTCACGGATCATTAAATGGACGTCCCAACAAGGAGGTCTGTCCAAAGAACGTATGTAAACTTGCACTAGTTTGTCCCAATAACGCCGTGTAAACATCCACACACCTACACACACACACACCCACCCACACGCACACACACACAAACATTTATTTATCAGCAAAGATGTTTTGTATACTATTATTATTCACTACTTTTGGTTGATCGTTAACGGTATAAAGCTTTACCTTGTAGTTTATTAACATCACCGCCCTGCTTTCACTTTCAGTCTTGCTGCACTAGGTTCCTCGACATTAGTACCATTTGTGAATTGTATCTTCTGGCAAAACAGTTCACTGCCTCTTTGAAGTCAATATCAACATCCCTGTGCACTTTCAGTAAAGCAAGTCCATTGAGTCTCTGTTGCCCCATTGTACAGCGCAGGTAGTTTTTCAGGTTGCGCAACTGACTGTTTGAACGCTCACACTCGGCAGTAGTGATCCAGGGTGCAAAGGTTCTTTAGCATGATGGACAGGTTGGGATAAAAATCCCTGTCACAATGTTTCAGTGCTTCTGATGCCGTGGATGGGATGATAGCTGTCGCATTCTCAGCAGCACTTCGCTATTTGCAAACCCACCGTTGGTATTCTGCATCAAGGATAGCGTTGTCTGGTAGGTCAGACTCCCACAACATTGCCAATGTCTTCACCCCTTCTGGAACCTGCATGAAACCATCCTGGTTGTCTATTAAAGTGCTTGGCACCAGACAGAGACCATCAACTGCTAGGTCAGCATTTTTGAACCTCGAGTCCAATTCGGTTGACATGTGTTCCAAGAAAGGAATGGCAATGCTAATCTTGAAATATTCTTCTGGAGTGGCCGCAGGTTGGCTGTCACGGAGAGTCTGTCGGGATGCTTGACAAGGAACAATAACATCAGTTGTCAAAGCATTTGCCATTTTGCTGACTTCACCAAACCAGGCAACGAACGCTGTGTCGACATCTCTTCTAATAGAAGACTTGCAGTTACTGACCTCTTTGATTTCCCTGTAGGCATCGACATCATCTTTTGTCCTTTTCTGCAGCTTCACTGTCAAGGGTTTTAAGTAACGCAAACAACTGTGTAAACTTACCTCCACAAACCTTAATTACGTCAGACGTTTTTAAACTGATCTTTCTCGGAAAGAAGTGCATTGAAGAAGAGCAGCTCTTTTGGGTACCTGGTCGATTCCACGGAAATTTATTTCAACGATGTTTTTGGACGATTCAGCGATGGTCGTTTCAACGGATGTTCGTTACAACGAATTGTTAGCATCTTAATTAATATTTCTAAAAGTCGTTTTTGGGGGATTAGGGCACTATCAAGGTGAAGGTGCTGGAAGATGCTTGCGGCCAGAACAAGAAAATATGGCTGCATTTACTAATTTAGGCTGAGGGGTTGGGTTACTTGGTCGTTTCAACGGGAAAACGCTTTGGACGTTTCAACGGATCCATTGAAATGGATTTTCGTTGAATTGTCTATAAATAACTCTTTGTACCTTGGACCGTCATGAGATTGGGCAATTCAGATGCAAAGGCTACCTACAACCTTAGGACGCTCTGTGGTGATGTTGAGGATGTGCAGAGGAGAGCAACCAAGCTTCTTGCCTCAATTAAAGACAAGCCCTACCCCGAGCGACTAGCTGCCCTGAAGCTGCCTAGTCTTGAACAACGTCGTAAGAGATGGGACATGATCGATGTCTACAAGTACATTCATGGCATCTACGACACAGACAGGCCACAGCTGGAGCGATTCCAGGGCAGAGACACGAGGGGGCACAGCTTGAAGCTTGCAAAGGCACACTGCAGACTCAACGTCAGACAGAACTTCTTCTCGCAGAGAGTTGTTTCCACCTGGAATGCCCTCCCTGACGAAGTGGTGACAGCCCCTTCAGTAAATGCCTTCAAGAACAGACTGGACACCCACCGGAGCGATCTGCCATCCCTCTATAATCCCCAATGTCACCAATAGGAAATAACTACTATAAAGACTATTTAAAATTGCCACAAGATTATAAATGCCACGCATGCCATAGTTAATAATAATAGCAATCAACAGTAGAACCGATGAACTGGCCATTTCCGGCTCAAACATCAAGTATCAAGTATCAAAAGTGACTAAAAACTGCAATGTTTTAAAAACAATTTTAAAAAAATTGAAACTCTTTGCATTAAAAAAATGCATTTTTTTTTAGTTTGGAAAAGGGGGGGGGGGCCGGACACCCCCCCCCCTCCCCCTGGGTCCGGCCTTGCAGTGGGTCATGCAAACATCCAAACAAGAATTGACGTGACATGTAGTGATACACAACTAATAAAGTTTAAACCAAAGAACGTATAAGTCCTTGGATTCTTTGTAGGTGTAATAATCTGTGTTTAAATTACTAACCTGTATATCTTTTTTTTTTCATTGCACAGTTACAGTTGCAGCTTCATTTTCCTGTACACACTTACACAGTGTACGTGTGCGCAGCCAGGCACCAGTATGTGCACTCACGAAAGTACAGGCCATGGTGCACTCTCTCTCCTTCTTATTCCCTCTCATCCACTCTCTCTCTCTTATACACACACGCACACACATGCACATGTACGTTTTTCTCAAGCTGCAGCATACAGAACTCGTTTTCCACCAGTTCTACTTTCACATTTAAAAAACCATTAGACGTCATTTTCAAAAGCTAAGCAGACTTTACGTTTGGCGGAACTGTAGAGGCCGGTGGTGGGAGGGGGGAAGAGGTAAGGGGATTTGTGGTGATGGACGGGGAGGGAGGTTGTTGAGGGTGGGAGAGCTAGACAGCACGACAGCTGTTGCAATCATTTTATTTCAAGCGCCATTCTGCTAAACACATAAGCCTACATGGTATGTCTAAACCCATTTGGTCCTGCGTTTGCCCCAGTGGACCCTCACAGCAGATCTACAACGAAGAATACAAAGCATGGAGATGAGGTGCTAATTCTGGGCATTTCCTATACCCAGCACATCAACAACAACCAAGTCCGACAGACCATCACACAAGCCATTGGACAACACGATGACATGTTCACACAGTGGTGAAGAAACGGAAACTCCGATGGTATGGCCACGTCACCCGAGCATCAGGCCTTGCAAAAAAACCATCATGCAAGGCACGGTGCAAGGAGGCAGAAGAAAAGGGAGACCAAAAAAGATGTGGGAGGACATCTTTGAGAATGGACTGGTTTGACACTGAATGAAGCAAGAGGGTAGCTGAGAACAGAGAAAGATGGAGTATGCTCGTTAAACGATAATCTGTGGTGCCCCAACGACCTTTGAGTTACGGGATAGGATGCTCCAGTGTCATGTGGCTTTGTCAGTTGTTTCGTCAGGATTCCATTTCAACAACTATACACACATCATGAAGAAAGGTTGCGCTATTACTTTCCACATCAAACAATTATCGCAGTTTCATCCAAAAATATGAATATTCGATTTCTTTTGATTTTGTGTAACAACTTCGTCATTCACCCGTGTTTTGAAAGTGTACGGCTCCGCCTATCTGGTTATTACATGTAAAGCTGTCCTGTTATCTGGTGTTAATATTGTACATAATTTGTTTTTAAAGGCACACTTATTGCAGGTACAAGTCAACGTGACTTTATTTTGGGTGGGTGGGTGGGGTGGATAGTTTTAGCAGTTTCTTTTTCATCACAGCTTCATACAGTTTGAGCACTACGAATTTGATTGTCCGAGTTAAGCCGAGCCCAATAACACCACTATATACTGTTTGTAAATTCATACTTGACTGGACCAGTGCATTCCCTTCAACTTTAGCCTGAATGATTGTTTTCTTACATTTGGTAGCCTTCCGATTCATACCACACAAATCAGGGCGGTAATAGGATAGCAAGCGCCACGTGTTTTTAAAAAACACTAACAAGGATAGTTTGAAATCCATTGTTTAGCTGCAATACACCAGATTTCCAGGTCATCACGTGACTGCTAAGCTGATATACAACACTGCTTCATTGTATAGTATAGTGATGCTTATAATAGCTAGCGATCTCATTAAATCTGCGCCTTTCTGAGTTTGTTTAATGGTGGAAAAACACAACGTGTAGGACAATATCATCCTGTATTATTATTAATGTTGTTAAATATTAAGCAGAGCGTCAATAATTAGGAGCGGGCCAGACATAACCAGCATGGTGCTGCTGGCACAGTTGAAGACGAAAGCCCAGGACAAGGTATGGTCTGCTATTGTACCGCAGTTCATGGCAAACACTATCACTCCAGCCACGCCAAATATGCCTGAAACAAAACCACAAACATCTGCAGTAGGAAGAATAACAGAATGACTGTGATAGAATGTCTCAGTGTCACAATGTCTCAATGACTCAGTGAATGACTCGGCGATGGAACCGCCCGTCCGCCCTGGCCAGTCTACAGTTTGATCTGGGTTCCCACCTCTATAGTGACAAGAGGTTTTTTTTCTTACAGAAGTCTACTTTCTCACTGTAAAGGATTTTATTTTTAATTCGTCACCAACGCGGGCCAGATTTTTGCTGCCTTCTCAGCGGAAGCGCAGCAGCCGCAACACTGAGCAGCGCCACCAAATACAGGGAGAGGGTTGGGAGGTGGGGTTAGGGTTGGGCGGTTGACAGGATCTACAGTGCATGCTGGGTGTTTCGGTGTTTCTGGCACTCTCCCGCCTAGGACATGAGCGTCAACATCTTTAGAAGTCAACGTCCCCGGACACAATAGCGTATATGGGATAGCGTATACACAGACTAGACCTCGATTTATACTCTCATCGGACAGTGTCTCATTCGAAGGAGTAGGTGACGTAATTTTGCTATATAGAGGATCCGCTACACAGGCGCCCAACCCACACGAGCCTATGTTCACAAACCAATAATTTCACCATTTTAACAGAAATGTCACTAGTCGATCAGAAGATGGATTGCGCACATGACTAGCGGGATGTTTGCTTGAATGTCTGGATGCCTCGATTTTTAGTTACCTTCTTTTGGGAGAACGAGAAGTAATCTAGTTTGTTCCCAAGACTTGAAATATGCACGGTCTACTCACCAGCCATGAGGGCGCAAACTCCACAGGCGATCTGCCAGATGCGGTGCCCGAGGTTGATCCTCATGAGACCTGTCACTAAGCTTGTCAGCATGAGGACTGTGGCTGCTATCTCCAACCCCTGGACTGCCCGGAACCACGAATGATCTGCAAGGGATCGAAGGAACAAAATTGGAGGCGATCTAGTTGACAGGTTTGCATAATTATATAATAGGCCACTCCCCACTCTGCCAGATCTTGTTACAGATAATGGTGAGGGCATCAATCATCGCTTCTCCTCCTGCTTGTAGCAGTTCCGCGGGTATGTTGTCCACTCCCGCTGACTTCCCTTTCTTCAGCTATTGCACTGCTGCCTCAACTTCTTCCCGGACAATTGGGAGGATTTCTTCTTCTTCTCTGTTCTCGGGACATGCTAGAACTGATGGGTCTCCATTTGGTGTATGGTTGTAAAGGTCAGAGCAGTACTCTGTCCATCTGTCCAAGACTTCTTGTTCTTCTGTAAGGCATATGCCAGACTTGCTTTGGATCGTGGAGACTTTGGGCTGTTTAACACTTGTCAGCCGCTTCACAGTCTGGTAGGCCTTCTTGCTGTTGTTCTTGTTCAGACTGTTCTCTATTTCCTGGCATTGATCTTCTATCCAGTTCTCCTTTGCTGTGCGCATGCCTTTTCGGATGTCATTGTTGATTTTTCGGTAGACATCAGCTCCCTGTGAGGTGTTCTTTTTTTTTTTTTTTTAATCTCTCTTCGTTTATCACACAGATCCAAAAGTTCAGGTGTGATCCACGGCTTCATCTTTGGTCGGTGCTTGCCAAGGATCTCAGTGGCGGCATCTGTCACAGCTGAGTTGAAGGTGGTGGTCATGGTGTTGACATCTACTTCACCATCCCCCCCAAATGAGCAGTGGTGCAAATTTCCCTCCAATTGTGGCCTGAAATAGTTCTGCCACCTCCGGGTCTTGCAGTTTGTCCAGGTCGAACTTCAGTCTAGTGCACTTTGCGGTATTTACTCTCTTCAAGTGGAGCCGTAAAGACATCATGACGAGATCGTGGTCACTTCCGATGTCTGCTCCTGGAAAAGTGCGTGTCCTGCCAATGTTGATGCTTGATCTGAAGCGTTTATATATACATGTAATCCTTTTGTACATTGTGAGTAAATGCGTGTGTATGCGCAATGAGTCTTTGTTAGTTTTGCGCTATATAAATGCTATTCATTATTATTATTATTATTATTATTATTATTATTATTATTATTATTATTATTATTATTATTATTATTATAAAATATATAGGGAAATGGCTTCAAAGTCCATACACTTACAGATTTCATGTTGCAAGAACAAAAAAAATAGTTCTAGAGTGAAAAAAAAAACCAACAATGTAAACGTTAACAAAAAATTGAAATGGCTATCATGTCCGAACAATACGTTTGAAAGCTCACATAAGGATTTCAAGCTGCCCCATCCAAACAATGAGTATCATTACAGTTAAATCAAATAGAAAATTTCATAACAACTTAAAATGGTATCAGAAGAAAGGGAAAATAAAAGTCAAACAAGTGGTTTCAAATGTTCGAAATGTTGGCCTTTATTAGATTAAAGGCTTGTTCAGGGTAAAACGTTACAACATAACATGAATCTCACAACTTGAAATGGCTTAAACTCATTACAAAAAATCTGGAAGAAAAATCACAAAATTGTTTGTTACGTAACGTTACAGATTTTTTTTCGGTCTTTGAAATGTGCACTGTAAATGATAGTATGAAGAAATTAGTTAAAACATAAAATCCGACATCAGCATTATCGACGATTCATTGGCACACTAGAACCAAATAATTGACGCAACAAAATGTAAGCATCAGAAGTTCTTTGAGCTCAGTTTACCTTGCCCAGAAGAGTTGAGCTCGGTGTTAACACTCGAACAATGGACTGTTGTTGGGTATTCCAGTTCGGTCGGTGTCTTATGAGAGGACGTGGCGATCGTGCAGTAGGTCCACAGGCCCATGTACGTCACCGGGGTTGCCATCCAGTGTGGTGTGGCTATGCTGCAGATGTGGAACACCACGCCCACGATCAGCAGGACAGGGCTGATGCCCCATACCGCTGTGTTGGAGTCATGCTCAAACATTCTGCTTCTTGGGATTCGTAACACAAATCACGGGCAGCTGAAGGACATCGAGAGTCGCTCAAACGATAGCCTCTAGAACAGTCTCGTTGTAGGACTATGTGAAGAAATGTCTTCCCCGTTGAATCTCAGATAAATAAAGGACATTGAGATCGATCAGATTCGAATAGAACCAACAGGGCATCACAAACATGCTTTTTCTTGTAAAGAAAAAGGCTATTACCGACACTGTACCTTGTATAATATAAACAATTAGAACATTTTCTCCAATAAACGACGACTTGACTATTGCACTAGTAGACGACACGTAATTTCTGCTTAGTACAGAAAGACCACTGGAGTTTGAACCACAAGGAAATGCACTAGCGATCGATGATTAAATGAGTGTGCAACATGTCTATAAATTCCACCATGTCCCTTATTCTTCTTGTTTCTTCAGCTGAGAGTTTTGTTGAGTGTAGCAGACGACACTTTATTTATTTCAGAAAGTTCACTCGAGTTTGAGCCCCTTAATATGAGCCACTTGGACCTTCATCTGCTGTGACAATAGACTAGTGCTTGCTACACAGTGACCAATAAACTAGGAACTCAAAACGTTATGTAATATTTCAGTTTCCTTGTACAGTTATCTTTGAGTCTGAGTGATTCAGAAGTGAACCCAATATTGTCAGATGTATGCTGTTATTTCGTTAGGAGTTACATTTTCAACAAAACTCAAATTACATGTCTTGGATGTAGGTTCTACAATAAGTATTGCAATGGATGTGAAGAGAGTAAAATCCTAAAAATTTGGAAGACACTGGAGGAGATGGAGTTGACAATTGTGGTCTACGTAAGCTTACGTCATCGGTTATGGAGTCTGAAACAAAAGAGTAAATTGCTTAATAGCAAACACAATGACCAATTAACAAAACAACAGTACAGTGATTTCAACAAAAGTATAGGCCTATACAGGAATGGTACAATTTTTGCTTATCTGAAACAAAGCAAGATCGAAACAAAATAGTAGCCTGCCGTGTTTACACTTAGGCCTAAACAAAACAAGACCACATCATCATCATCATCATCATCATCATCATCATCATCATCATCATCATCATCATCATCATCATCATCATCATAAGATGTGACGGTGGGTCTATTGTTGCTGGGCTCTGCGCAATGGAATGCTTATACCCACTCGTCTATCGTCTGCTTTAGTAAGTCTCTGAAAATCCTTATCGGGAAGAGAGGGGACTATAAACTGATACATACATTCGATCGTCTGCGGGGCTCGGTTAGTGTAATCACCCTATGACTAATCTTAATACATTTATAAGTTTAGCTCGGTCTGTGTTATGACGGGGTTACAGAGATAGGGAGAAAAGTGTAAAGATTCACTGATCCAATAGCTCTCACACGGCTATGAAACATAGGTAGTCCAGCCACTTGTTAACAGTAAATATCACACATTTATTTTCTTTACTCTATACAAAATCTAATCTCTACACTAACTTAAATGTCCAAATTTCACTTCGAATAGTTCGCTCCTTGATGGGTCTATGCAGCTACTGTTATCAATATTTGTTACTGTCTTATCATTGGGCTATGAGTTCTTTCTATCCTATTATTCAGTTTTCTGGACGAGTAGACTATCGCAGATCAGTGTTTGGGCACGGTTTTGGAGGATTTAACTTTCTAGTCGATGTGCGGTGTTGTTGTCTCTTCTTCTTGGTAGTTGACTACGGAGCTAGTGGAGCCCAATGCTCTTGCTGCTCAAGGGTGCAGGCCACGTGTCAGGGTTGCCTCTCTGTGGAGTTTGTTCCCAGCCGTAGACCAAGATGCCCGCTCGTCTGCAAAATATGAGACGATTTTCTGCAACTCCTTGTTTACAAAGTTGTTGTTGTTGTTGCATCAAGTTTTATTCATCAGATTAACATAAGTTGTACTGATACTTGTTTACAAAGGTTGTGCAGAGCGTCTCACTGTTGGCAGAAATAGCCCTCAGTGAGATAATCTCCACTTATATATTTAAGAGACAAACAATTCTCAAAGGCCGTGGTCCTCTGGAATCTCCAACATAATTCATATATACTAGCAGTTATTACCCGTGCAAATAAATTTTTGATGACCCAATTGCTGGGCCTGATGTAATATGCCCGTTTCAAACATTTTCCTGGAAGTGACTTTTTTTGTGCATTCTGCAGCATTTAGTCATTTTATGTTTGTTTTTAATCTGAAGAAGAGCAAAGCACGAAAATTCATTTGTCTTGTATTGTTGTATAATTAAAAGTATCTAATATATTTCTTTGTTGTGTTTCTGATTTTATGCCCGTTATAGGTTATCTTTGGGTGTCCAAGCTGTCAGCCACTGAGTGAAGTCAAATTTATTTGAGACTATAATGTTCCATTGTAGCCTACATAGTGTATAGTTTATGTTGTGGTGTTGGTACAATAACTACCTTTAGGAAATATATCAATTGTCTGAAAATGGAAGAAATTGTAAACACAACAGGAACTGCAAAGTATTTTGAAAGTAAAATCATGAACACAACTATAATATATATCAAAGATACTTTTAATTAACATTAGCTCGAAAATTAATTCACATTGTATAAAAGTATCTTTGATATAATAATCTTTATTGTGTTTATGATTCTGGAAGTGGAAGGCTGAAGAATCACTAAAAAGAGACATAGATTAAAGATAAACTTATAATTGTAATAAAACACAATAACCATTTATTTGAGGAGAACAGCATTACTGATTTATTGCACATGCATGTGATTAAAACAATAAGGCAATGCTATCACTGCATGCACATAATTTTTTAAATTATAATACATACCAATGAAAATACCAAATTGAGGCAATCATTAAAAAAGAGCACCAGATATTTATTTTTGGAACAATTCAGTTTTAATTTATATTCTAAATATTTATTTTTAATGTTAAGTTTGCTTTTATTTTTATTTATTTTTCTGATGAATCGAATGACACTTAATTATGCTATGAAATTTACAATAAAACTATAATGTTATTTTCTAAATGTTTTTTTTAATAGACCCACCTATACCTAATTAAAAAAAAGAAAAAAAAAGCATAAGATGTTAAGTGTTCTAAACAGTACATGCATCATGGATAAATGAAAAAAAAAATGAAGCAGTTATTAATAACCGTGCTATGATTTTATTATATATATATATATATATATATATATATATATATATATATATATATATATATATATATATATATATATATATATATATATATATATATATATATATATATATATTTATTTATTTATTTATTTTTGGCATTTTACTTCACCCTTTTTTTAAATTTGCCTCTCCTCTTTTTTCTTTAGTATCTATACCTCCCTCTCTCTTTTATCTCTCTCCCTCTGTATTATTAAATTAAAAAAAAAATATCCTTACCGACATTCGATCTCGGGTCGCCGTAATGATAGTCAAACGCCTTATCCATAGATCCACGTGCTGCTATAATTCTAAAGCCTTATTTTAGGTCCAATATCGTAAAACATAGTGAACCCTCGATTTTATTATTGTTATAAACTTTAAACTGCATTAAACAACAATATAACGCCGATTTAAAAGCGTGATCAAATCCAAACTTATGAAATGAAGGCTACGGAGCGAAATCACTAAACGCCAACCGGAAATGAAGGCGGGGCCTGCCGTAGGCAACGTCAAGAGTGATTGGTTGGACTCGCACATGTTTCCCACGTGTTTTTAGTACATTTTCAAGGCAGTAAAATGCAAAATAAAGCCGTTTTGCGATCGAAAATAATGTTAAGTTTAGTTGTATCGGCAGCGCGTGATCGAGCGGCGAATGGCAAAACTCGCGTGGAAGCAATTATACGGACAGTTCAGCTGTAATCTGCACAAATTCGAGCAAAGTGAAGCTCAAATCGAGCTTCACAACATAGCCGCTGGTTGGCTAAAACGGCCCCTCGTGATCTAAAACGGCTTGTCGATTATATATATATATATATAATGGCTAAGCTACACACTTGGAGAAGTAATAAACAATATACACATTGTCCTGTACCGCCATTGGTCTGCACTAATACACATAGGAGAAACAACATTTGGACAGTGGAGGCTACCTCGTGGTGCCGAAACCGGTCGCGTGTCCGCCACGTTGTCAGCAAAGTTTTACTAACAATCACAAGGGCAAACAAAAAATGGCAAAAAAAAGGCAAAACTTCACAAACATAATCCAATAATCATATCAATGAATCGCGATGAAACAAAAGATCGATCATTTACCTTCTTGACAATGTCAGGCTCTGGCTATACTGTCGATGAATGCTTTTCATCCATCACCTGCCGAGTCTTCCGCTAGAGAGATCTATCAACGTGCGTCTTGCTACGATGATGTTCGGGCAAACACTAACTCTCCTCCCGCTAGGGTCGGCTATCGTGCGAGACTACGAGAAAAGTGGCGCCACGTAGTGGGGGTTGCGAGTGATTGGTCAGCTGGGTGACGTCATGGCTTATCTTAGTGAAACTGTAGCCTACACATGTGTAGATCCACCTACTTCGGTCGTCTGCTAGTCAGCGACTTAACATACATAGGTCAAAACAGACTGAACGTGTAGGCATGAAGCTTTAGTGCTGGGTTAGAACTAGCCTCTCGCGACATCATCATCATCCATCATCATCATCATCATCATCATCTTCTTCTTATTATTATTCTGCTTCTTCTTCTTCTTCAAAACCACAAGAAGTTTACAATGCATACAATGCGCATAATCTACCACGCCTGCACTTCAAACTACATTATAATGATTGTGACCTCGTAGTCATGTAGGCTAATATAGTCCTATACCGTTAAAATTCATTCTACCAAAAGACTGATGCTACTAAGCAAGTTCGGTCCGCAATTATCCTTTCATTGTCACTGCCAGAGAGCTGTTTGGTAGTCTAATGCTAGTGCAGGGCAGGAGTGAGTGTTAAAGCACTATAAATTACAAAATTGCATGTTCCACAAGACTGAACATTAATTTATGCTCCATATTCACTTCTTCACACGTAAGAATATAAATTTTAAAATAATACAAATTACATGTTTTAATACGGAATTTCACATTGATTACACATTTAAGGTGCACACCCATCACATAATTGAATATAACAACTGGTATATCATGCCACACAAAGTGACCACCTTTGCAGTGCTTCTGGATAGATTTTGATGTGGTTTTCATCAAACATCAAATAATACAATAATGGTTTTAGTGATGTGCGCCGAGAAAGATAAAGAAACTGCATCAGGCGCATAGGCCTCAACAGACTCGTAAAAACAGTGTAGCTTGATACAAGATTCTATTTCACGGTGTGAATTTTACACAAAGCAAGCACAAACTCAATCTGGCCATTGTTCTACACTAAACAATAAAACAATGAAGAAATTATGCCAGTGACTAAACAAAAACAAAACTTCTCAGTAGTAGTAGTAGTAGTAGTAGTAGTAGTAGTAGTAGTAGTAGTAGTAGTAGTAGTAGTAGTAGTAGTAATAGTAGTAGTGGTAGTAGTAGTAGTAGTAGTAGGCCTAGTAGTAGTAGTAGTAGCACAGTAGTAGTGATAGCAGCAACAGCAGCAGCAGTCAAAATAGTAATAATAACTGTTGTGTGTGGGTCTATCTATCTATCTATCTATCTATCTATCTATCTATCTATCTATCTATCTATCTATCTATCTATCTATCTATCTATCTATCTATCTATCTATATTATATATAGATAAGGAAACTAAAAAACCTTAAAATTACAACTTGCTTCTCGAATAATCCAAGGCTATAGCTAGTAACCCAGAAACCAAATGTTACTAGATTGCTGAATATGACGTTGGTTCTTTCTGCTGTCAAACTGGCCTACTAGTGTATTTATAGATACGTTACATATTGTTTTATTTTATAAGCCTACTTATAAACTATTTAATTCATAGTCACATGCTTTTATCTAGGTTAGCCCGCTCCTCAAACCTCCCTCCAACCCCCTTCTCCTCCCATCCCCTTCTTACTCCACCATCCCCCCGTCCTCTCTTCTTACGGTCACCGCGCCAGCCCTTTCCGGGAGATAAGGAAAATAATCCTCACGTCAAGAGTTTAAAGGGTGTTTGTTTAGTTTGTGTGACAAATATTTTAGATGGGAAATTGAGTTGTCATATCAGCATAAATAATATAATGAGTAATCGCTGTTCAACTGACCTATAATCTTTGTATTTTAGGCATCTCTTCCTTGTTATGTAAACAAATAACTGTGCCTACTATACACACGTTCCTTGATGCTATTGTTACGATCGAGACGCGCACGATAGATTTGATCATGCAAAGTATTACAACGGTTACAGGCTGACTATGTAAGGCGAGAAGCCATAGTGCTGTGTTATAATGGTCCTCTTATCACAGGGGCAACACTCACTGTGAATTTGAAAAGGATAATGCAACACTGAAATGTGTGGTCTTGGGGCCCTATAAAAGTCAATGTTGAAAACAAAATAGTTCTAATAACAGAGCCAGTTTAAAAAACTGCCCAGCTTATAAAGCAGTTTAGCAACGTTCATCTCTGTGCTATCTGAACTCAAAAAGGCCAAAATCATGACAGAACCCGTCTTCCTAATCAAAGAATGCAATCAACTTATATAATATCAAGTTAAATTCCAATGTAATTCAGTTAAATGTTATTTGATCTGAAGTAAATTTTCGAGTGTTAATCCTCACTTTATTTAGCTCAACCCTGATTAATTGAAATAAAACCGCTTTGCACTTAAGGTAACAAGCTGATCTATTTATACACTTTTCATGACTTTAAAGATCACGATGCTCATGTCCTAGACGGGTGATACCGGCTCCCCAAATATACCAAGCAATCACAATATCCTCCCTCATCCCCGGTCGCCCAGGATTGTGTTCAGTTGTCTGGGCATCAGCCTATGCGCCCAAAGGCAGCAAGTAGGCGTTTCGAACGGTTTGAGTTAAATCCTATATCAGCCAGCGCCTTGAGCAGTTCTTGAGCTGCAAAAACGCTAAATAAGAACGATAAAATAAACAAAACACTGTTTGGCAAAACACAATTAGGCCTATCACTCACCGCAAATAAGCCAAACATGGCAGTGCTATGGCACAGTCAGCACAGGGGGAAGAACAATCCCCAACCTTCGTTTTGCGGATGACATTGATGGATTGGCTGGAGATGAACAAGAACTTGAACAGCTGGTACAGAGGCTTGACACCACCTCAAGAGCCTATGGAATGGCAATAAGTGCAGAGGAGACTAAAATGATGACCAACAACACCAATGGCACCAACACGGACATCAAAGTCCAAGGCCAATCCCTCAACACAGTGCACAGCTTCAAATATTTAGGAGCTATTGTATCAGACAATGGGTCCCGACAGGAAGTCCTCTTCAGGATCGCACAAACAACTGCTGCTCTGACAAGATTGAAGCCAATTTGGAAAGACAGGACCATCAATCTACATTCCAAGGTAAGACTGCTGCGCTCCCTTGTCATCTCCATCTTCCTATATGCTTGCGAAACATGAACCCTCACAGCAGATCTACAACGAAGAGTACAAAGCATGGAAATTGGGTGCTACAGAAGACTTCTGGCCGGGCATTTCCTATACCCAACACATCACCAACGACGAAGTCCGAAAGACCATCACACAAGCCATTGGACAACACGATGACCTGCTCACAGTGGTGAAGAAACGGAAACTCCGATGGTATGGCCACGTCACCAGATCATCAGGTCTTGCAAAGACCATCCTGCAAGGCACAGTGCAAGGAGGTAGAAGAAGAGGTTGGAGGACAACATTCGAGAATGGACTGGTTTGACACTGATCGAAACTATCAGGGTTGCTGGGGACAGGGAAAGATGGAGTATGCTGGTTAAACGAGCATCTGCGGTGCCCCTACGACCTCCAAGTTACGGGATAGGATAGGAAGTGCTATAGTGGATGCGCAGTCAATCAAGTGAGATAAGTTCATCATCACTGACACGCAGTAGTGAACATTATGGTTGGTGCTAAATAGCGAGAGGTCTAATATCTCCAGCTGACAATTTTCCCACGTCCAAGAGGGGAATACTAATGTCGATTTTCTCAAAGCTAACCTTGCTGGACTACTTTTGTTTAGGATTGCGCTTTGAACTGCGGTGGTGTGTGTGCGTATGCGTGTATGTGTGTTTGTTTGGTTGGTTGGTTTTTTGTTTGTTAACTAAACCTAGTTGGATTTGTTACGGGGATCCGGTTTGTTCTTGTTGTCCCACCGCCGTAGCTAAAAGTGGCCATTTTTTCCCCGGTCCGTCTTAGCAGTGTGATTGCTGTGGTGTTTTTAATGTTGAATGAACATTGAGGTTTAACGTCTTAGCAGTGTGATTGCTGTGGTGTTTTCAATGTTGAATGAACATTGAGGTTTAACGTCTTAGCAGTGTGATTGCCAGGGGCGGATCAGTTAGTTTTTGGGGGTGGGTTTCCAAAATTTTATTAAAGGGACTTACTCGGTAAATGTTAATGACGGTCAAGAAACGCTTCAGATCAAGCATCTGCCACTGAGATCCTTGGAAAGCACCGGTCAAAGAAGAAGCTGTGGATCACACCTGAACTTTTGGACCTGTGTGATAAACGAAGAGAGATGAAAAAGAAAAGGAACACCTCACAGGGAGCTGATGCCTACAGAAAAATCAACAATGACATCCGAAAAGGCATGCACACAGCAAAGGAGAACTGGATAGAAGCTCAATGCCAGGAAATAGAGAACAGTCTGAACAAGAACAACAGCAAGAAGGCCTACCAGACTGTGAAGCCGCTGACAAGTGTTAAACAGCCCAAGGTCTCCACGATCCAAAGCAAGTGGCTTATGCCTTACAGAAGAACAAGAAGTCTTGGACAGATGGACAGAGTACTGCTCTGACCTTTACAACCACAAACCAAACGGAGACCCATCAGTTCTAGCATGTCCAGAGAACAGAGAAGAAGAAGAAATCCTCCCAATTCTCCGAGAAGAAGTTGAGGCAGCAGTGAAATCGCTGAAGAAGGGGAAGTCAGCGGGAGTGGACAACATACCCGCGGAACTGCTTCAAGCAGGAGGAGAAGCGATGATCGACGCACTCACCATTATGTGTAACAAGATGTGGCAGAGTGGGGAGTGGCCTACACCATGGACCCAGTCGCTTGTCATCACTTTTCCAAAAAAAAGGTAACCTTCAGGAATGTAACAATTACCGCACCATCAGCCTCATCAGCCATCCCAGCAAGGTCCTCCTAAAAATAATACTCAACAGGTTGAAACCCCAAGCTAAACAAATCATAGCCGAAGAGCAAGCAGGATTTAGGGCAGGGCGAAGTACCACTGAACAGGTTTTCAACCTCAGAATAATCCGTGAGAAATACCTACAGCACCAACAACATCTATATCATGTGTTCGTAGACATCGAAAAGGCGTTTGACCAAGGCTGGCATGCAGCTCTGTGGGCAACCATGAGAGTGTACAACATCAGCCCTAAAATTGTTGAAGTCATCAAAAGTCTGTATGACAAGGCTACCAGTGCAGTCCTCCACAACAGAGCCATCGGAAACTGGTTCAGAACAACAATCGGTGTGCGTCAGGGATGCCTACTCTCTCCAACATTCTTCAACATCTTCCTAGAGCGCATCATTTCAGATGCCCTTGCAGACCACGAAGGCACAGTTAGCATAGGGGGAAGAGCAATCTCCAACCTTCGTTTTGCGGATCATTGATGGATTGGCTGGAGAGGAACAAAAACTTGAACGGCTGGTACAGAGGCTTGACACCACCTCCAGAGCCTATTGAATGGAAATAAATGCAGAGAAGACCAAAATGATGACCAACAACACCCATGGCATCAACACGGACATCA